>MCJB01021193.1:178735-247199 GCA_002018475.1 Nicotiana obtusifolia
ACATATACTCATCACCCCAAACATTTCTATTGTTTTTCATCAAATATCTAATGACCAAGCTGTATTTTGTGCAATAGGGCACTCCTGGAGTAACTGGTTCTGTAATGTGGGATAGTGGAGTGGTCCTTGGGAAATTCTTGGAGCACGCTGTTGAATCAGGAAGAATTCATCTTCAAGGCAAGAAGGTCGTTGAGTTGGGTTCTGGCTGTGGATTAGTTGGGTAATGCTGCTTATATTTTATGACATTTATATCTGATTCGTAAAAATGATTTTCCAGTCATTACTTGTTTAAGCTAGTGGATGGCAGTCAAGAGTTTGAAACAGTTGCACGTTCGAACAAACTAATGTTGGATTAGTTCCTATTGTAGTTTATTGTCTCCGAAATAGGTATGAGAAACAAGGCATGGCATGTGCATAAAGTAAAGTACTTGCTCACAAATTTATGTTGGTATCTAGTAGTGGAAATTAAATGTTTAAATCACTCACTTTACGTGGCATAAATTACTGTTGTTAAATAGTTCAATTCTCTTATTAAGTTTCTCATACAATGTTTCCAGCTGCATTGCAGCTCTTTTGGGTGGTCAAGTTATTCTCACTGACCTCCCGGATAGACTGAGGCTACTGAAGAAAAATGTAGAGGCTAATTTGTATGGAGATGTAAGAGGTTCTGCAACAGTGAATGTGCTCACATGGGGAGATGAGTTAGATCATGATATAAAGGATCCTTTGCCAGATTATGGTAACAATCTGAGATGGTCTCATTACCTATAGCAGTTTCTTCACAATACATAATCAAATACCATATTCTTATATCTGAGGTTGTTTAGTTGCCCTTCACAATGTTATCGCATATTGCTTTATATTGTTTTTTCTTATCTTATCCTTATCTTTTCTTTGGGGAGGAGGTGACCTAGAATTAGTTATATACTATTTAACTGTCTAACCACAGAAGTATTATTTTTCCAGAATTCTTGTCAGTTATACTTATTTCATTTATAGATTAGAAGCCTTATCGAATGAAGGTTTTGTAGAACTTGAAATTGTTGCTGTGTATAAGACTGGCTTCTATTAAGTTGAGACAATTGCCAGCTTTAGGCTTCTAATATATTAGAGCAATCCTGAAAGGCAAAATGGGTAACATCCCCCCTTTGAAATCGATGTGTCCGTTGACTGGAGCCAAGTAGATCTATATATGTAATCAATAGACTAAATATGGAGAAAATTACATCTTCAATATAGAGATATATGTCAATTGGCTACTTTTGTTTTATTTTTTCCTTTTAAAAAAAAATAATTGATAAGGATGTCAAGTGGCTGCATAACAACCACGAATGAATCAGTTTGTTTTGACCCTTACTCCTCTTGAGAGCTCTCTTACAAGGTCCGACCAGAATCAAAACCTAATTTCATTTCTCCCTCAGTTGAAAAGTTGCAGTGGGCGTATATGGGTTGTTATGCACTTTGCTATCAGCTTTAGAATTGTCTGAATTAGCAAGGAGGTATATAAAGGTTGTTCATGCTATCAGTTTTAGACCAGTCCAACATTGCCACTGAGCATATATGGGTTGTTGATGCTCTATGTCTTCTTTTTTTTTTTTGTTGAGAATTTGTTAGGTCTGATTAAATTTTGCCTATTTATGGAACAACGTTGCCACCTAATCTTGCAAAGGAAATGGATGTTTTTACCTACAACAGTTTGCATCCTCTCAGTCTCTCACAGCTCCCTCTACCCATAGCAAAACATGGGACACCACCTCAATGTTTTCTACGTTGACATGCCAAAAGATTTTCTAGGGACCCTCAGGGTTTGGTTCAGAGGTAAGACCGCAGCATATGTTGTGTGGGTTGAGCAGACGAGTTTGAACCCTGTCAAGGATAAAAGTCTGTATTTAAGTGGAGATGGACAGAGGGGCAGATCCATTATCGACTTAGTTTCGAATTGTGCATCAGCTGGCCCTAGGGGATTTCTCTTTTATTTAAAAAAAATCACATACTCAGCTTGACAGCTCACATTCCACCCTCTGTCCTTCCTTTCATGTTCCAATGGCCAGGTAGATGGTCTCTGGTCACTGGTCCAGTTAGCATATCCTTGATTATAGTTTACTGTTTCATGTTCTGAATATATTTGTATTTTAGTGCTTGGCTCAGACGTGATTTATAGTGAGGGAGCTGTCATGGATTTGTTAGCAACACTTCTCGACCTCTCTGGTACTCAGACAACAGTTATTTTAGCTGGAGAACTCCGGAACGGTATAGACTCTGGATATTACTAAATCTCAGATGGTCTGGAGATAGATATATATATCATGTGATTTTCTTGTGGCAGATGCTGTCCTTGAGTACTTCTTACAAGCTGCTGCAGAGGATTTCACTATTGGCCGTGTAGATCAAAAGCAGTGGCATCCAGATTGTTGCAGTCCTCGAGTGGTAATATATGTTTTGGTGAAGAATTAGAGAAGAAAAGTAAGAATCAAGGCTGGCAAAGAAATGGCACGAGCCATCAAAACATTGGAGACACATTCACGAAATGGAACCAACAATATACCTGTGCTTCACATATGATCTGCTAAAGTGTTCTACTGGCTTTCTTTCTATGTAATCCAGTTGTATCATTGAGTAGATAAACCAATGACCTAATTGCTTTTCCTCATTGACGATTTAGTGATTTTCAGTCATGTAAATGTGATTTCCATCTGTTAGATAGTGGGGGCTTGTTCTGCAAAGGTCTATGCATTTGGCTTTGGTCCATTCTCTTGTTAATGCTCAATCATTTGAAGGTTGTGCTTGGAAATTATTAGTCTCTCTTATTTGATATATTTGGCTAACTGATATAATGTAGCTAAGTAGAGGGGCATGCTAGCCAGCTGAGATTTCACTTTGCCCTTGTATTTTCTTTTTCTTGGTTCTGTTTTCTTACTTTGTTTTGGGATCAACAGTGTTTTGTGGTTATTTCTTCATGTAGATTAGATTTGCAGAGATGGAAATACTCAAAACATCTAATTGGTAGCTAGAAAAAAATAAAGGAGTTGTACTAAACAAAGAAATAGTTTATCGGTTCAAATAAAGTAGGGCAATTTATTGGAACTCATTTGAATAGCTGCCAGCTAAAGGAATTTTCTGATATTTTCATGCTTCAGTGTCCAACAAAAAGTTAGCCATGGAATTTTTGATTGTTAGCATGATAAGGATGCTACATAATGTGGGGAGATAACAGCAACCTGGGTGATGAATTACATGCATCACTTTGATTTTAGTTTACTACCCGTCGGATGTTGCCGTTTCCACTAATCAATTTTTATTGTTTCAGTTTATTAATACTTCATCTTGTATTGTCATTTTAGGATGTCATTTACTAAGATGATACTAGAAATTTTAATTCTTACACGTCCATATTTTACTCATGATTGTATCAGGTTAGAAGCCATTCAGGTACCCTGCCTGGTGGGGATTGATAAAAAAAATATTAAATATATATAAAAGCCATTAGAACTCTGATACCAAGGGGCGCGGAAGCTTGTTCCCGGAGGTTATAGGGGGAACATGGGTAATGAGAAAGTAAGAACAAAAAGTTTAAACGGTAATTAAAAACAGTTCAGGCGGTAGACCCGACCATATGTATATAAATTAAAAGGCAGAAGATTAAAAAACATACAATAAAGTGCAGAAGATTAAAACATAAAATTAGGTGGCAAAGTCTTCCTGAAGTTTATAAAAAATAAGTAGTAAATATTACAGAGGAAGTGTTCTAACCAGGTAGAGAGTCTTCTAGAGAGAGATATATTTTCGAATGCCTTCTCTTTACAAATGGGTGGATCTACTTATAGAAAAATAGACGGATTGTTACAGTGAAAGTGTACAGCAAAAACGCCAATGAAAGTAAAGCTACAGCGAAATTAAATAGTAACTTTGTTATAGTGACTTCTGAAAATTTTATGCTGTTGTGATGTCAGCAATTTCTCCTGTTTTATGGTACAGTGATATCATAATTAGGTTCTTCTTCTTCTTCTTCTTCATCATTTTCTTCATCTGTTCAGATGGGGATTTTTGGCGGGGTGCTTTAGTCTTTAATTGTTGGAGCAATTTTTCATTTGCTGGATATATTCTTTTTCGCTGCTGGATCCTGCTAGTTGTGTAGAAGCAAGAGATTTTTGCTGTAAAATTTGAGAATGAGAGACATCTGTGGGTGACAGATATTATGGGTTTTAAAAGAACCATTTTTCAATTGTTGGTATATAAACTTCAGAAGCACCTTTTCAAGCCTTATACCACTTGCAGTGACCTTGAAGGGCTAACCATGGTAACCCTCTTTGACCTTCTGTCATTTGAAATGAGAATTTTTGCGTATAGATCCATGGGATATGGAAGCTATGAGAATATTGGAGAAGCATTGGGATATGCTAGTCATGATGAAACTTGGTACAAAAGTAATCATATCCTTCTTTTATCGGAGAAGGAAAAATATCTATCGTGTGACCACAGATTGGTCGCCATTGATGTAAAAATCACTGAGGAAACTCAGATGTTAACTGTCTCCCCCAGAGGATAAAAAATGTATGTTTTTCAAGGGGATTTTGGAATGTGAATGCACACATCCAGGCATCTCGGTAGTCATAATAGTTGAAAAATTGAGGTTCAAACGGCTGAGAAAGCTTTTTGAGTTTTGTAGGGTGTGTACTCCATTCTTTAGGTAAGATTATTTTATTAATCCACATCGTTGTATGGGTGACATATGTTTGGTTTTTGTCTAAAAATGGTTTGAATCAACAAGATTTGGTATCCGTAAGGATAAATTCATAGAACTTTTAGGTATAGGCAAGAGTTTTCGAAGATAATTGGCAAAAGGGTTAAGCATCTTTTTGGCTACTTCTGCTGGGTTAGAGTGCCAAAGATCTGGTTCTTCGAATGAGCGGGTAAGCCATCTCATTCTTAAAATAGTTTGGTTCCTCGGAATAAGGATTTTTTAAATGAATTGGCTGTGGCACTGGCGAAGAAAGTGTCTTTTTGGATACCGAAGGTATCGTGCATTGTGTGATGGGGCCTTTTGTCGCTACTGCTTTGGTTGAGGTGCTTTGGGAAACCACAAGGGTTTTGAGGGGAGATATGAGGCTTCTAACCGCCACATCCATTAATTGGTTCAATTGCTGTTGTCCTTGTTCAGGATTTGTCATGGGTAATGCATTTTTAAATCCCGTGAGTTGATACCATCGCAAGAGTTCTTCTGATGTCCATGGGGAAGTCTGTAGCATTTGGGCTTGTTGAAGTTCATTTTCTTCAACAATGTCTGCCCATCTTTTTGGTTGAGCAAACGAAATTGGTTTTGGTGAATCTACCAAATATGTTTGAGGAACTCCCTTCATGGCATAATCTGCTGGAGTTCTATATTTCGGCTGGCTTGGTCCAACCTCATTTAATGGTTACTTGGAGGCAATTGTCTGTCTTGTCACAACTCCCTGTTGGGTATCATTATTGATTTTTGGCTGTTTTGGAACAGCCAATGTTAAATCTTCCGATGGAGTCGGAAACGCTGGTATGGGAGGATTAGCTTTCTTTTTCCTAACCATTATCTGCGCTGCAGGAATTCTCTAGTAAGGAAATCTGGTATGGAATTTTGAGCTTCCTTTGATATATTCTATATCAAATCAAAAATTGATAAAATAACTTGCGATCTAGCAAAAATATGTTTTGAGACAAGGTTTTGTACATTTTTCTGTAAATCAGATTTAGCTGCTTTGCAATCAACGCATAATAAAATTTTTCGATTTAACAAATCAGCTAAGAATTTAGAGATACACAAGATAATCGCCAAAATTTCTTTTCTGATAGTAGGATAATTTTGTTGAGCATTGTTCTAATGTTTGGAGGTAAAAGCAATGATATGTTCTTTATCATTTTTCTTTTGTTTTAAAATTCCTCCATATCCTAAATCCGAAGCATCTGTTTCTACTATTTTGTAGGCAGAAGGATCAGGAAGGGACAAAAAAGGAAGGTGTTTGACTTTCGATTTGATTTCCTTGACAACGTCGGTATGGTTATTAGTCCAAGGTGGTGGAGGCTTTTTCAGCCGATCGTGGAGCAGTTTTAGCAGAATACTAAGACCTGGAATGAAGTCGCAGACATAGTTGGCACAACCAAAGAATCTCTGGAGCTGTGTCTTGTCTAGAATTTGATCCGAAAATTTATCTGCAAATTCAACAGACCTTTGTATAGGGATCACAGTTCTTTGTTGGACATTGTGACCAAGAAATCAAATGTTTATCTGGAATAAACTACATTTTGTTTGGGATAGAACCAGGCCATTTTTTCTAATAGTATTAAAGAAAATATTTAAATATTTAAAATATTGGTCAATGCTTGTGGAGAATACAAGAATATCGTCAATGTAAGTAATAATAAATCGTGAAAGAGGATTGGAGACATCGTTCATGATTTTTTGGAATTCAGAAGGAGCATTTTTCAATCCGAAAGGCATAACATTCCGTTCATACTGTCCGAATGGGACAGTGAAAGTGGTCTTGTATCGATCTTTTGGGTCGATTTGGATCTGCCAGAATCCTGATTTTAAATCAAAGTTGGAAAATATGGTAGTGGCATGGACACGCTGAAGTAAATCCTTCTTATTTGGAATAGGATATCTAATCCACCTAAGAGCAGTATTAAGGGGTTTGTACTTGATAATAAAACGAGGTACACCTCGCTCAATTTCGGAGCTTTTGTTAACATAGAATGCTGCAAAACTCCGGGGAGATTTTGAAGGAGAAATAATATTTTTGCCTATGAGATCATTAATCTCTTTCTGGAAATGAATGATGAGCTCGTGATTCATTTGAATAGCGCAAGCTTTAGTAGGAATCGTTTTTTCATCAAAATCAGGTTCATAAGGAAGGTTGACTATGTGTTTCTTCTGCTTCCAAAAAGCAGTGGGAAAATCTGCGTAGAGATCATCTTGCATCTTTATTTCTAAAGTTTTCATTTTAGATATGATGGAAGGATCTTTGAGTTGCTTTTGAAGCCTTTGGAAAGCAACTTCTTCTTTGAGAAACATAACTTGTGTTTCCTTGTTTTTTAGAAGTGCAAAGTTTTTTTAATGGGAGGTTTATCATAGGGAAAGAGAATATTATTGGTAAAATACTCTACATGAATACCTTGGTGGGAAGCAAGATAAGGGATAATCCTATTGATGAAAGGAAGACCTAAAATGACAAGGCTAGTAAGATTTTTTACTAAAACGAATGATGTAGGAATAAACCAGGTTGGATGTTGAGGAGAAGTAGTGACTTCGACAGAAGAAAGTTTATAATTTATTTTAAGTTTTTTTGCCATTGGAAGCCCTAAGGTCCTCTTTGGTTTTTTCAGAAAACTTAGTTGGCACGAGTCCTTCTTGAATGCAACTGAGTTCAGCACCAGTGTCAAACAAAGCAATTGTATCAAGGACAAAAGACTTATTGATTATCAGAGTTATTCTGATATGATAGAAAGATCACCTATAAACGGACCTATGTCACCTTCTTGGAAAATAGGTTTTTGGGAAATATATATATCCTCCTTATACTCAGGTTCATTAAAAAGTTGTCGGAGCACAAGACGATCTACTTCTTGACCTGCTTTGATTTCTTTAATTTCCTCTTTAAGGTAAGCTATTTCAGATTGAAGGTCCTCCATAGTAATGGTTATTTCCTTGGATTTTTGAGATGGAAATCTCTTGAGGATGTCCGTGATGTTATAGGTGTTAGCCACCTGAGGATAATTAGGAAGCTTGGAGGTAGACGGAGAAGGTTTATCCAGAACTTTCTTGAGTTGGTCTAGGTAACCTTTTTGAGATTTGAGTCTTGGAGATTGCCAATAACTTTAAGGAGGAGATCTTGCTCTTTAGTAAGATCACTAATCCCAGTAAGACTTTCCTGAGCTTCTCGATTAGACTGGGTTGAAGATGATGAGGAATCTAAGTCATCATCTTGGTGTTGGTGAAATTGCTGCTCATACTCGTCTTCAGCAACCTCAGAATCGCTGTCTATAAGCAAGGCTCCTTCTATTTTATTAAGGAGAGACTCATCAAGATGAAGGTTTCTAATCGCTTTTGAAACCCTACAATATTTGGCAATGTGACCTGTTTTACCACATCTGTAGTAGTTGAAGTTGGTGTATCCTCAACTTTAGGTTTAGAATACTTCGGCTTCATATTGGAAGGTCTTCTTTTCCTATACTTAGACGTAGGATTGCTAGGACTAGGAAGTTCCTTTTTGGGTTTGCGCCTTTTGTGAGGCTTTTTACCGCAAGAAGGTAGAACGAAGTGTTCGCAAAAACTACCTAAGTCCTTATGAGTTTGAGTCCTTATTTGGCTAATTGTCTCAACATTTTGTCTTGTTTACAGATTTTGAGAGCAACATGCTGGATTTGGCTGGTAATTTGACCATAGGTGATCTGATCATACGGAACAATACCACTGGAGTATTGATTTTGGAATTCTTCTTTGACTAAATCCCTAAGTGATTTTGGCAAATCATCAAAGAAATTTTTCTTTCCAATATTGTTGGTTCCCATCAGGCCGTCATAGATCCGCATGAGGAAAGGGTCTTTATACCACCTAAAATCTGAAAGAGTTTTGCACTTAAGATTGTTAAGTACTTCGATAATTTTTTCCCTAAAAATTCCTGGACAACGTATGAAGGTTCTGATAATAGTATATATCAGGGTATTTCTAGAATTATCCCCGAAGCCTTGACAGACTAGAAGATTTGTTGCTTCTCATCTCCACTGAGGTGGGTTTCCCATCAACCTTTGAGTTGCCCTGTAAATCCAGCTACAAGGACATGGGTATACCCTGGTCAGAACAATTATGAGAAGGAATATTATACTCAGAACAACCATCTATGTTCCATTCATAAATGTTGTTTGCATTGTAATTGTTCTGCATGACGTTGGATTTTTTCTTTTAAAACTACGTCTGGATGGGTTGCCCTAGGATAGTAGAGTTTTTGAGGTTTCCTCCAGTTGGAAGACTCAGCACGAATAGGTGCACTATCTAGAGGAGGTTTTTTTTTTGTATAGATACTGATTGCTCAGATTCTTGGTCTGAATCTGTCTTACCAAGGACTCCTATGAGTTTAGAAGTTGCAGTAGGAGTTTGACGGGTTGAAGAAGCTTCATAAGCTTAGCGGACTAGCGTATCTTGGACCACTAAAGTTTTCTCAATTTCTAGGATTCTTCGCCGAAGCTCAGAAAGTTGAGGAGAGTCTTTAGAATGATCCACATGGAGCTCCCTAGAATGAGTTCTGGGGATCTCATAAGGTTTAAAAAGAGGAAAATCAGAGGTGAGGTCCTTCTTTGGATTTCTTCATTGTAGTCAAAGAAGGATTGACAATTAAATATTCTCCAATAGTTTGTAGATATTTATTCATGTAATTATTTTGTTCAAAAATATGTTTCATGACTTTTCCAGTAGTTGGTTTGTTATTAGCTCTTTTCTTAAAAGGAGCAGTTGTAACAGAGGTATTGGCAAAAGTTGTAGAAAATCCTTGTGACGGAGGAAGTTTGGAAATAACTTCTTCACCGGTATTAGTTTTTCAAACTTTTGAAACATTAATAGATTTTGAAAAAGGGAAATCTATTTTCATATAATCAGCATTGATTTCGAACCATTCAAAGAAATTGATCTGTCTTTTAACAGCATTTAAAGAATCATAAAATTTTGATTGAATTTCTTTTCTATTCTCTCCTTTGTATTTTTCCAAAAACCAAGTTCTTTTGAAAAGATAATTGGGAGAATAAAATTATTTTTGGAGAGTCTTTTTGTCAATTTCAAAATCCACTTCTAAGACTCCGATTCCAATATTATCATCACCAAGTTCAGCACCTAAGGACGTATAGGTAGGCGAATTGCGGTGATCATAGCTAGTTTCAGTAGGAGGAGCGTTTTCTACCTTATATCTAGCCTGAGGGATCGTAGCATCTAAAACAGTTTCTACTCTTGTGGGATAAGTGGAGATCGAATGTCTAGCAGAGTGGACAGACGGGCTTTCAGACAGAATAGAGGTACTAACTCTTTGATTCAGTGACCTCTGGAAGGAAATTAGTACAGACCCTGTGGGAAATTGTTGGATCTGTGAAACTGAGGTATTGTCAGGTTTTTGAGCTGGAGTAGCATCTTGCAAAAGCTAGGTCTGAGGTAAAGAGATCTAACTCCAGGATACTGGTCTAGGAACAGATAGATGAGATCTTTCTAGATCTGTTTGGAAGAGAACAGTTTCACCCTTGTGCATTGTTCTCATGGCTCCAGTATTGAAGGCTGAATTCATAGCCTTATATTGGATTCCACAGATGACTGCTACTAGGAGAGATCTAGTTTTGGTTCTGTAATTGGAGGTTTTGACATTAAGTGTCAAGGTATCTAAAATGTTCCTATCTATCAGGGAGACTGTAAAATTAGGAAAATAGTCGAAATAAATTAGCCTGTTACAAAGACTGGTTTCTACCATTCCATGCAGAGAGTCATTGAAGTCTAGGAACCTAGAGTCCCTGAGACAGAGAAGAATAGATGCGTCAAGTTCTTCTCAGGTGAGTGGTTTAACGGCGATTTGTACTAAACCAAAATGGAGATAATTATCTTTCTGTCTATATTTTTCTATAGACTTGATATTGATAAGTTTGATCTCCTCATGATCCGATTCAAGAGGAATAGTCTATTCGATGGTAGACATGTGATAATTACTTGTCAGGTTGTTCCATCTGGAAGACTTGTAAATTGTAGACTGGGGATGTTTGGGAATTTTCAGTCGTCAATTGATTGCTGCACGTCAGAGAAACTAATCTCTTCTTTGAGCTTGAAATTGGAGGTAGAGGATGAGGGAGAGGACGAAGAGGATCTAGAAGATTTTGAAGGGGAGTGGCGAAAGAAAGACATTTTAATAAAGGTTTTTAAAAACTTCCTGTCCTTGGCTCAAGAGACCAAGGGTTTCATAAGGAAAATATTCAAGTTTTTAGCTAACCTTGTGTAGAAATACAAGATCTAGGAGTTAAGTTCTTTTAGATCTATAGATCTTAAGAAAAATACCCTAGTTTTATCTTAATATCATCTTGAAGAGTCCAGATCTTGGAGCTAGGTTCATAGAAATACCTGTTCTTTCATACAAATAAGGTAAATATGAAAATTATTTTAAGAAGCTCTACTTTTGGATGACCTAAAGGTTACAAGTAACCATCTGCAGGCGTACTAGGTATAATTACATGCATTCCATCACCATAATCCTTAGGAACACTACCTGCAGTGCAGATCCGAAGATCACAACGCCATCTTCCAAGAGTTCTTCTTATTACAAAAATATACTTAACAAATTTATGTATAAGAATTAGTAGATATATAACTCTATCAATATATCAAGTAATTCAGCACCATAATATGATAAAATCCATAGTAGAATTCTTTAGAACTTATAAATCTAGAGTTATTTCATCAGATCTGGAAGCATCATACCGTAGCAAGTTAAAAACAAGAATCACCATCCTTACTTCCTCCCTGGCTCTGAACCAGATGGATCTAGACATCAAAATCTCCCTGGAGTCGTGCAACATTCTATTTTAACAAAAGCTCCGAAATTGAGCGAGGTGTACCTCGTTTTGTTATCAATTACAAACCCCTTAATACTGCTCTTAGGTGGATTAGATATCCTATTCCAAATAAGAAGGATTTACTTCAGCATGTCCATGCCACTACCATATTTTCCAACTTCGATTTAAAATCAGAATTCTGGCAGATCCAATCAACCCAAAAGATCGGTACAAGACCACTTTCACTGTCACATTCGGATAGTATGAACGGAATGTTATGCCTTTCGGATTGAAAAATGCTCCTTCTGAATTCCAAAAAATCATGAACGATGTCTCCAATCCTCTTTCACGATTTATTATTACTTACATTGACGATATTCTTGTATTCTCTACAAGCATTGACCAATATTTTAAATATTTAAATATTTCTTTAATACTATTAGAGAAAATGGCCTGGTTCTATCCAAAACAAAATGTAGTTTATTCCAGATAAACATTCGATTTCTTGGTCACAATGTCCAACAAGGAACTATGATCCCTATACAAAGGTCTGTTGAATTTGCTGATAAATTTCCGGATCAAATTCTAGACAAGACACAGCTCCAGAGATTCTTTGGTTGTGTCAACTATGTCTGCGACTTCATTCCAGGTCTTAGTATTCTGCTAAAACTGCTCCACGATCGGCTGAAAAAGCCTCCACCACCTTGGACTAATAACCATACCAACATTGTCTAAGGAAATCAAATCGAAAGTCAAACACCTTCCTTTCTTGTCCTTTCCTGATCCTTCTGCCTACAAAATAGTAGAAACATATGCTTCGGATTTAGGATATGGAGGAATTTTAAAACAAAAGAAAAATGATAAAGAACATATCATTGCTTTTACCTCCAAACATTGGAACAATGCTCAACAAAATTATCCTACTATCAAAAAAGAAATTTTGGCGATTATCTTGTGTATCTCTAAATTCTTAGCTGATTTGTTAAATCAAAAAATTTTATTATGCGTTGATTGCAAAGCAGCTAAATCTGATTTACAGAAAGATGTACAAAACCTTGCCTCAAAACATATTTTTGCTAGATCGCAAGCTATTTTATCAATTTTTGATTTTGATATAGAATATATCAAAGGAAGCTCAAATTCCATACCAGAGAATTCCTGCATGGCAGATAATGGTTAGGAAAAAGAAAGTTGATCCTCCCAAACCAGCGTTTCCGACTCCATCGGAAGATTCAACATTAGCTGTTTCAAAACAACCAAAAATCAATAATGATAACCAACAGAGAGTTCTCACAAGACAGATAGTTGCCTCCAAGCAACCATTAAATGAGGTTGAACCAAACCAGCTGAAATATAGAGCTCCAGCAGATTATGCCATGAAGGGAGTTCCTCAAACATATTTGGTGGATTCACCAAAACCAATTTCGTTTGGTCAACTAAAAAGATAAGCCAGACATAGTTGAAGAAGATGAACTTCAACAAGCCTAAATGCTACAGATTACCCAATGGACATCAGAAGAACTCTTGCGATGGTATCAACTCATGGGATTTAAAAATGCATTATCCATGACAAATCCTGAATAAGGACAACAACAATTGAACCAATTAATGGATGTGGCGGCTAGAAGCCTCATATCTCCCCTCAAAACCCCTGCGGTTGCCCAAAGCACCACAACCAAAGCAGTGGCGGCAAAAGGCCCCATCACACAATGCACGATACCTTCGGTATCCGAACATGCACTTTTTTCGCCAGTGCCACAGCCAATTCCTTTAAAAGGTCCTTATTCCGAGGAACCAAACTATTTTAAGAATGAGATGGCTTACACGCATATTCGAACAGAACCAGATTTTTGGCACTTTAACCCAGTAGAAGTAGCCAAAAAGATGCTTAACCCTTCTGCCAATTATCTTCAGAAAACTCCTGTCTATACCCAGAAGTTCTATGAATTTATCCTTACAGATATCAAATCTTGTCTATTCAAACCATTTATAGACAATACCCAAACATATGTCACCCATACAACAGTGTGGATTAATAAAATAATCTTACTAAAAGAATGGAGTACACACCCTACTAAACTCAAAAAGCTTTCTCAGCTGTTTGAACCTCAAATTTTCAACTATTATGACTACCGAGACGCCTGGATGTGTGCATTCACATTCCAAAATCCCCTTGGAAAACATTCATTTTTATCCTCTGGGGGAGACAGTTAACATCCGAGTTTCCTCAGTGATTTTTACATCAATGGCGACCAATCTGTGGTCACACGATAGATATTTTTCCTTCTCCGGTAAAAGAAATATATGATTACTTTTGTACCAAATTTCATCATGACCAGCATATCCTAATGCTTCTCCAATTTTCCCATAGATTCCATATCCCATGGATCTATACGCAAAAAAGTTCTCATTTTAGAAGACAGAAGGTCAAAGAGGGTTACCATGGTTAGCCCTTCAAGGTCACTGCAAGTGGTATAAGACTTGGAAAGGTGCTTATGAAGCTTGTGTACCAACAATTAAAAAATGATTCTTTGAAAACCCAAAATATCTGTCACCCACAGATGTCTCTCATTCTCAATTTTTACAGCAAAAATCTCTTGCTTCTACACAACTAGCAGGATCCAGCAGCAAAAAAGAACATATCTAGCAAATGGAAAAGCTGCTCCAACAATTAAAGACTGAAGAACCTGCCAAAAATCCCCATCTGAAGACCAATCAGATGAAGAAGAAGACCCTGATTATGATATCACTGTACCATAAAATAGGAGAAATTGCTGACATCACGATAGCATAAAATTTTTGGAAGTCACTATAGCAAAGTTGCTATTTACTTTCACTGCAGCTTGTTTTACTGTATACTTTCACTGTAACAGTCCGTCTATTTTTCTATAGGTAGATCCCCCCATTTGTAAAGAGAGAGCATTCGAAAATATACCTCTCTCGATATGTACTCTCTAGAAGACTCTCTACCTGGTTAGAGCACTTCTTCTGTAATATTTACTACTTATTTTATAAACTTCAGGAAGGCTCTGCCACCTGATTTTATGTTTTAATCTTCTGCACTTTATTGTATGTTTTTTAACTTTTGGCTTTTAATTTATATATATATGGTCGGCTCTGCCGCCTAAGCTATTTTTAATTGCCGTTTAAACTTCTTATTCTTACTTCCATTACCCCCTGTTCCCCCTCTAACTAGGGGTGGGCATCAGCCGGTTCGGTTCGGTTTTGTAGAATTTCAGTTCGGTTTATTCAGTTTTCGATTTGGGATTTTAATAACCAAAATCAAACCATAATAACTTCGGTTCGGTTTGGTTTATTCGTGTTCGGTTCGATTTAATCAGTTCGGTTTTTCGGTGACCCATGATAAGACTTGCTCCTTATTCCATTCTTTGCAATTGTCTTCTCTAGATCTAAGCTCTTTTCTTTACACACATTTTATTTTCCCCTTATTTCTTGTCCCAAAAGATAAAGTGTTACAAATGAAAAATGGTGCACGCAACACACAAACAAAACCATGGCATTCGAGAAGAAGCTAAAACCACTACCTGGTTTGGAAGAAGCCTTAGGCTGCTCGGTTCTTGCATTTTGAGAGGCTCCTTTAGGATTAGCTGGATGGTTTGATTTCGTATCGCTACTGCTCGCTGCCTCTTTAGCCACTGCACCCTGAGAACCTCTAATTTGAGCTGCTCTCTTATCCTTTCTCTTTGGTGTATAACTAGACCTCTCCCTCTTGGGAAGCCACCTTTCTGGATCAGGTGGAGGTCCTGGATTGGCCGGGTCAAATCCCTTTGGATATTTTGGCTTTCTCTTCCTCTTTTTTTCGCCTTATCCTTTTTCTTTGCTTCATATATATCAGTCGCAGCAGCAGTTGGACCTTTCATGGCATGCTTGGCTCCAGAAGTTTTCTCCAAACTGTCCACATCTATTGCTTTCAAACCAGGTAGTGGTTTTAGCTTCTTCTCGTAAGCTTCTGCTTCGGAAAAAAAGAAGTGGACAGCGAATGTAAAAAAATTTGGTTTGTCGGTTTAACCGAAAACCGAACCATTAAAACCGATCACCGAACATAACACCGAACTTTTTAAAACTATAAACCGCAAACCGACCGAATAAACTGAAAAACCGAAATCGAATAAACTGAAATTTTCGATTCGGCTGATTTTTTCAGTTCGGTCGGTATTATACCCGCCCCTACCTCTAAACTCCGGGAAGAAGCTTCCGCCGCCTTGGTATCAGAGCCGGGGGGAAGTAAGGATGGTGAGTCTTGTTTTTAACTTCCTATGGTGTGGTGCATCTAGATCTGACGAAATAACTCTAGATCTATAAGTTTTAAAGAATTCTACTATGAATTTTATCATATTATGGTGTTGAAATACTTGATTTGTTGATAGACTTATATATCTACTGGTTCTTACACATAAATTTGTTAAATATATTTTTGTAATAAGAAGAACTCTTGGAAGATGGCATTGTGATCTTCGGATCTGCCCTGAAGGTAGTGTTCCTAGGGATTATGGCTATGGAGTGCCTGTAAATGTACCTAGTAGGCCTGCAGATGGTTACTTTTAACATTTGGGTCATCCAAAGTAGAGCTTCTTAAAACAATTTCCATATTTACCTTCTTTGTATGAAAGAATAGGTATTTCTATGAATCTAGCTCCTAGATTTGGATTCTTCAAGACGATACTAAGATAAAACTAGAGTATTTTTATTAAGATCTATAGATCTAAAAGAACTTAACTCCTAGATCTGGTATTTCTACACAAAGTTAGCTAAAAATTTGAATATTTTTCTTATGAAACTCTTGGTCTCTTGAGCCAAGGACAGGAAGTTTATTAAAACCTTCACTAAAATGTCTTTCTTTCGCCACTCTCCTTTGAAATCTTCTAGATCCTCTTCGTCCTCTCCCTCATCATCTACCTCCAATTTCAAGCTCAAAGAAGAGATTAGTTTCTCTGACTTGCAGCAATCAATTGACGACTGAAAAATCCCCAAACATCCCTAGTCTACAATTTATAAATCTTTCAGATGGAACAACCTGACAAGTGGTTATCACATGTCTACCATCGAATAGTCTATTCCTCTTGAATCGGCTCATGAGATCAAAATTCACAATATCAAGTCTATAGAAAAATATGGACAGAAATACAATTATTTCCATTTTGGTTTAGTACAAATCGCCGCTAAACCACTCACCTGAGAAGGACTTGACACATCTTTTCTTCTCTGTCTCAGGGAATCTAGGTTCCTAGACTTCAATTATTCTTTGCTTGGAATGGAAGAAATCAATCTTTGTAACGGGTATAATATTTCGGCTGTTTTCCTAATTTTACAGTCTCCCTTAGAGATAGGAACATTTTAGATACCTTGACACTTAATGTAAAAACCTCCAATTACAGAACCAAAACTGGATCTCTCCCAGTAGCAGTCATCTGCGGAATCCAATATAAGGCTATGAATTAAGCCTTCAATACTGGAGCTATGAGAACAATGTACAAGGGTGAAACCGTTCTCTTCCAAACAGATCTAGAAAGGTCTCATCTATCTGTTCCTAGACCAGTATCCTGGAGTCAAATTTCTTTACCTCAGAACTGGCTTTTTCAAGATGCTACTCTAGCTCACAAACCTAATAATACCTCAGTTTCACAGATCCACCAATTTCCCACCGGGTCTGTACTAATTTCCTTCCAGAGGTCACTCGGTCAAAGAGTTAATACCTCTATTCCGTCTGAAAGTCCGTCTGTCCACTCTGCTAGACATTCGATCTCCTTTATCCCACGAGAGTAGAAGCTGTTTCAAATGCTAAGATCCCTCAGGCTAGATATAAGGTAGAAAACGCTCCTCCCACTGAAACTAGCTATGATCACCGCAATTCGCCTACCTATCCGTCCTTAGGTGCTGAACTTGGTGATGATAATATTGAAATTTGAGTCTTAGAAGTTGATTTTGCAGGTGACAAAAAGACTCTCCAAACAGAATTTTATTCTCCTGATAATCTTTTCAAAAGAACTTGGTTTTTGGAAAAATACAAAGGAGAAAATAGAAAAGAAATTCAATCAAAATTTTATGATTCTTTAAATGCTGTTAAAAGACAGATCAATGTTTTTGAATGGTTCGAAATCTATGCTGATTATACGGAAGTATATTTCCCTTTTTCCAAATCTATTAACGTTTCAAAAGTTTGGAAAACTAATACCGGTGAAGAAGTTATTTTCGAACTTCCTCCGTCACAAAGATTTTCTACAACTTTTGCCAATACCTCTATTACAGCTGCTCCTTTTAAGAAAAGAGCTGATAACGAACCAATTACTGGCAAAAATATGAAACATATTTTTGAACAAAATAATTACACGAATAAATATCTACAAACTATTGGAGAATATTTATGTTAACTGTCTCCCCAGAGGATAAAAAATGAATGTTTTCCAAGGGGCTTTTGGAATGTGAATACATTCATTCAGGCGTCTCGGTAGTCATAATAGTTGAAAAATTGAGGTTCAAACGGCTGAGAAAACTTTCTGAGTTTAGTAGGGTGTGTGCTCCATTCTTTTGGTAAGATTATTTTATTAATCCACACTGTTGCATGGGTGACATATATTCGTATTTTGTCTAAAAATGGTTTGAATAGACAAGATTTGGTATCTGTAAGGATAAATTCTTAGAACTTCTTGGCATAGGAGGGAGTTTTCTTAAGATAATTGGCAGAAGGGTTAAGCATCTTTTTGGCTACTTCTGCTGGGTTAAAGTGCCCAAGATTAGGGGGACAGTTAACATCTGAGTTTCCTCATTGGTTTTTATATCAATGGTGGCCAATCTATGGTCACACGATAAATATTTTTCCTTTTCCGGTAAAAGAAGGATTCTACTTATAGAAAAATAAACGGACTGTTACAGTGAAAGTGTACAGAAAAAAAGCTACAGTGAAAGTAAAGCTACAGTAAAAGTAAATAGTAACTTTGCTATATTGACTTCCGAAAAATTTATGCTGTCGTGATGTCAGCAATTTCTCCTATTTTATGGTACGGTGATATCATAATCAGGGTCTTCTTCTTCTTCATCATTTTCTTCATCTGATTGGTCTTCAGATGGGGATTTTTGGTTGGGTTCTTCAGTCTCTCTCTCTCTCTCTCTATATATATATATATACATACATATATATATATACACACACACACACACACATATATAAATATATATATATATATATGTTTGTATAACCAAAAACGTACGATATTGTGCAATTCGTAAAGTTAAGAACACAGTTAGATCCATGTAAAAAGAAAATTAAGCTCTCTTGGAACAATAGCCTGTTTGGCCAAGCTTCTCCAAAGCCAAAACACTTTATTTTCAAAGTTAAAGTATTTGGCCAAGCTTTTAGAAGAAAGAAAACAAGTATTTTTGAGTAGAAGCAGGAAAAAAATAGCTTCTTCCCAAAAGCACTTTTCTAAAAAGTACTTTCGAGAAAAATATACTCCGAATTACTTTTCTAAAATTTGGCCAAACACAAATTACTTCTCACTAAAAATATTTTTAAAAATAGCACTTCTCAAAATAAGCTAATTTTAGAAGTTTGGCCAAACAGACTACAAACCACTTTTCATTTGTTTGACTTCACAGAACTTAGAAAATGCTCCACGTCACCAAGCATGTGTTACCAGGTTGTGTAAGTTTTGATGCTCGGGATGGTTGAAAATTTTCGAGAGTGAGCACATTCCCTTTTGGTAGCACTTAAAGAATGATGCTGAAAAATGGTTGTTAGATATAATTATTTGTGTCATAATCCAGCTTCCTATGCAGAATGTCTTTTCTTTCTTCGCAAGTGAGACTAGGTATATATCCCTGTCGTTTAGTTTTATTTGTCTACTACGCTAAAAATATTTTTTTAACATGTACTTGTTTGTTTTAGCAAATTAAGAGAAAAATTATTTTTTTTCTATTCTACTTTTATTATTAACTATTTATTTTTCAAATTATTTTTCAAGTGCTTTTGAATGCTAATTTTTATGAGTATTATAGTAAAGTATATACCTTATTTATTGTTTCTTAAGTGAAGTGCAAAGATCATTGTAAACAAGTAAAATGAAAAGAGTGAGTATATTAAACCATGTTAAAATACCATGATTGATTGATAAATTAAGCTAAGATTACATAGTAATTAGCACGGTTATATAATTGAAGTTTATAGAGAAAACACATGTTTTTGCATTTACTGCTTGGTGTGTCACGACCCAAAATTCTCTATAGGCCGTGATGGCACAAAACGTCGCCGTTAGGCAAGCCAACAATGAACTATCACGTTAATTGTTTATTTTATTACTTTCAAAATCATAAATTTTGCTAAGTAAGGAAATTTATGCCCTTAAAATTACGAGTACATATATAATTAGTATTGCTTAAAAATAAACGGTGATAATAATATGCGAATCCGTAAGCATCAACTAGAATATCCCCAAAATCCGGTGCCACAAGTGTATGGGCATTTACTAAGGAGTACAATAATAACACAACATCTGTCTGGAATGTAGATAAGACAGGACAAAGTAAATAGTACGACAAAAACTCTGTGGGGTGCGATACATAGCCTGGAATGTAGCTCACCACAAAGTCACATCAGCAGTTGCGTCTATGCTCCCAGATGGCCATCAAATGAACCTGTCAGATTCTGCACGTTTAGTGCAGAAGCACAACATGAGTACGTAAATCAACGCATACCCAGTAATATCTAGCCTAACCCTGGGGAAGTAGTGACGAGCAGTCGACATCGACACTTACTAGAGGTCCAATAAAGCAATATGATAAATCATAAGTAGATATGAAGCACCACATAATAATAGGATAAAATGATAACCAACATATTCTTTCAAAATTCTTTTACCGATATAAACTTTTCAATCTCATATCCTATCTCAACAACTCGGAAAATATCAAGTGCCAATATCAAAGGAATGAGGAATGCCATATAAAATGCCAAGCATCAGTGGAAGTATAATCTCGTAAGTATTTGGACTGCTAGCGATATAAGGCACGATTATGCCGAGGTCGTACGGCCCAATCCTGAATGATGTGTACACTGCCGAGGGTCGAGTGGCACAAACCATAGATTCATATATTATACTGCCAAAGCGTTTGGCCTGCTCTACAAGAAAGGAAGGAAATTATCGAATTACGAGACACGTGCTTAGAATACAGTACATGAACACAAAGTGAATATAACCTTTACCGTATCTCAAGAAACATGCCAACAACTCAAGGTGATAAGGCTCGGCCTATATATATATATATATATGGGCGGAAGCTAGTCCCCGAAGGGGTAGAGGGGATTGGGAAAAATACGAGGAATGTAAGGAATTGAAAGCAATGAATAAAGAAAAACTCAGGCGGCAAAGCCGACCATATGCAAACGTATGCTAAATAAAATAGGCGGAAGAGTCGACCGAATGCAAGTATGTTAACACAAAGATTAAAACATAAAATCTGGCGGCAGAGCCAACCAGAAGTATTTATTGATAACAACAAATTAAAGTACAGATATTAAAAATTTAAAACTTAAAAGCTTACAGGGTATAGAGCTTTTAAGTGTTGAGAGGGTTTAGAGAGACGAAACTTGGGAGAAGGAATGAATGCCCTCTGAAGTGAGTAAGGGGGTCTATTTATAGAATTATAGACCGTGCTACAGTGAAAGTGTACAGTAATTTGCTATAGTGATAAGTGCACAGTAATCTACAGTGATAAGTGCACAGTTATCTACAGTAACATTGCTACAGTAACTTCCAGAAAATTCTTTGCTGGTGTTATTCTGATGTCAGTGACAAATTAGTCCCGATTTTGAATCATTCTGGGTCATAGTCAGGGTCATCTTCTTCTTCTTCTTCTTCTTCTTCTTCTTCTTCTTCTTCTTCTTCTTCTTCTTCTTCTTCTTCTTCTTCTTATTCTTCTTCTTCTTCTTCTTCTTCTTCTTCTTCTTCTTCTTCTGCTTGTGCTTCAGATGATGCTGATGTTGTTGATTGGGTACATCATTACCCTTTAATTGGTGCAAAAACCACTAGGGAAATTATGCTGGAAGTTGTTTACCCCAAAGAAGAAAGTAGGAATGTTTGTTGACATGATTCTGGCATGTGAATGCGTTGAACTATGCATCCCAATAATCATAATAGCTAAATAATTGTGGGTGAAAAGGCTGGGAAAGTTTTCTGACTTTTGTTGGGTGATCCCCCCATCCCTTTGGCGAGATTATTTTGTTGATCCATACCGTGGTATGCGTGATGTATTTTTGGTTTTTGACCAAAAAGGGTTGAACAGACATGACTGAGTGTCTGCTAAGATGAATTTATAAAACTTCTAAGTATGGGCAGGAGTTTTCTGAAGGAAATTGGCAGTAGGGTCGATCATTTCTTTTGCTACTTCTGTAGGGTTGGAAATCCAAAGACATGGCTCGGTTTGAACGAGTGAATAAGTCATTTCTTTCTTGATGCATTGAGGTTCCTCAGAGTAAGGACCTGTTGAAGAAATTGGTCGAGACACGGATGAAGAAAGTGCCTGTTTGGGTGCAGAAGGCACCATGCATTGTGTAATAGGGTTTTTCGTCACCACTGTGTTAATATCTCTTGTAATGGGACTTTTGGTCGCCAATTGATTTTTATTGGGGCCCTTTGCCACCACTGGGTTGGTTGCGCTGCTTTTGGCAGCCACAGTTGAAGTTGATGCCGAGTTTGAAGGAGTCAGGGATTGTTTGGCGATTGTTTCTAGGAATTGTGCCATGTTTCATTCCATTTCTCTTCATTCTGGATGGATCATGGGTTTTGTTAAAGTAAAACCCATAAATTCTGACCATCTCTTAAAATTTGATGCTGTCCATGTGGAAGCTGGTTGTTGTGCAAATTGAATATTGTTAACTTCCAAAGAAGATTCTTCAGCGATGTCTGCCCATCTTTTGGGTTGGGCAATAGAAATTGGCTATGCTAAAATTAGCTGCGAGGAGACCCCTATTGGAATACCTTTCATGGCATAATTAGTTGGGGACCTGCATTTTCGCTGGCTGGGTCCAGCTTATGTTGACTGCTGTTGTTTGGCAACTGCTGTCGTTGATTGTTGTTTTGAAACAACTGTTGGAACTGCTTTGTCTTTTGGCTGTTGTGTGACAGCCTAGGGCTTCTCCTTCGGGGGCGGCAGAGCTAACCTCGGGGGTCTCGGCTTTTTTGGTATTTTAGGTGTGCTATCTCAGATTGAAGGTCTGAAATGGTCACTTTCGCTACCTTAGGGCTATCAGAGGGAAATCTCTTAAGAATATCAGTAATGTTGTAGGTATTGGAAACCTGGGGGTGATTTTGAAAAGTTGAAGACGAGGATGTTGAAGGCTTATTAAGGACTGTCTTAAGTTTTCCTAAATAGTCTTTTTTAAGTTCAGGATCTTGAAGATCACCAATCACTTCAAGAAGAAGATCTTGTTCTTTCGTGAGAACACTAATCTGAGGGAGGTCGTCATGGTCAGACCCTTCTAAGGATGAGGAAGATGAATCTCGATCATCTTCGAGTATGTAGTTGAATTGCTCATCACCGGACATTTCATTATCTGTAATATCCAAAGAATCGCTTAATTAAACAAGCAATTTCTCTATTTTGTTTAGAGTGGATTCGTCAAGTTGTAGGTTCTTGATTTTATGAGAGACTTTGCAAAACTTGGAGATGTGGCCTGGCATTCCACATTTGAAACATTTTCCAGTGGAAGTAGAAGTTTTTCCGTCATTACGAAAAGATTTAGAAGACTTATACTTTGTATAGGAAGGTTTCCCTTTCCTATTGAAATTGTATTTTCTAATTTTGGACGAATTGGTTTTAGGATTCTTCTTCCTATGAGGTTTACTACCGCACGAAGGAAGACTGAATTGTTCGCAGAAACTTCCCAAGTCTTTACGTCTTTGTGTCCTATCCTTGGCAAGTTGCCTAAGCATCTTATATTGCCTGCAGATTTTGAGAGCAACTTGTTGAATCTGGTTAACTATCTGGCAGTAAGGGATTTGATCATAGGGAACAATATCACCGGAATATTGACTATGAAATTCTTCCTTGACTAAATCTCTAAGGAACTTAAGCAAGCCATCTAGGAATATTTCTTTCCAATAAGGGAGGTTCCCATCTGGTCTTTCATAGATTCTGGTGAGGAAGGAATCCTTATATTACCTAAAGTCTGAAAGAGTTTTGCACTTAAGGTTGTTAAGAATTTCAGAGGATTTTTCTCTAAAAATACCTGGACATCCTACAAAAGTTTTGATGATTGTGTAAATAAACGTGTTGATAGAATCAGGAATTGTTTTGCCATCCGTTAGGATTGGTTATCCTAATTCATCTAATTTAACGAATTGGAAAATTTGTTGTTTTTCCTCGTCGCTTTGATGGGTATCCCACCACCCCTTTAGTTGGCCTGTAAAACCAGCGACCAAGACATGGTTTATACTCTGGTCGGAACAGTTGTAGGAGTTTTTGTAAGCAGTTGCGACCATGGTCATCTGCTGTAATTTGGCAAGAATATTATATTCGGAACATCTATCGATATACCACTCATAGATATTACATTTGGATGTGTAGCTCTAGGGTAATAGAATTTTTGAGGCTTTTGCCAGTTAGAAAATTCTGACTTATAGGGGCTAATTCTGGAGGAGGTTTTTCCTCTAACCAAATTTGTTAAATTTGCTTATATTCGTAATCGGAGTCGGTTTCTCCTAAAGCTCCTACGAACCTAGAAGAAGATATTTCTTCAGTCTGTCGGACTGGAGTGTCCTCGACTGTTAGAAATTTCTCTATTTCCGCGATTCTCTGTTGAAGATCAGAGATTTTTGGAGATTCTGCAGAATGATACAAAACAAGTTCTCTAGTATGAGTTCTAGGAATCTCGTATGGCTTGAATAATGGAGTCGTCAGGGTAGAAGGTCCTACTGTTTGTTTCTTCAGCGAAGTTGAAGTTGAATTTGAAGCTAAGTATTCTCCAAGAGTTTGCAAATACTTGCTTTTATAATTATTCTGTTCAAAAATATTTTTAATATCATTGCCAGTGATCGGCTCAGTGCCAGCTCTCTTTTTAAAGGTGAGGCTGTAACAGAGCTACTAGCAAAGTTTGTTGAAAACCCTTGTGATGGAGGAAGTTCGGAAATTACTTCTTCGCTAGTATTGGTTTTCCACACTATTGACACATTAATTGAATTTAAAAATGGGAAATCTATTTGATTATAGTTCGCATAAATTTCAAACCACTCGAAGAAATTGATTTGTTGTTTAACAACGTTTAGGCTGTCATAGAAAATTGATTGAATTTTCTTTCTTTCTTCTCCTTTATACTTATTTAAAAACCAAGTTTTTTTAAAAAGATTTTCAGGAGAATAAAATTCTTTTTGGAGACCTTTTTTGTCAATTTCAAATTCAAACTCCAAAGCACCAACTATGTTGTCATCTCCTAATTCGGCACCTAGTGACTTATAGGTAGGAGAATCTGGTCGGTTGTAGGTAGTGTCGGCAGAGGGAACTGTTTCTGATTTTTCTACCTTATACCTAGCTTGTGGAACTTTAGATTAGAAGTCTACTATCTCGATTCTCGTAGGATATGAAGATACTGAATGTGTAGCAGAATGAATCGGTGAATGTCTAGATTTCCTATTGAAATTGTATTTTCTAATTTTGGACAAATCGATTTTAGGATTCTTCTTCCTATGAGGTTTACTATCGCACGAAGGACGACCGAATTGTTCGCAGAAACTTCCTAAGTATTTACGCCTTTGTGCCCTATCCGTGGCAAGTTGCCTAAGCATCTATCTTGCCTGCAAATTTGGAGAGCAACTTGTTGAATCTGGCTAACTATCTGGCCGTAGGTGATTTGGTCATAGGGAACAATATCACCGGAATATTGACTCCAAAATTCTTCCTTGACTAAATCTCTAAGGGACTTAGGCAAGCCATCTAGGAATTTTTCTTTCCAATAAGGGAGGTTCCTATCTGGTCTTTCATAGATTCTGGTGAGAAAGGAATCCTTATACCACCTAAAGTCTGAAAGAGTTTTGCACTTACGGTTGTTAAGTATTTCATAGGATTTTTCTCTAAAAATACCTGGACAATCTACAAATGTTTTGATGATTGTGTATATCAACGTGTTGATAGAATATGGAATTTTTCGCCATCCTTTAGGATTGGTTGTCCTAATTCATCTAATTTAACGGCTTGGAAAATTTATTGTTTTTTCTCGTCGGTTAAATGGGTATCCCACCACCCCTTAAGTTGGCTTGTAATACCAGCGACTAAGACATGGGTAGTATTATGGTCGAAACAGTTGTGGGAGGTTTTTTAACAGTTGCTACCATGGTCATCTGCTGTAATTTTGGCAAGAATATTATATTCGGAACATCCATCAATATTCCACTCATAGATATTATGAGCATTGTAATTATTCTACATGGTATTGGAGCTTTCTTCTAAGATTACATCTGGATGTGTAGCTCTAGGGTAATAGAATATTTGAGGCTTTCTCCAGTTAGAAAATTCTGACTTAATAGGTGCTAATTCTGGAGGAGGTTTGTCCTCTAAGGATACTTGTGAAAATTGCTCAGATTCATTATCGGGGTCGATTTCTCCTGAAGCTTCTACGAACCTAAAAGAAGATATTCTTTAGTCTGTCGGACTGGAGTGTCCTTGACTGTTAGGGATTTCTCTATTTCCGTGATTCTCTGTTGAAGTTCAGAGAGTGTTAGAGATTCAGCAGAATGATACATAACAAGTTCTCTAGTATGAGTTCTAGGGATCTCGTATGGCTTGAATAATGGAGTCGTAGAGGTAGAAGGTCCTACTGTTGGTTTCTTCAGCGAAGTTGAAGGTTAATTTGAAGCTAAGTATTCTCCAAGAGTTTGCAAATACTTGCTTGTATAATTATTCTGTTAAAAAATGTTTTTAATATCTTTGCCAGTGATCGGCTCAGTGTCATCTCTCTTTTTGAAAGGTGAGGCTGTAACAGTGCTGCTAGCAAAGTTTGTTGAAAACCCTTATGACGGAGGAAGTTCGGAAATTACTTCTTCGCCAGTATTGGTTTTCCACACTATTGAAACATTAATTTAATTTAAAAATTAGAAATCTATTTGATTATAGTTCGCATAAATTTCAAACTACTCGAAGAAATTGATTTGTTGTTTAGTCGGCACCTAGTGATGTATAGATAGGAGAATCTGGTCGGTTGTAGGTAGTGTCGGCAGAGGGAACCATTTCTGTTTTTTCTACCTTATACCTAGCTTGTGGAACTCTAGATTCAAAGTCTACTGTCTCGATTCTAGTAGGATATGAAGATACTAAATGTCTAGCAGAATGAGTCAGTGGAATTTCAGACTGCGAAGAGGCAGAGGAAGTAACTCTTTGGCCGAGGGTCGTCTGAAAGGAAACTAGCACAGATCTAGAAGGGAATTGGTTGATCTGGGAAATCGTAGTGTTTTGTGGCTTTTGAGCAAGAGTGGCATCCTAGAGAAGCCGGTTTTCAGGAAGAGAGACCTGATTCCAAGAGACTGGCTTAGGAATAGATAGATGAGACATTTGCAGATCTGTCAGAAAGAGAACAGTTTCACCTTTGTGAGTAGTTCTCATTGCTCCAGTGTTAAAGGTAGAGCTCATTGCCTTATACTGAATCCTGTAAATAATCGCTATTGGAAGAGAACCAGCTTTAGTCTTATAATTAGATGTCTTAACGTTTAGGGTCAAGGCATCTAAAATATTTTTATCCTTAAGGGAGACAGTGAAGTTAGGGAAACAGTCGAAATAAATTGGACCATTGCAAAGACTGGTTTCTACCATTCCTAGCAAGGAATCGTTGAATTCTAGAAATCTAGAATCCCCAAGACAGAGTAGGAGTGATGTGTCCAATCCTTCTCTGGATAAAGGCTTAACAACTATTTGTACTAATCCAAAATGAACATAATTATATTTCTTTCTATATTACTCAATAGATTTGATATTGAGAAGTTGATTTTTTCATGATCCGATTCCAGAGGAATAGTCTGCTCAATAGTAGACATGTGATAATCACTTGTCAAGCTCTATTTTTGAGACTTGTAAATTGTTGACTGGGGATGTTTGGGGATTTTCTAGTCATCAATTGATTGCTGCAAATCAGAGAAACTAATCTCTTCTTTGAGCTTAAAATAGGAAGAAGATGAGGAGGAGGATGAACTCGTAGATCTAGACGAGAGGGAGTGGAAGTATGACATAGCAATATTTTAAATTGCTTCCTATCCTCGGCTCGAGAGACCAAGTGGTTTCATAAAGAGGTTATTCAAGTTCTTAACTCTACTATATGTGGAAGAGTCAGATCTGGCATTAAATTTCATAGATCTATAAATTATATGATCTTGTAAGAGAGGAAAGATCTGTCAGTATACTAATTCTTTTACTTAAAAGGGCTAATTTTTATGATTTTTTTACAAACAATTACTTCTGAATGACCCAAAGATTTTATAACCATATGCAATCCTACCAGGTACATTTACAGGCATCGCCTCGCCATAATCCATGGGAACCACGCTTATAGTGCAGATCCAAAAGGATCCCAGTGCCATCTTCAAAGATTCTTCGTATTATAAGCATATGTTTAACCATTTTATGGAAAAGAATCAGTAGATCTGCAGATCTACCATCAGATCTAACATCTTTGCAGTATTACAAGATAAAGTAAGAACAAACTTAACCATAAATAAACAGATCCGCGGGTTTCAAACTAGATCTTGCAGTACCATATAACACTATGTTAAAAACAAGAATTCCATCCTTACTTTCCCACTGGCTCTGATACTAGAGGGGCGGAAACTAGTCTCCGAAGGGGTAGAGGGGTCTGGAAAATACGAGGAATGTAAGGAATAGGAAGCAATAAATAAGGAATAACTCAGGTGGCAAAGCCGACCATATGCAAGCGTATGTTAATTAAAATAGGCGGCAGAGACGACCCAATGCAATGTTAACACAAGATTAAAACATAAAATCCGGCAGCAGAGCCGACCAAAAATATTATTGTTAACAAGAAATTAAAATACAGATATTAAAAAGTTGAAACTTAAAAGCTTACATGGTATATAGCTCTTAAGTGTTGAGAGTGTTAAAGAGAGGAAATGTGTAGAGAGAATTCTGAAATTTGGGAGAAGGATTGAATGCCTTCTGAAGTGAGTGAGGAGGTCTATTTACAGAATTGTAGACCGTGCTACAGTGAAAGTGTAAAGTAATTTGCTACAGTGATAAATATAGAGTAATCTACAATGATAAGTGCACAATTTTCTATAGTAATATTGCTACAGTAATTTTCCAGAAAATTCTTTGCTGGCGTTATTTCTGATGTCAGCGACAAATTTGTCCCGATTTTGACTCATTCCGGGTCATAGTCAGGTTCATCTTCTTCTTTTGCTTTTGCTTCAGATGATGCTGATATTGTTGATTGGGTACATAATTACCCTTTAATTTCCTGATAATTTCTTCTATCTCCTGGATATATTCTTCCTTGTTGGTCGATCCTGCAAGTCGTGCTGTAACTAAGGACCTTTGCTGCAAAAACAAGGATTTAGAAATATCTGTTGGTGATAGATACTTGGGGTTTTTGGCGAACCACTTTTCAACTGCAGGTACGTATGTGTCGGTGGCATCTCTCCATGCTTTGTACCATTTTGCAATATCCTTGAAGGCCAACCAAGCATGCTCTTGTGTCCTTTTTTGTGGAAGGCAAATTTCTGCGTATAGATCAAAGGTATGTGGAATCTATGAGAAAATTAGATTAAATTGGAGATATGTTGGTCACCATGAAATATGGAGCAAAAATATTCATAACCGTCTTTCACTGGTATGGGAAAATATCTGATGAATGACCATACACAGGCTACCATTGGTGCAAAAACCACTGGGGAAATTCTTCTGGAAGTTGTTTACCCTAAAGAAGAAAGTAGGAATGTTTGTTGATATGATTTTGGAATGTGAATGCGTTGAACTATGCATTCCTGTAATCATAATAGCTAAAAAATTGTTGGTGAAAAGGCTGGTTTACTGCCTTTCCTTGGGTGATCCCCCCATCCCCTTGGCGAGATTATTTTGTTGATCCATACCGTGGTACGCGTGACATATTTTTGGGTTTTGTCCAAAAAGGGTTGAACAGACATGACTGAGTGTCTGCTAAGATGAATTAATAAACTTCTGAGTATGGGCAGGAGTTTTCTGAAGGAAATTGGCAGTAGGGTCGAGCATTTCTTTTGCTACTTCTGTAGGATTGGAAATCCAAAGACATGGCTCAATTTGAACGAGTGAATAAGTCATTTCGTTCTTGATGTATTGAGGTTCCTCAGAGTAAGGACCTGCTGAAGAAATTGGTTGAGGCAGTGATGAAGAAAGTGCCTGTTTGGGTGCAGAAGGCACCGTTGATTTTTAGTGGGGCCCTTTGCCACCACTGAGTTGGTTGCGGTGCTTTTGGTAGCCACAGTTGAAGTTGATGCCGAGTTTGAAGGAGTCAGGGCTTGTTTGGCGATTGTTTCTAGGAATTGTGCCATGTTTCTTGCCATTTCTCCTTGTTCTGGATGGATCATGGGTTTTGTTGATGTAAAACCCATAAGTTCTGACCATCTCTTAAAGTCTGTTGCTGTCCATGTGGGAGCTGGTTGTTGTGCAAATTGAATATTTTTATCTTCCGAAGAAGATTCTTCAGCGATGTCTGCCCAACTTTTTGATTGGGCAATAGAAATTGGCTGTGCTGAAATTGGCTATGAGTGACCACTATAGGAATACCTTTCATGGCATAATCTGTTGGGGATCTGCATTTTGGTTGGCTGGGTCCAACTTCTATTGACTGCTACTGTTTGGCAACTACTGTCGTTGATTGTTGTTTTGAAACAATTGTTGGAACTGCTCTGTCTTTTGGCTATTGTGTGACAGCCTTTGGCTTCTCCTCTGGGGGCGGCAAAGCTAACCTCGAGGGTTTCGGCTTTTTTGGCATTTTATTTGCCTTGTAGAAATTCTCGGGTTAAAAATTTGGGTTTGGAAGTTGAGCTTCCCTTTATGTATTCAATGTCAAATCAAAAATTGATAAAATAGCTTGCCATCTGGCGAAAATATGTTTAGAAGCAATATTTTGCACATCCTTCTATAGAACATATTTAGCTGTTTTACAGTCAATGCGAAGCAAAAACTTTTGGTTTAATAAATCTGACTGAAATTTTGATATGCATAAAACAATAGCTAAATTTCTTTCTTAATTGTAGGATAATTCTGCTGAGAATTCTTCCAATGTTTAGAAGTATAAGCAATGATACTTTCTTTACAATTACTAAGTTGTTTCAAAATTCCACCGTACCCAAAATCTGATACATCTGTTTCTACTATTTTAAAAGCAGATGGATCAGGGAGACTCAGGAAAGGGAGAGTCTTGACTTTCAACTTAAATTGTTTGATTGCGTTTTTTTGGGCATCCGTCCAAGGAACTGGAGGCTTTTTCAACCTTTCGAGGAGGGGTTTAAGCAGAATGCTTAATCCCAGAATAAAATCAGAAATGTAGTTGACACAACCAAGGAACCTTTGAAGCTGCGTCTTGTCCAGAATTTGATCTGGGAATTTGTCAGCAAACTGGAGGGATCGCTGGATAGGAGTAATAGTCCTTTGTTGGATGTTATGGCCAAAGAACCGGATATTTGTCTGGAATAACCTGTACTTAGTCCTAGACAGAGCTAATCTATTTTCTTTAATAGTGTTAAAGAAAATGCCTAGATGTTTGAAATGTTGCTCGATGCTTTTCGAGAAAACTAAGACATCGTCGATATAAGTTATAACAAAATTAGAATATGGATTAAAGATACCATTCATTATCTTTTGGAATTCAGAAGGGGAATTTGTTAATTCGAATGGCATTACATTCCATTCATACTGTCCGAAAGGGACTGTAAAAGCAGTCTTGTACCTGTCTTTTGGGTCGATTTGTACTTGCCAAAATCAGGATTTTAAATCGAACTTAGAGAAAATTATAGCAGCATGGACTCTTTGTAATAAGTCCTTCTTGTTAGGAATAAGATACCTAATCCATCTAAGTGCTGCGTTAAGAGGTTTGTAATTGATAACCAAGCGAGGGATTCCGCGCTAGAATTCGGAGTTTTGTTTACATTAAGTGCCACACAGCTCCATGGAGATTTTGAAGGATAAATAATCCTTTTTTCTAAGAGATCATTGATCTCTTTTTGACAAATGCATTGTAAGCTCGTGATTCATTTGAATGGATCGAGCTTTGGTTGGAATATTTTTCTCATCAAAGTCAGGCTCGTAAGGAAGGCAAACAATGTGCCTTTTTCGTTTCCAAAATGCCATAGGCAGATTGGAACAAAGCTCCTGTTGAATTCTAGCTTCTAAATTTTTGATTTTAGAAAAGAATACAGAGTCAGTCAATTGTTTCTGTATTTTGTGAAAAGCAACTTCTTCTTTTAAGTTTGCTTTTCTTTATTTGGTAAAGAATGAATGATTCATAAGTTGGAGGCTTATGAAAAGGAAGTAGAACGTCGCTTGTGGGATAATCCTCATGAATGCCTTTGTTTGTAACTAGGTATGGTTTGCAAAGTTGGATGAAAGGAATACTTAGGATTACTGCATTGCAAAGGTCTTTTGCTAGTAAAAATGGAGTTTGGATGTACCAGTTCCGGTAGTCTGGAGAGGTTGTGACCTTTATAGAAGGAAGTTTGTAAGTGATTTTAAGTTTTTCACCATTGGCGGCCCTTAGGCGTTCGTTGGTTTTCACAAAAAATTTAGTTAGAATGACACCTTCTTCGATACAGCTTCTGTCTGCACCAGTGCAAAATAAAGTTATGCCAGTCCAAACATAGGACTCACCGATGATGAGAGTGATCCTAACATGATACTTCTGAATCCTAATCGAGGAGAGGTGTCCTAAGAAGGATTATGTTTCATCATCGTCTTGGTCGAAGATTGCAATAACTTGTACAACCTCTTTGAGCTTTTGTGCCTCATTAGATAATTGTTGGAGGACAAGTCTATCTAGTTCTTGTCTAGCTTTTATTTCCCTGATTTCTTCCATTAGGTGTGCTATCTCAGATTGAAGGTCTGAAATGGTCACTTTTTCTACCTTAGGACTATCAGAAGGAAATCTCTTAAGAATATCAGTAATGTTGTAGGTATTGGCTACCTGGGGTGATATTGAAAAGTTGTAGACGAGGATGTTGAAGGCTTATTAAGGACTGTCTTAAGTTTTCCTAAATAGTCCTTTTTAAGTTCAGGATCTTGAAGATCACCAATCCCTTCAAGAAGAAGATCTTGTTCTTTCGTAAGAACATTAATCTTAGGGAGGTCGTCCTGGTCAGACCCTATTGAGGAAGAGGAAGATGAATCTTGAACATCTTCGAGTATGTTGTTAAATTGCTCATCACCGAACATTTCATTATCTGTAAATCTGCATAATTGCTTAATTCAACAAGCAATTTCTCTATTTTGTTTAGAGTGGGTTCGTCAAGTTGTAGGCTCTTGATTTTCTGAGAGATTTTGCAAAACTTGGTGATGTGGCTTGGCTTTCCACACTTGAAACATTTGCCAGTGCAAATAGAAGTTTTTCCGTCTTTATGAAAAGATTTATAAGACTTATACTTTGTATAGAAAGGTTTCCTTTTCATATTGAAATTGTATTTTCTAATTTTGGATGAATCGGTTTTAGGATTCTTCTTCTTGTGAGATTTACTACCGCACGAAGGAAGACAGAATTGTTCGTAGAAACTTCCTAATTCTTTACGTCTTTGTGCCCCATCCTTGGCAAGTTTCCTAAGCATCTTATCTTTCCTGCAGATTTTGAGAGCAACTTGTTGAATCTGTCTAACTATCTGGCCATAGGTGATTTGATCATATGGAACAATATCACCGGAATATTGAATCTGAAATTCTTCGTTGACTAAATCTCTAAGGGACTTAGGCAAGCCATCTAGAAATTTTTCATTCCAATAAGGGAAGTTCCTATCTGGTCTTTCATAGATTCTGGTGAGGAAGGAATCTTTATACCACCTAAAGTCTGAAAGAGTTTTGCACTTAAGGTTGTTAAGTATTTCAGATGATTGTTCTCTAAACATACCTGGACAACCTACAAATGTTTTGATGATTGTGTAAATCAACGTGTTAATAGAATCGAGAATTGTTTCGCCATCCTTTTGGATTGGTTGTCGTAATTCATCTAATTTAACGGCTTGAAAAATTTGTTATTTTTCCTCGTCGCTTAAATGGGTATCCCACCACCGCTTAAGTTGGCCTGTAAAACCAGCGACTAAGCCATGGGTAATACTCTGGTCGGAACAATTGTAGGAGGTTTTGTAAGCAGTTGCGACCATGGTCATCTGCTGTAATTTGGCAAGAATATTTTATTCGAAACATCTATCGATATACCACTCATAGATATTATGAGCATTGTAATTATTCTACATGGTATTGGATCTTTCTTCTAAGATTACATCTGGATGTGTAGCTCTAGGGTAATAGAATTTTTGAGGCTTTTGCCAGTTAGAAAATTTTGACTTAATAGGGGCTAATTCTGGAGGAGGTTTTTCCTCTAAGGAAATTTGTGAAAATTGCTTAGATTCGTTATTAGAGTCGGTTTCTCCTAAAGCTCCTACGTACCTAGAAGAAGATATTTCTTCAGTCTGTCGGACTAGAGTGTCCTCGACTGTTAGAGATTTCTCTATTTCCGCGATTCTCTGTTGAAGTTCAGAGATTTTTGGAGATTCCGCAGAATGATACATAATAAGTTCTCTAGTATGAGTTATAGGAATCTCGTATGGCTTGAATAAAGGAGTCGTCGAGGTAGAAGGTCCTACTGTTGGTGTCTTCAGCAAAGTTGAAGTTGAATTTGAAACTATGTATTCTCCAAGAGTTTGCAAATACTTGTTTGTATAATTATTCTATTCAGAAATGTTTTTAATATCTTTGCCAGTGATCGGCTCAGTGCCAGCTCTCTTTTTAAAGGTGAGGCTGTAACAGAGCTGCTAGCAAAGTTTGTTGAAAACCCTTGTGATGGAGGAAGTTCGGAAATTACTACTTCGCCAGTATTTGTTTTACATACTTTTGAAATATTAATCGAATTTAAAAATGGGAAATCTATTTGATTATAGTTCGTATAAATTTCAAACCATTCGAAGAAATTGATTTGTTGTTTAACAACGTTAGGCTGTCATAGAAAATTGATTGAATTTTCTTTCTTTCTTCTCCTTTATACTTATTTAAAAACCAAGTTTTTTAAAAAAGATTTTCAGGAGAATAAAATTCTTTTTGGAGACCTTCTTTGTCAATTTCAAATTCAAACTCCAAAGCACCAACGATGTTGTCATCTCCTAATTCGGCACCTAGTGACTTATAGGTAGGAGAATCTGGTCGGTTGTAGATAGTGTCGGCAGAGGGAACAGTTTCTGGTTTTTATACCTTATACCTAGCTTGTGGAACTCTAGATTGGAAGTCTACTGTCTCGATTCTCGTAGGATATGAAGATACTGAATGTGTAGCAGAATGAATCGGTGAATGTCTAGATTTCCTATTGAAATTGTGTTTTCTAATTTTGGACGAATTGGTTTTAGGATTCTTCTTCCTATGAGGTTTACTATCGCACGAAGGACGACCGAATTGTTCGCAGAAACTTCCTAAGTATTTACGCCTTTGTGCCCTATCCGTGGCAAATTGCCTAAGCATCTTATCTTGCCTGCAAATTTTGAGAGCAACTTGTTGAATCTGGCTAACTATCTGGCCGTAGACGATTTGATCATAGGGAACAATATCACCGGAATATTGACTCCAAAATTCTTCCTTGACTAAATCTCTAAGGGACTTAGGCAAGCCATCTAGCAATTTTTCTTTCCAATAAGGGAGGTTCCTATCTGGTCTTTCATAGATTCTGGTGAGAAAGAAATCCTTATACCACCTAAAGTCTGAAAGAGTTTTGCACTTACGGTTGTTAAGTCTTTCGGAGGATTTTTCTCTAAAAATACCTGGACAATCTACAAACGTTTTGATGATTGTGTATATCAACGTGTTGATAGAATATGGAATTTTTTGCCATCCTTTAGGATTGGTTGTCCTAATTCATCTAATTTAACGGCTTGGAAAATTTGTTGTTTTTCCTCGTCGCTTAAATAGGTATCCCACCACCCCTTATGTTGGCCTGTAATACCAGCGACTAAGACATGCGTAGTACTCTGGTCGAAATAGTTGTGGGAGGTTTTGTAACAGTTGCTACCATGGTCATCTGCTGTAATTTGGCAAGAATATTATATTCGGAACATCCATCGATATTCCACTCATAGATATTATGAGCATTGTAATTATTCTACATGGTATTGGATCTTAAGATTACATCTGGATGTGTAGCTCTAGGGTTATAGAATATTTGAGGCTTTCGCCAGTTAAAAAATTCTAACTTAATAGGTGCTAATCCTGGAGGAGGTTTGTCCTTGACTGTTAGGGATTTCTCTATTTCCGCAATTCTCTGTTGAATTTCAGAGAGTTTTGGAGATTCTGCAGCATGATACGTAACAAGTTCTCTAGTATGAGTTCTAGGGATATTGTATGGCTTAAATAAAGGAGTCGAGAGGTAGAAGGTCCTACTGTTGGTTTCTTCAGCGAAGTTGAAGTTGAATTTGAAGCTAAGTATTCTCCAAGAGTTTGCAAATACTTTCTTGTATAATTATTCTGTTCAAAAATGTTTTTAATATCTTTGCCAGTGATTGGCTCAGTGTCAGCTCTCTTTTTGAAAGGTGAGGCTGTAACAGAGCTGCTAGCAAAGTTTATTGAAAACCCTTGTGACGGAGGAAGTTCGGAAATTATTTCTTCGCCAATATTGGTTTTCCACACTATTGAAACATTAATTGAATTTAAAAATGGGAAATCTATTTGATTATAGTTCGCAAATATTTCAAACCACTCGAAGAAATTGATTTGTTGTTTAGTCGGCACCTAGTGATGTATAGATAGGAGAATTTGGTCGGTTGTAGGTAGTGTCGGTAGAGGGAACCATTTCTGGTTTTTCTACCTTATACCTAGCTTGTGGAACTCTAGATTCAAAGTCTACTGTCTCGATTCTAGTAGGATATGAAGATACTAAATGTCTAGCAGAATGAATCAGTGGAATTTCAGACTGCGAAGAGGCAGAGGAACTAACTCTTTGGCTGAGGGTCATCTGAAAGGAAACTAACACAGATCCAGAAGGAAATTGTTGGATCTGGGAAATCGTAGTGTTTTGTGGCTTTTGAGCAGGAGTGGCATCCTAGAGAAGCTGGTTTTCAGGAAGAGAGACCTGATTCCAAGAGACTGGCTTAGGAATAGACAGATGAGACATTTGCAGATCTGTCTGAAAGAAAACAGTTTTACCTTTGTGAGTAGTTCTCATAGCTCCAGTATTAAAGGCAGAACCAGCTTTAGTCTTATAATTAGATGTCTTAACGTTTAGGGTCAAGGCATACATTTACAGTCATCACCTCACCATAATCCCTGGAACCACGCTTACAGTGTAGGTCCAAAAGGATCCCAGTGCCATCTTTAAAGATTCTTCGTATTACAAGCATATGTTTAACCATTTTATGGAAAAGAATCAGTAGATCTGCAGATCTATGATCAGATCTAACATTTTTGTACTATAACAAGATAAAGTAAGAACAACTCTAAAACTTAATCATAAATAAACAGATCAGGGGGTTTCAAACTAGATCTGGCAGTACCACATAACAGTATGTTAAAAACAAGAATTACATCCTTACTTTCCCACTGGCTCTGGTATCTGAGCCCCCCCTCATCTTCTTCAAATTTTAAGCTCAAAGAAGAGATTAGTTTCTCTGATTTGCAGCAATCAATTAAAGACTAGAAAATTCCCAAACATCTCCAGTCGACAATTTACAAGTCTCAAAAATGGAGCTTGACAAGTGATTATCACATGTCTACCATTGAGTAGACTATTCCTCTGGAATCAGGCCATGAGGAAATAAAACTTCTCAATATGAAATCTAGATATTCACCGATTCATTCTGCTACACATTCAGTATCGTCATATCCTACTAGAATCGAGACAGTAGACTTCGAATCTAGATATCCACAAGCTAGGTATAAGGTAGAAAAACCAAAAACGGTTCCCTCTACCGACACTACCAACAACCGATCAAATTCTCCTACCTATAAGTCACTAGGTGCCGAATTAGGAGATGACAACATCGTTGGTGCGTTGGAGTTTGAATTTGAAATTGACAAAAAAGGTTTCCAAAAAGAATTTTATTCTCCTGAAAATCTTTTTAAAAGGACTTGGTTTTTAAATAAGTATAAAGGAGAAGAAAGAAAGAAAATCCAATCAATTTTCAATGACAGTATAAACGTTATTAAACAACAAATCAATTTCTTCGAGTGGTTTGAAATTTATGCGAACTATAATCAAATAGATTTCCCATTTATTAAATTCAATTAATATTTCAAAAGTATGGAAAACTAATACTGGCGAAGAAGTAATTTCGGAACTTCCTTAGTCACAAGGGTATTCAACAAACTTGGCTAGGAGCTCTGTTACAGCCTCACCTCTCAAAAAGAGAGCTGACACTGAGCCGATTACTGGCAAAGATATTAAAAATATTATTGAACAGAATAATTAAACAAACAAGTATTTGCAAACTCTTGGAGAATACTTAGTTTCAAATTCAACTTCAACTTCGTTGAAGAAACCAACAGTAGGACCTTCTACCCTACGACTCCTTTATTCAAGCCACACGAGATCCCTAGAACTCATACTAGAGAACTTGTTATGCATCATTCTGCAGATTCTGCAAAACTCTCTGAACTTCAACAGAGAATGACGGAAACAGAGAAATACCCTAGCAGTCTAGGACACTCCAGTCCGATTAGACTAAAGAAATATCTTCTTCTAGGTTCGTAGGAGCTTTAGGTGAAACCGACTCCGATAACGAATCTGAGCATTTTTCACAAATTTCCTTAGAGGACAAACCTCCTCCAGAATTAGCACCTATTAAGTCAGAATTTTCCAACTGGTGAAAGCCTAAAAAACTCTATTACCCTAGAGCTACACATCCAGATATATTCTTAGAAGAAAGACCCAATACCATGCAGAATAATTATAATGAACATAATATCTATGAGTGGAATATCGATGGATGTTCCGAATATAATATTCTTGCCAAATTACAGCAAATGACCATGGTAGTAACTGCTTACAAAACCTCCCACAACTGTTCCGACCGGAGTACTACCCATGTCTTAGTCGCTAGTTTTACAGGCCAACTTAAGCGGTGATGGGATACCCATTTAAGCGATGAGGAAAAACAACAAATTTTCCAAGCCGTTAAATTAGATGAATTACGACAACCAATCCAAAAGGATGGCGAAACAATTCTCGATTCTATTAACACGTTGATTTACACAATCATCAAAACATTTGTAGGTTGTCCAGGTATGTTTAGAGAACAATCATCTGAACTACTTAACAACCTTAAGTGCAAAACTCTTTCAGACTTTAGGTGGTATAAAGATTCCTTCCTCACCAGAATCTAATTATAAGACTAAAGCTGGTTCTGCCTTTAATTACTGGAGCTATGAGAACTACTCACAAAGGTAAAACTGTTCTCTTTCAGACAGATCTGCAAATGTCTCATCTGTCTATTCCTAAGCCAGAGTCTTGGAATCAGGTCTCTCTTCCTGAAAACCGGCTTCTATAGGATGCCACTCCTGCTCAAAAGCCACAAAACACTACGATTTCCCAGATCAACCAATTCCCTTCTGGATATGTGCTAGTTTCCTTTCAGAAGACCCTCGGCCAAAGAGTTAGTTCCTCTGCCTCTTCGCAGTCTGAAATTCTACTGATTCATTCTGCTAGACATTTAGTATCTTCATATCCTACTAGAATCGAGACAGTAGACTTTGAATCTAGAGTTCCACAAGCTAGGTATAAGGTAGAAAAACCAGAAATGTTTCCCTTTACCGACACTACCTACAACCGACCAGATTCTCCTATCTATACATCACTAGGTGCCGACTAAACAACAAATCAATTTCTTCGAGTGGTTTGAAATATATGTGAACTATAATCAAATAGATTTCCCATTTTTAAATTCAATTAATGTTTCAATAGTGTGGAAAACCAATACTGGCGAAGAAATAATTTCCGAACTTCCTCCGTCACAAGGGTTTTCAATAAACTTTGCTAGCAGCTCTGTTACAGCCTCACCTTTCAAAAAGAGAGCTGACACTGAGCCAATCACTGACAAAGATATTAAAAACATTTTTGAACAGAATAATTATACAAGCAAGTATTTGCAAACTCTTGGAGAATACTTAGCTTCAAATTCAACTTCAACTTCGCTGAAGAAACCAACAGTAGGACCTTCTACCTCTCGACTCTTTTATTTAAGCCATACGATATCCCTAGAACTCATACTAGAGAACTTGTTATGTATCATTCTGCGGAATCTCCAAAACTCTCTGAACTTCAACAGAGAATCGCGGAAATAGAGAAATCCCTAACAGTCAAGGACACTCCAGTCCGACATACTGAAGAAATATCTTCTTCTAGGTTCGTAGGAGCTTCAGGAGAAACTGACTCCGATAATGAATCCGAGCAATTTTCACAAATTTCCATAGAGGACAAACCTCCTTCAGGATTAGCACCTATTAAGTCAGAATTTTCTAACTGGCGAAAGCCTCAAATATTCTATTACCCTAGAGCTACACATCCAGATGTAATCTTAGAAGAAAGATCCAATACCATGTAGAATAATTACAATGCTCATAATATCTATGAGTGGAATATCGATGGATGTTCCGAATATAATATTCTTGCCAAATTACAGCAGATGACCATGGTAGCAACTGTTACAAAACCTCCCACAACTGTTTCGACCAGAGTACTACCCATGTCTTAGTCGCTGGTATTACAGGCCAACATAAGGGGTGGTGGGATACCCATTTAAGCGACGAGGAATAACAACAAATTTTTCAAGTCGTTAAATTAGATGAATTAGGACAACCAATCCTAAAGGATGGCGAAAAATTCCATATTCTATCAACACGTTGATATACACAATCATCAAAACGTTTGTAGATTGTCCAGGTATTCTTAGAGAAATATCCTCCGAAAGACTTAACAACCGTAAGTGCAAAACTCTTTCAGACTTTAGGTGGTATAAGGATTCCTTTCTCACCAGAATCTATGAAAGACCAGATAGGAACCTCCCTTATTGGAAAGAAAAATTCCTAGATGGCTTGCCTAAGTCCCTTAGAGATTTAGTCAAGGAAGAATTTTGGAGTCAATATTCCGGTGATATTGTTCCCTATGATCAAATCGCCTACGGCCAGATAGTTAGCCAGATTCAACAAGTTGCTCTCAAAATTTGCAGGCAAGATAAGATGCTTAGGCAACTTGCCACGGATAGGGCACAAAGGCGTAAATACTTAGGAAGTTTCTGCGAACAATTCGGTCGTCCTTCGTGTGATAGTAAACCTCATAGGAAGAAGAATCCTAAAACCGATTCGTCCAAAATTAGAAAATACAATTTCAATAGGAAATCTAGACATTCACCGGTTCATTCCGCTACACATTCAGTATCTTCATATCCTACGAGAATCGAGACAGTAGACTTCCAATCTAGAGTTCCACAAGCTAGGTATAAGGTAGAAAAAGCAGAAATGGTTCCCTCTGCCGACACTACCTACAACAGACCAGATTCTCCGACCTATAAGTCACTAGGTGCCGAATTAGGAGATGACAACATCGTTGGTGCTTTGGAGTTTGAATTTGAAATTGACAAAGAAGGTCTCCAAAAAGAATTTTATTCTCCTGAAAATATTTTTAAAAAAACTTGGTTTTTAAATAAGTATAAAGGAGAAGAAAGAAAGAAAATTCAATCAATTTTCTATGACAGCCTAACGTTGTTAAACAACAAATCAATTTCTTCGAGTGGTTTGATATTTATGCGAACTATAATCAAATAGATTTCCCATTTTTAAATTCGATTAATATTTCAAAAGTATGTAAAACAAATACTGGCGAAGTAGTAATTTCCGAACTTCCTCCATCACAAGGGTTTTCAACAAACTTTGCTAGCAGCTCTGTTACAGCCTCACCTTTAAAAAGAGAGCTGGCACTGAGCCGATCACTGGCAATGATATTAAAAATATTTCTGAACAGAATAATTATACAAACAAGTATTTGCAAACTCTTGGAGAATATATAGTTTCAAATTCAACTTGAACTTTGCTGAAGACACCAACAGTAGGACCTTCTACCCCGACGACTCCTTTATTCAAGCCATACGAGATTCCTACAACTCATACTAGAGAACTTATTATGTATCATTCTGCGGAATCTCCAAAAATCTCTGAACTTCAACAGAGAATCGCGGAAATAGAGAAATCTCTAATAGTCGAGGACACTCTAGTCCGACAGACTGAAGAAATATCTTCTTCTAGGTACGTAGGAGCTTTAGGAGAAACCGACTCTGATAACGAATCTAAGCAATTTTCACAAATTTCCTTAGAGGAAAAACCTCCTCCAGAATTAGCCCCTATTAAGTCAAAATTTTCTAACTGGCAAAAGCAATCCAAAAGGAGGGCGAAACAATTCTCGATTCTATTAACACGTTGATTTACACAATCATCAAAATATTTGTAGGTTGTCCAGGTATGTTAAGAGAACAATCATCTGAAATACTTAACAACCTTAAGTGCAAAAGTCTTTCAGACTTTAGGTGGTATAAAGATTCCTTCCTCACCAGAATCTATGAAAGACCAGATAGGAACCTCCCTTATTGGAATGAAAAATTTCTAGATGGCTTGCCTAAGTCCCTTAGAGATTTAGTCAACGAAGAATTTCAGATTCAATATTCCGGTGATATTGTTCCATATGATCAAATCACCTACGGCCAGATAGTTAGCCAGATTCAACAAGTTGCTCTCAAAATCTGCAGGAAAGATAAGATGCTTAGGAAACTTGCCAAGGATGGGGCACAAAGACGTAAAGAATTAGGAAGTTTCTACGAACAATTCTGTCTTCCTTCGTGCGGTAGTAAACCTCACAAGAAGAAGAATCCTAAAACCGATTCATCCAAAATTAGAAAATACAATTTCAATATGAAAAGGAAACCTTCCTATACAAAGTATAAGTCTTATAAATCTTTTCATAAAGACGGAAAAACTTCTATTTGCACTGGCAAATGTTTCAAGTGTGGAAAGCCAAGCCACATCACCAAGTTTTGCAAAATCTCTCAGAAAATCAAGAGCCTACAACTTGACGAACCCACTCTAAACAAAATAGAGAAATTGCTTGTTGAATTAAGCAATTATTCAGATTTACAGATAATGAAATGTCCGGTGATGAGCAATTTAACAACATACTCGAAGATGTTCAAGATTCATCTTCCTCTTCCTCAATAGGGTCTGACCAGGACGACCTCCCTAAGATTAATGTTCTTACGAAAGAACAAGATCTTCTTCTTGAAGGGATTGGTGATCTTCAAGATCCTGAACTTAAAAAGGACTATTTAGGAAAACTTAAGACAGTCCTTAATAAGCCTTCAACATCCTCGTCTACAACTTTTCAATATCACCCCAGGTAGCCAATACCTACAACATTACTGATATTCTTAAGAGATTTCCCTCTGATAGTCCTAAGGTAGAAAAAGTGACCATTTCAGACCTTCAATCTGAGATAGCACACCTAATGGAAGAAATCAGGGAAATAAAAGCTAGACAAGAACTAGATAGACTTGTCCTCCAACAATTATCTAATGAGGCACAAAAGCTCAAAGAGGCTGTACAAGTTATTGCAATCTCCGACCAAGACGATGATGAAACATAATCCTTCTTAGGACACCTCTCCTAGATTAGGATTCAGAAGTATCATGTTAGGATCACTCTCATAGTCGGTGAGTCCTTTGTTTGGACTGACATAACTTTATTTTGCACTGGTGCAGACAGAAGCTGTATCGAAGAAGGTTTCATTCTAACTAAATTTTTCGTGAAAACCAACGAACGCCTAAGGGCCGCCAATGGTGAAAAACTTAAAATCACTTACAAACTTCCTTCTATAAAGGTCACAACCTCTCCAGACTACCGGAACTGGTACATCCAAACTCCATTTTTACTAGCAAAAGACCTTTGCAATTGTGACGACCCGGCCAGTCATCTCATGAGTTACCGCTCCGTTTTCCCCATTTCTACCTTATTATGCTTTGTTATGTTATTTGGGATGTGTTTGCGAAATTTCATGTCATTCGGACATGGTCTGATTGGGCTTTTGATTAAAAGAGTAACTTAGAAGATTTTGAAATTCTTAGGCTTGAATCCGACAGGAATTTGGTGTTGAGAGGTTGTTTGAGCATTCCGAAGGTTAGAACAAATTTGAATAACGTTATGGGATATGTTGGCATAGTTGGTTGGGGTCCCAGTGGCCTCAGGTGAGTTTAGGGTGGCTAAACGAACTGCTTCGCCCTTGGAAAAGTTGCAGAAAAAGCAGAAGTTGCAATTTTGTAAAAGAGTAAAGAGACATCGCAAAGCGGGATATGCTATCGAAAACCCAGTATGCGAGCCGCAAACCACACACCCAGATCGCAGACCCAGACAGTTTTCTGGGCAAAGAATGACGTCAAGAATGTGGTCAGGAATGCGGTCGCATTTCCACATTGCGGACCGCATATCTACCACATTGAGACCGCAGACCGAGACAGAATTCTGGGCAAAAATCAACGTCAAAAATGCAGTCGCATTTTACATGCGGACCGCAAACCATGCTTCACACTGAACTGCGGTGAAGGCTAGGGTTATGAGCTGCGATGGCCATAGGGGAGATGCGGACTGCATGTTAGATATGCGGCTGATATGCGATCGCATTTTTAAACCCGACTGGGCGTTTTTGCCACGATTTTTGACCCTTTAGAAATAGAAACCAGTACCCATTGGCCATGCAAAACCCACTATCATTACCATCTAAGAGAAACACCTCCAAAACACCCTAAATCACAGCAAAATCAACCTCAAAACTATATCCAAAGGAGACTTTCTTGGACAAAATCTTAGAAGAGCGGATTTCGGCCATCTTAAACATAATTGGAGGTATAGAGCTCGGATTGAAGCTAATTTCGAGGCGATTTTTGGGAGACTTTCAAGGGAAACATCGAGGTAAGTGTTCTTAACTCAACTTTGGTCAAATTACTCCAGTACATCGCTATATTTAGTATTTAATTGGTGATTTAAGTTGGAAAATCTTTTAAAAAAAATCCTTATGTTTAGAGTTAAAGTTTTGGAGGTCAATCCGATGTCGAAATTCAATAATTTTTGTATGGTTGAACTCGTTGGGAGATAAGGAACCCGTTGATATGAAGTTTTTGAGCTTCGAGAAGTGGGCCCGGGGCTCGGGTTTCGCTAATTTCATAATTGCTTGGTATTTTTCGATTTGTTTCGATTGGGCTTTGTTTCCCCAGCATATTGTGACATATCAGTTCTGATTTTGGAAAGATTCAACACGCGTGGAGGATAATTCGAAGGGCAAGGGCGTCGCAGGCTAGGGATTTAGCTGGTTCGAGGTGAGTAGTGATTGCAAATGATGTCCTGAGGGTTTGAAGCCCCGGATTGTACATTGTAGCGCTATATTGAGGTGAGACACACGCTCGATGATGAGCGTGGGGTTGTTTACTTCTGAGGTTTGTGACTTGGTCCATCCCGAATGATGATTTCTACTGCGTATTTGACTGAAACTCATTTGTTATCATTATTATTGAGCTGATTGCCATGTTTGGGCTTCGTGCCAATTAATTGAACCCTTCGGGGATTTTTATCACTGTTTCCTCACTATTTTGATTTATTACTTGAACTCAGTCATGCTGTTTACACCGTTTTACAACTCAGCCACTTTTATTCAGTTTTGAGACTTAAATAATATTTTAAATGATGTTTTTGGGCTGAGGACTACTGTTTTGCTATGCCCGAGGGGCTTGTGATGATTTTTCTGACTGAGTGCGGCCGAGGGCCAGATGTGAGATTTTACTGAGTGATATGAGGCCTAGGGCCTGAGATACTTTATATGCCACGAGGTGGCTTGTGACTGATATGAGACCGAGGGCCTGATATGCTTTATATGCCAGGAGGTTGGTTGTGACTGATATGATGCCGAGGGCCTGAAATACTGTATATACGCCACGAGGTGGCTTGATTGATAAGAGGCCGAGGGCCTAGATATTTGCCACGAGGTGGCTTGATATTGCGCTTGGGCAGTAAGGGGCCCCTCCCGGAGTCTGTACACCCCCAGTGAGCGCGGGTTCCCATTGTGATGTGAAATATAGCCCCAGGGGCTGATATATTTTATGATGTGATAGCCCGAGGGGCTGATGTTGTATTATGTGATAGACCGAGGGGCTGATGTTGTACTATGTGATAACCTGAGGGGCCGATACTGTTCCATGTGATAGCCCGAGGGGTTGGTACAGTTTTGTGATATTGCCCGAAGGGCGGATTTGTTGATATATATATATATATATATGGCCCGAGGGGCGATGTTTTACTTCACATTATTTACCTAAAAGATTACATGTTTTTTTACCTGTTGAAAGGAGATTTTACTTGATTTCTCAATGATTTACTGTTTGCGAATGATGTTTTAATGCTTCATTATGGGATGCCTTGTGCTTTGTGTGTTTTCTTACTTTCAGTCGTTATTTATGCTTATTAGTCACTGATTTAGAGTACTCACATTACTCCCTGCACCATGTGTGCAGATTCAGGTGTTGTTGGTTCCACTCCGGAGTACTGATTCCTCCCGTCCAGGCGGTGATTCAGAGACTACGAGGTAGTTGTTGGCGTCCGCAGTCCCGTATCTCTTTTATCTTGTTGTTTCTATATTCTTCAAACAATTGTGCCAGATGTTGTATTTAGTAGACTTGTTATTAGGGTTCATAGTTGCTCATGACTGGTGACACCCCGATTTGGGCTGTAGTCGGGATAGTTAGCTATATTTTTCGCAAATGATTGTTCTTATACTATGCTTGTATTGTTTTCTTGTTAATTAACTGATTAAAAATGAGATTTGGTTTGAATTGGCTGGCCTTATCTTCACGACAGGCGCCATCATGACCGGGTTCGGAGTAGGGTCGTGACAGGTTGGTATCAGAGCCTAGGTTACATAGGTCTCACGAGTCATGGGCGGGTTTAGTAGAGTCTCGCGGATCGGTACGGAGACATCTGTATTTATCTTCGAGAGGCTGCAGAACCTTTTAGGAAAACTTCATATTCTTGAAATTCTTGTCATGCGAACTTGTTGATCCGAGTACTAAAACTTCTGTTATCCTATTCTCTCACAGATGGTGAGGACGCGAGATACTGGACGAGGTGGACGACCGTTAGTGCCACTCACTGAGGCCACCAGAGTCCATGGACGCGATCGTGGTCATGGCAGAGGCAGAGGCAGAGCAGCTAGGGCAGCACCTGTTGATCCACTAGCTGCCCCAGCTCAGGATCAGGCTCTAGTGGCACCGGCTCAGGCACCAGCTGTGCCTATCGTTATTCCACGTCTTCAGGAGACCTTGGCTCAGATCTTATCCGTTTGCATCGGCCTGGCTCAGGCAGTTTCAGCCACCACAGCAGCAGCTACTTCACAGGCAGGGGGAGGCAATCAGACCCCCGCTGCTTGTACAGCTGAGCCGGCAGTGCAGGGACCTCAGATGCCGGGGGCACGTCCAGCCCAGCTGGTTGCACCAGCCCAGGATTTCATGGTACCAGTTATACCAGATGATGAGCAGCGTCGTCGTGAGAGGTTTGGCAGACTCTAGCCTCCGTCATTCAGTGGTGCTGAGGGCGAGGATTCCCTGGGTTTTCTTGACAAGTGTCAGCAGATGCTCTGTACAGCCGGGATCCTTGAGTCTAATGGTGTGAAATTCACCACCTTTCAGTTTATGAGAGCTACCTTCACTTGGTGGGAGGCGTATGAGAGGCGTAGGCCGGCTGATGCAGCGCCCCTTACTTGGGAGCAGTTCTCCGCTCTTTTCTTAGAAAAGTATGTACCGTAGTCCCGTAGAGAGGAGCTGCGTAGACAGTTCAAATGGCTGCGACAGGGGGATATGACTGTGTCGCAATATGAGTCAAGGTTCTCTGAGTTAGCTCGTTATGCTGTCTGGATGGTTCCGACTTATCGTGAAAGGATCAGTAGGTTTGTGGATGGCCTTAACTATCATCTCTGTATTCTTATGACCAGGGAGAGAGTGTTGGGCGCTACTTTCGAGGAGGTGGTTGATATAGCTTGCGAGATTAAAACGGTTCGCCGTCAGGAGCAAGAGGAGAGGGAGGCTAAGAGGCCTCGAGGATCAGGCAGTTACAGTGGTGCTCCTTTGAGAGACCAGTTTCAGCAGGGTAGAGGTCTTTCCTTCAGGCCTGCTCAGCCAGCCCGTCCAGAGTACCGTGGGGCATCTGCAGGTCGTGGTTATCATGGGTTGCAGCAGGGCCATTCATCACTTAGCACCCTCCCACCTCGTGCTTCGTCACCCAAGGGTCCTTCTATGCCGAGTGCACCTGCTAGACACTCCGGTGCGAGAGGTTCCCTTCATTCCTCTTCTCCAGCACCAGGGAGTTGTTATGAGTGTGGTGAGATGGGCCACATGTGGAGGCAGTGTCCTCATCGTGGTGCTAGATCGTCCTAGCAGAGGGGTCAGCCCTTGATTTCTTCTCCAGTTACTTTACCACCCGCCCAGCCAGCTAGGGGTGGAGGCCAGGCAGCCAGGGGTCGGCCCAGAGGGGGAGGTCGATCAGGCGTTGGCCAGGCTCGATTCTATGCTATTCCAGGCAGGACAGATGCCAGTGCTTCAGATGCCGTCATTACAGGTATTGTTTCAGTCTGCCACAATGATGCATCTGTATTATTTGATCTCGGTTCCACCTATTCATATGTGTCCTCATATTTTCCTCATTATTTGGGTACGCCCAGGGAGTTTCTTGCTTTACCTGTTCATGTGTCTACCCCGGTGGGCGATACTGTTATTGTAGACCGTGTGTACCGGTCATGTGTAGTGATTATTGGGGGTCTGGATACACGAGTGGACCTATTGCTATTGAGCATGGTGGATTTTGATATCATTTTAGGCATGTATTGGTTATCTCCGTGTCGTGCTATTCTAGACTATCATGTTAAGACGGTCACCTTGGCTATGCCGGATGTGTCGCGAATCGAGTGGCGTGGCGTGACTGACTACATTCCTAGTAGAGTGATATCATTCTTGAAAGCCCAGCGTATGGTTGGGAAGGGTTGCCTTTCATACCTAGCGTTTGTGAGGGATGTTGGAGCTGAGAATCCAAGCATTGAATCGGTTCTAGTTGTGAGGGATTTTCTCGATGTATTTCCCGCAGACCTGCCAGGCATGCCACCGGACAGGGATATTGATTTTGGTGTTGACCTGGTGCCGGGCACTCAGCCCATCTCTATTCCACCGTATCGTATGGCACCAGCAGAGTTGAAAGAATTGAAGGAGAAACTTCAGGAACTCCTAGATAAGGGGTTCATTTGGCCTAGTGTGTCACCTTGGGGTGCACCGGTTCTGTTTGTGAAGAAGAAGGATGGCACGATGAGAATGTGCATTGATTACAGGCAATTGAACAAGGTAACAATCAAGAACAAGTATCCTTTGCCTCGCATTAATGATTTGTTTGACCAGCTTCAGGGAGCGCGAGTGTTCTCCAATATTGATCTCAGTTCGGGTTATCACCAGTTGAAAATCAGGGATTCAGACATTCTTAAGACTGCTTTCCAGACTAGATATGGTCACTATGAGTTTCTTGTTATGTCTTTCGGGCTAACCAATGCCCCAGCAGCGTTCATGCAGTTGATGAACAATGTATTTCGGCCTTATCTAGATTCGTTCGTAGTTGTATTCATTGATGATATTCTGGTGTACTCGCGTAGCCAGGAGGAGCACGCGGAGCATTTGCGAGTTGTATTGCAAAGATTGAGGGAGGAGAAGCTGTATGCAAAATTCTCTAAGTGTGAGGTTTGGCTCGGTTCAGTGTCTTTCTTGGGGCACGTAATGTCCAGCAAGGGTATACAGGTTGATCCAAAGAAGATAGAGGCAGTCCAGAGTTGGCCTAGACCGTCCTCAGCCACAGAGATACGTAGTTTCCTTGGGTTGGCAGGCTATTATCGTCGGTTTGTTCAGGGGTTTTCATCCATTGCATCGCCCTTGACCAAATTGACCCAGAAGGGTGCTTCTTTTGTATGGTCGGACGAGTGCGAAGAGAGCTTTTAGAAGCTCAAGACAGCCTTGACCACAGCTCCAGTATTGGTTTTGCCATCAGCTTCAGGTGCATATACTGTGTATTGTGATGCTTCAAGAGTTGGGATTGGTTGTGTATTGATACAGGAGGGTAGAGTTATTGCTTATGCTTCTCATCAGTTGAAGCCCCATGAGAAGAACTACCCCGTGCATGATTTGGAGCTGGCTGCCATAGTCCATACACTGAAGATTTGGAGGCATTACTTGTATGGCGCGTCTTGTGAGGTGTTTATTGATCATCGTAGCCTCCAACATTTGTTCAAGCAAAAGGATCTTACTTTGAGGAAGCGGAGATGGTTGGAGTTGCTCAAGGATTACGATATCACTATATTATACCATCCGGGAAAGGCCAATGTGGTGGCCGATGCTTTGAGCCGAAAGGCAGTGAGTATGGGGAGTTTAGCATATATTCTAGTTGAGGAGAGACCCCTTGCAGTTGATGTTCAAGCCTTGGCCAATAGGTTTGTGAGATTAGACATTTCGGAACCTAGCCGTGTGTTGGCTTGTGTGGTTTCTCGGTCTTTGTTATATGATCGTAGCAGGGAGCCAGTATGACGATCCGCATTTGCTTGTCCTTAGGGACAGAGTTCAGCATAACGATTCTAGAGATATCACCATCGGCAATGATGGGGTATTGAGGATGCAGGGCCGGATTTGTGTGCCCAATGAGGATGGGCTTCGGGAGTTGATTCTGGAGGAGGCCCATAGCTCGCGGTATTCCATTTATCGGGGTGCCGTGAAGATGTATCAGGACTTGAGACAACACTATTGGTGGAGAAGAATGAAGAAAGATATTGTGGGATTCGTAGCTCGGTGTCTCAATTGTCAGCAGGTAAAATATGAGCATTAGAGACCGGTTGGCTTGCTTCAGCAGATGACTATTCCCGAGTGGAAGTGGGAGCGGATCACTATGGACTTTGTTGTTGGACTTCCTCGGACTTTGAAAAAGTTCGATGCTTTTTGGGTGATTGTGGATTGGCTGACCAAGTCCGCGCACTTCGTTCCTGTGTGTACTACCTATTCTTCAGAGCGGTTGGTAGGGATTTATATCCGGGAGATTGTTCAGCTGCATGGTGTCCCAGTTTCTATCATTTCAGATCTAGATAATCAGTTTACTTTGCAGTTTTGGAGAGCCGTGCAGAGGGAGTTGGGTACTCAGGTGGAGTTGAGCACAGCTTTTCATCCTTAGACGGATGGGCAGTCCGAGCGTACCATTCAGATACTGGAGGACATGTTACGTGCATGTGCTATTGATTTCGGAGGTTCATGGGACTATTTTCTACTGCTTGCAGAGTTTGCTTATAACAACAGCTACCAATCGAGTATTCAGATGGCTCCGTATGAGGCTCTGTATGGGAGGCGGTGTAGATCTCTGGTTGGTTGGTTCGAGCCCGGCGAGGCTAGGCTATCGGGGACTGACTTGGTTCAAGATGCTCCAGAGAAGGTGAAAACAATCCAGGAGAGGCTCCGTACAGCGCAGTTGAGGCAGAAGAGTTATGCCGATAGGAAAGTCCGAGATGTGTTTTACATGGTTGGTGAGAAGGTCTTGCTGAAGGTTTCGCCCATGAAGGGTGTTATGAGATTCGGGAACAAAGGAAAATTGAGTCCTTGGTTCATTGGGCCATTTGAAGTGCTTCGGAGAATTGGGGGTGGCTTATGTGCTTGCTTTGCCACCCAGCCTGTCGAGTGTACACCCAATATTTCACGTTTCTATGCTTCGGAAGTATATTGGGGATCCGTCTCATATCTTGGACTTACGCACAATTCAGTTGGACAATAATTTGACCTATGATGTGGAGCCAGTGGCGATTTTGGGTCGTCAGGTTCGGAAGTTGAGGTCAAAGGATATAGCTTTAGTGAAAGTGCAGTGGAGAGGTTGACCCATGGAGGAGGCTACCTGGGAGACTGAGCGTGAGATGCGAAGCATATATCCTCATCTATTTGAAGCTTCAGGTACGTTTCTTGACTCGTTCGAGGACGAACGTTTATTTAAGTGGGGGAGAATGTGACGACCTGGCCAGTCCTCTCATGAGTTACCGCTCTGTTTTCCCCATTTCTACCTTATATGCTTCGTTATGTTATTTGGGATGTGTGTGCGAAATTTCATGTCCTTTGGACATGGTCTGATTGGGTTTTTGATTAAAAGAGTAACTTAGAAGATTTTGAAATTCTTAGGCTTGAATCCGACGGGAATTTGGTGTTGAGAGGTTATTTGAGCGTTCCGAAGGTTAGAACAAAATCGAATTAACGTTATGGGATATGTTGGCATAGTTGGTTGGGGTCCCAGTGGCCTCGGGTGAGTTTAGAGTGGCTAAACGGACTGCTTCGCCCTTGGAAAAGTTGCAGAAAAAGCAGAAGTTGCAATTTTGTAAAAGAGTAAAGAGACATCGCAAAGCGGGATATGCTATCGCAAACCCAATATGCGAGCCGCAAACCACACACCCAGAACGCAGACCCAGACAGTTTTCTGGGCAAAGAATGACGTCAAGAATATGGTCAGGAATGCGGTCACATTTCCACATTGCGGACCGCATATCCACCACATTGAGACCGCAGACCGAGACAAAATTCTGGGCAAAAATCAACGTCAAAAATATAGTAAAAAATGCGGTCGCATTTTTGACATGCGGACCGCAAACCATGCTTCACACTAAACTGCAGTGAAGGCTAGGGTTATGAGCTGCGATGGCCATAGCGGAGATGTAGACCGCATGTTGGATATGCGGCGGATATGCGGTCGCATTTTTAAACCCGACTGGGCGTTTTTGCCCCGATTTTCGACCCTTTATAAATAGAAAACAGTACCCATTGGCCATGCAAAACCAACTATCATTACCATCTAAGAGAAACACCTCCAAAACACCCTAAATCACAGCAAAATCAACCTCAAAACTATATCTAAAGGAGACTTTCTTGGACAAAATCTTAGAGGAGGGGATTTCGGCCATCTTAAACATAATTGGAGGTATAGAGCTCGGATTGAAGCTAATTTCGAGGCGATTTTTGGGAGACTTTCAAGGGAAACATCGAGGTAACTGTTCTTAACTCAACTTTGGTCAAATTACTCCAGTACATCGCTATATTTAGTATTTAATTGGTGATTTAAGTTGGAAAATCTGAAAAAAAATCCTTAAGTTTAGAACTAAAGATTTGGAGGTCAATCTGATGTCGGAATTTGATAATTTTTGTATGGTTGAACTCGTTGGGAGATAAGGAACCCATTGATGTGAAAGTTTCTGAGCTTCGAGTAGTGGGCCCGGGGCTCGGGTATTTCTAATTTTGTAATTTCTTGGTATTTTCCGATTTGTTTTGATTGGGCTTTGTTTCCCCAGCATATTGTGACATATCAGTTCTGATTTTTGATAGATTCGACACGCGTGGAGGACAATTCGAAGGGCAAGGGCGTCGTGGGCTAGGGATTTAGCTGGTTCGAGGTGAGTAGTGATTGTAAATGATGTCCTGAGGGTTTGAAACCCCGGATTGTACATCGTAGCACTATATTGAGGTGAGACACACGCTCGATGATGAGCGTGGGGTCGTTTACTTCTGAGGTTTGTGACTTGGTCCATCCCGAATGATGATTTCTACCGCGTATTTGACTGAAACTCATTTGTTATCATTATGATTGGGCTGATTGCCATGTTTGGGCTTCGTGCCAATTAATTGAACCCTTCGGGGATTTTTATCACTGTCTCCTCACTATTATGATTTATTACTTGAACTCAGTCATGCTGTTTAGACCGTTTTGCAACTCAGCCGCTTTTATTCAGTTTTGAGACTTAAATAATACGTTAAATGATGTTTTTGGGCTGAGGACTACTGTTTTGCTATGCCCCAGGGGCTTGTGACGATTTTTTTGACTGAGTGCGGCCGAGGGCCAGATGTGAGGTTTTACTGAGTGATATGAGGCCGAGGGCCTGAGATACTTTATATGCCACGAGGTGGATTGTGACTGATATGAGGCCGAGGGCCTGAGATACTGTATATACGCCATGAGGTGACTTGATTGATAAGAGGCCGAGGGCCTAGATATGTGCCACGAGGTGGCTTGATATTGCGCTTGGGCCATAAGGGGCCCCTTCCGGAGTCTGTACACCCCCAATGAGCGTGGGTACCCATTGTGATGTTAAATATAGCCCGAGGGGCTAATATTGTATTATGTGATAGCCCGAGGGGCTGATGTTGTATTTTGTGATAGCCCGAGGGGCTGATGTTGTATTATGTGATAGCCCGAGGGGCTGATGTTGTACTATGTGATAGCCTGAGGGGCCGATACTGTTCCATGTGATAGCCCGAGGGGCCGATATTGTTCTAAAACTTAAGCCCGAGGGGCTGGTACGGTTTTGTGACATTGCCCGAGGGGCGGATTTGTTGATATATATATGGCCCGAGGGGCGATGTTTTACTTCACATTATTTACCTAAAAGATTACATATTTTTTTTTACCTGTTGAAAGGAGATTTTACTTGGTTTCTCAATGATTTACTGTTTGCGAATGATGTTGTAATGCTTCATTATAGGATGCCTTGTGCTTTGTGTGTTTTCTTACTTTCAGTCGTTATTTATGCTTATTACTCACTGAGTTGGAGTACTCACATTACTCCCTCCACCATGTGTGCAGATTCAGGCGTTGTTGGTTCCGCTCCGGAGTACTGATTCCTCCCGTCCAGGCGGTGGTTCAGAGACTACGAGGTAGCTGTTGTCATCCGCAGCCCCGTATCTCTTTTATCTTGTTATTTATATATTCTTCAAACAATTGTGCCAGATGTTGTATTTAGTAGACTTGTTATTAGGGTTCATAGTAGCTCATGACTGTTGACACCCCAATTTGGGCTGTAGTCGGGATGGTTAGCTATATTTTTCGCAAATGATTGTTCTTAAACTAGGCTTGTATTGTTTTCTTGTTAATTAATTGATTAAAATGAGATTTGGTTTGAATTGGCTGGCCTTGTCTTCACGAGAGGCGCCATCACGACCGGGTTTGGGGTAGGGTCGTGACAGCAATGCAGTAATCCTAGGTATTCCTTTCATCCACCTTTGCAAACAATACCTTGTTACAAACAAAGGCATTCATGTGGATTATCCTACAAGTGACGTTCCACTTCCTTTTCATAAGCCTCCAACTTATGAAATCTATCATTCTTTACAAAATAAAGAAAGCAAATTATGTTCTTAAAAGAAGAAGTTGCTTTTCAAAAAATACAGAAACAATTGACTGACTCTATATTCTCTTCTAAAATAAAAAATTTAGAAGCTAGAATTCAACAGGAGCTTCGTTCCGATCTGCCTATGGCATTTTGGAAACGAAAAAGGCACATTGTTGGGCTTTCTTACGAGCCTGACTTTGATGAGAAAAATATTCCAACCAAAGCTCGACCCATTCAAATATGAATCACGAGCTTACAGTGCATTTTCAGAAAGAGATCAATGATCTCTTAGACAAAAGGATTATTTGTCCTTCAAAATCTCTTTGGAGTTGTGCGGCATTTTATGTAAACAAAAACTTCGAAATCGAGCGCGGATTCCCTCGCTTGGTTATCAATTACAAACCTCTTAACGCAGCACTAAGATGGATTAGGTATCCTATTCCTAACAAGAAGGACTTATTACAAAGAGTCCATGCTGCCATAATTTTCTCTAAGTTCGATTTAAAATCTTGATTTTGGCAAGTACAAATCGACCCAAAAGACAGGTACAAGACTGCTTTTACAGTCCCTTTCGGACAGTATAAATGGAATGTAATGCCATTCGGATTAAAGAACGGCCATTCAGAATTCCAAAAGATAATGAATGATATCTTTAATCCATATTCCAGTTTTGTTATAACTTATATCGACGGTGTCTTAGTTTGCTCGACAAGCATCGAGCAACAATTCAAACATCTAGGCATTTTCTTCAACACTATTAAAGAAAATGGATTAGCTCTGTCTAGGACTAAGTACAGCTTATTCTAGACAAATATCCAGTTCCTTGGCCATAACATCCAATAAGGGACTGTTACTCCTATCCAGCGATCCCTCTAATTTGCTGACAAATTCCCAGATCAAATCCTGGACAGGATGCAGCTTCAAATATTCCTTGGTTGTGTCAACTACATTTCTGATTTTATTCCGGGATTAAGCATTCTGCTTAAACCCCTCCACGACAGGTTGAAAAAGCCTCCAGTTCCTTGGACGGATGCCCAAACTAACGCAACCAAACAACTTAAGTTGAAACTGAAGATTCTCCCTTTTCTGAGTCTGCCCGATCCATCTGCTTTAAAAATAGTAGAAACATATGCATCAGATTTAGGGTACGGTGGAATTTTGAAACAACTTAGTAATAATAAAGAAAGTATCATTTTTTATACTTCTAAACATTGGAATAATTCTCAACAGAATTATCCTACAATTAGAAACAAATTTTGGCTATTGTTTTATGCATATCAAAATTTCAGTCAGATTTATTAAACCAAAAGTTTTTGCTACGCATTGACTATAAAACAGCTAAATCTATTATACAGAAGGATGTGCAAAATATTGCTTCTAAACATATTTTCGCCAGATGGCAAGCTATTTTATCCATTTTTGATTTTGACATTGAATACATAAAGGGAAGCTCAAATTCCATACCCGATTTTTTAACTCGAGAATTTCTACAAGGCAGATAAAATGCCAAAAATGCTGAAACCCCCGAGGTTAACTCTGCCGCCACAAGAGGAGAAGCCACAGGCTGTCACACAACAGCCAAAAAACAAAGCAGTTCCAACAATTGTTTTAAAATAACAATCAACGACAACAGTTGGCAAACAGCAGGAGTCAACAGATGCCGGACCCAACCAGCCAAAATGCAGGTCCCCAACTGATTATGCCATGAAGGATATTCCTATAGTGGTATCTTCACAGCCAATTTCAACACAACCAATTTCTATTGCCCAACCCAAAAGGTAGGAAGACATCGTTGAAAAATCTTCATTGGAAGATGACAATATTCAATTTGCACAACAACCAGCTTCCACATGGACAACAACAAACTTTAAGAGACGGTCAGAACTTATGGGTTTTACTTCAACAAAACCCATGATCCATCCAGAACAAGGAGAAATGGCAAGAAATATGGCACAATTCCTAGAAACAATCGCCAAACAAGCCCTGACTCCTTCAAACTCGGCATCAACTTCAATTGTGGCTGCCAAAAGCACCGAAACCAATCCAGTGGTAGAAAAGGGCCCCACTAAAAAGCAAGTGGCGACCAAAAGTCCCATTACAAAAGATATTAACACAATGGTGGCGAAAAATCCCACCACACGATGCATGGTTCCTTCTACACCTAAACAGACATTTTCTTCATCCGTGTCTCAACCAATTTCTTCAGCAGGTCCTTACTCTGAGGAACCTCAATATATCAAGAACGAGATGACTTATTCAATCGTTCAAACCGAGCCATGTCTTTGGATTTCCAACCCTACAGAAGTAGGAAAGAAAATTATCGACCCCACTGCCAATTTCCTTCAGAAAACTCCTGCCCATACTCAAAAGTTTTATGAATTTATCTTAGCCGACACTCAATCATGTCTATTCAAACCCTTTTTGGAAAAACCCAAAAATATGTCACGCATACTACGGTATGGATCAACAAAATAATCTCGCAAAGGGTATGGGGGATCACCCAACGAATGTCAGAAAACATTCCCAGCCTTTTCACCCACAATTTTTTAGCTATTATGATTACAGGGATGCATGGTTCAATGTATTCACATTCCAGAATCATGTCAACAAACATTCCTACTTTCTTCTTTGGGGTAAACAACTTCCAGCAGAATTTTCGTAGTGATTTTTGCACCAATGGTGGCTGTGTATGGTCATTCATCAAATATTTTCCCATCACTCGTGAAAGACGGTTATGAATATTTTTGCTCCCTGCCTGGGCAACACAATTTGAAGAGCAGCTTATCGGCAGGCTTCATCTCGCTTTTGTACACAACCTTAGGCTCTAGCTCTAACTCATTGTCAACAAACTTTCTTGTCATGGAAAGGGAGGTGGGGAGGTTCTCTAGGCTTGGCCATTTTGGTTTTTTGTAATCATTGTACCCCTCAGCAGGTACTGCCATAATCTCTCCCAATTTCTTGTCGTCAAAGCTCACAGTCACCCCTTTCACCACACTGGCGACCCTGCCATTCTTGATCTTACAATTTTCCATGAACTTCACAATATTAGTTCTAGCACGCCTTCCATCAATCTGAAGGACCATGTCCTTCCAACCCTGCAGTTGCAGTTTTTCCAGCAGCATCACCATGTCTTCCTCCTCCAAGTCCCTGAGGATTTTACCCTTCAAGATGGTTCTTTTACCAAACTCTCCTTCTTGTCCTGTTCTTCATCGTTTCTTCTTCATCACTCTATTCTTCCTCCACGAATTTCACTTTTCAAGATTTCATGGCAGACCTGGTTCTTTTCGCCAAGGTAGAAGGCTCTACAGACTTTGTCTTTGAAGGATACTTCTTTTTGGAAGTCTTTCTTTTCTTTGTCTTTGGAGTCACAACCTTTTCCTCCTCGGCCTTTTCTTCGTCACAAAGAACTAGGTCGATCTCCTCAATGTCAACTACTTCAACAGGCTCACTCACTTTCTTCTTTCCCTTTGCAGCAGCTTTTCTTTTACTCTCTTCTTGGGCTCTTTCCAGTTCAGCCTCACTCTGCTTCTTCTGACTCCTCACTTCTTGTTATCAGTTCCAGGGATTTTAATTCATAAACTTTTCTTCTTTTTCGGATTGTAGCTGTCAGACACCCGTTTTAGCACGTCGGGTTCCTTACAGATGGAACAGGTTCTTGGAACCTCTTCCTCAACATAACCAATTCCTCAACTGTACTTGCATCTCCAGACCCACTACCCCTTTTGATAGAAACTAAGTTTCCACCAAATTATCTAGAGAACCAGGTTCTCTATTAGTTCCTATAAAACACAAACACACACACAGAGCAATAAATAAATAACGCAATAGAGTTTTACATGGAAAACACCCAAATCACGGGATTAAAAACCACGACCTACACTCGTAGGATTTCAACTTCACTACTAAGCAAACTTCAGATTACAAACTATTGTAACCTAGGAATTAACCTCTTAATCCCTTACTAACTTGTAATAACTCTATTACAAGCCCCTTTGTAATAACTCTATTACAAAGCTTACAACTCAACTAACTCTATCCAAGACACAAACACAAGGTTTATGGTTTTAGAAAAGGTTTCCTACACAATTCTTCTAACTAAGCTAGGTAGGAATTACAAGTAAATCACTTTAACAAAGGTGCAACACAACTAAGGACATATAATGACTCAATGCAGGAAATAGGTCCTTCGTTTTGTTGTTCTTTGTTCTGATGCCTTGAATGTCACTTGCAAGTTGGAAACACACTTGAGAGGAAGCTTGATGATTTATGGAATGTGCAAGTGTGATGTTTTGCATTTGCTTCATGTTAATATTACATAAGTGAATCACTTGAATGATGTAAGCATGTTTGGTACAAGGGCCTTCCCCATAAAGTGACTGCTCCACTGTTTGCACTGTTCCGTGTGTGTAGAGGAACAGTTGCAGCCACTTTAAAGCTGTGGGGAGTTGACTCGTACTATCAGCAAGAGAACTGATGTCGATCTGTTCCCTCTATTGTTTCTTGGACTCTGAATGTTGGAACATGTCCTAGACTTAAGACCTGTTGATCTGAGCACTTTGAGGATGTGGAGCAGGTTCCCCATCTGGCTCTTATCATTAAGTTTGTTAGATCATCAAAACATAATAGGACACATAACTTATACATTTTCCCCTTTTTGATGATGACAAACTGTAATTGAAATTCCCCCTGAGAACCATAGTACCATAAATAGTACCAAAAAGAATTCGTATTCCCCCTGAACCAGTTTCCCCCTCTGTTCCCCCTTTTGGCATCATAAAACGATTAGTAACAAGTAATAAGAAAAAAAAGTCTAGCAAGCTTAACTCATGCCATATGTTGCACACAAACATGACTAAAAATAGAGCAGAAGAGCAAAGCATGCATAGCAAAAGGACGGGATATTCATTAACTTTGGAAATAAATAGGGAGCAGTGTCGTTTGTTACATAATCATCCACAAAATAAAACAACAACAAAAAAAGTACCATCCACTAAACATATCCAAACAAAGGAGACCAAAACAGAGGACAGACAACTTGAACTTGACACAGGGAAGGGAACGATTTTAAAGAGCATTGGAAGGGGGAGGCAAAGATGAAGAGGCAAGAGTTCTAAAGAGGATATCCATTCGAGCATTTGCAGACCCTTTCTCATTGAGTAACCTCTCCTTTAGGTCCTCAACATGCTTCCTGAGATCAGCATTTTCCTTGGTCAGTCGGGCTACCTCTGCGCCTTGTGTGCTACTGGAACCAGGTGCCTCCTAGACCTGACTAAGTTGTCCCTCAAGAATAGAATTTCGTGCCTTCAACTTCCTTATCTCTTCATTGGCAATATTCTGAGCTTCAATCAGTTGACAGATAGTTGAATTGCATTGCTGCCAACCCCTCCTTTCTTATTGATGCACTCACACTCTTCTAAGGTGGTCTTGGAGAAGGTCTTCTTGCGAGTACCCACTATAGCCTTTCCCAAAGGGACTTTGAAGAACTCAAATACTTTGGTGAGTAGAAACACGTAGGCCGGCCCATGATTACCATCCTTGAGATCTACCACTTTCTTCATGTGCTCAATCATGATACCCAGTAGATTGATAGTGGAGTATGAATCCAGTGCTTCCAAGAACAGGTCTGCTCGTGACGTAATGGAACGCCTTTCTGCACGAGGGAGCAAAACCTTGTTCACCATCTCGAATAACAATTGGTACACTGGAAGGAGGGCCTTCTTGTGTACCTATTCACCCTGTTGTATTACATCATCCTTCAAAATGACATTTCTGAAGTTTGACAAAAAGTCCCCTCAATGGAGTATATTCCGTCAGTAGGCACTCCCAAGATGGTTCCCAACACAGCCTCATCTATCACAAAGTCAACACCATTCACCTTCATGCAGATGTTGTCATCCTTGACTATGAAAAAGTCGGCAAGAAACTGCGCACCTCTGCCTCATACACCTTAGGACTCTCATTTGTGAACAAATGTGTCCACTGTTAAAAGTCACAGATATCAACCAGTTGGCGCATTCCTGTCATATCAAGAATATCATGGGCAAATGTTCTGCCCCACAACACCTTCTAGTTTCTCAGATTTTCCCTTCCTTCATTCTAGGCCACACTCACCTTGGCCTTCTTGGAGAAACCACGTTCCTTATTAGCACCAGCCTTCCGTTTCACTGATTTTCTCACTCTTTTCTCTTTCTCTACAGATTTCTCAGACAACTTCTTAGACACTGATTTCTCATACACTTTCTCACCGGACTCCTCAGCCACTTTCTTGCCAGACTCTCCCATTTCAGCATCGCTAACCTCCATTCTCACAGATGACTCTTTCTCATAATTAGAACAGGAGGTTTCTTATAGGGCTTACGAATTAAGGGATTGGGTTCCTCATTCACCTTGTCATCAATGTCAACAACAAGTGTTGTAGGCACTACCTCTTCATGTACTAACTTTCCACCCTTCACCAACCTCCTCCTCTTCTTTCCTTCCTTATTTTTCTTCAGAGCTGACTCAAGAGCTTCCTTCATTTGCAGCCTAGTAGTAGGTCTTTTAGGAGTGGGCATTTTGGGAGTTTCCCTTCTACTCCTAGAACTAATAAAGCTTGCAAGAGCCACATTTTCATAGTCTTCTTCACTACCCTCATTCTCTTCCTCAGACAGAGATCTCATCTCAGGAGCGATAATGGTCAATGGCTAAGCATAAAAATGAGGAGAGGGAGCGGGATCAGTACTGACCTGAGGTGCCTTTGAAGAACATGGGGGTTTCATCCAACGTAGGAGCAGAGGGCTCCTCTTGGGCGGACGGATCAGGTCCCTCATGTGGTTCCCCAGTAGTATTTTCAGGTGCTAGATTTTTGACAGGCACCACCTCCCTACCCTCTTCCTATAGACTATCACCTTCCCCCTGAGACCCATTGGTTTCAGATACACCTTTATAACCACCAACCAAACATCCCTCAGCAGCTATTGACAACATATTCTCTATGGCCTCTTGTTCTTTTAACCCCAAAGTAAACTCAGAAGGCACAGGAAGAATATTACCTGTAGAATCAACAACATTCAAATCAAGACCTGGGGTAGTCATCACTGATTCGTCACCAGTAACCACACCTTGTTGTGCCTCAGAACTCTCTTCCAACTGCAGACTAGAGACTTCCTGATTTTCTTCTCCCTCTATTGTTTCTCCATCAGCCATTTTTTCGGCGAGGCAGAAGGAGAGGTCGTAGCCACAAACCTCTTGGGATTCGATGTTTTGCGACTCCGATGAGAACCAAAACTTGACTGAGTTGGAGAAGAGGCAGTGGGTGGTTGGAAATCTTGCTTAGGGTTTGAACTGGGTGGCGTAGAGTAATTAGACTCTACCACTGGTGCTTCAAGAGATGAAAACACAATGGGGATGATACTGGGGACATTTGAGGCTTCGAGATTCTCAGACATTATGGAGTGTAGTGAGAGTTTACGGAAGAAGAGAGTGTTTAGTTGTTGAGAGAAAAGGGAAATTTTGGCTTTTGATGTGAACAATTATGAGAGTGACAGCATTTGGGTTTATTTAATGTGGGGTGAGAGACCGGTTAGGAACGGGTATTGATTTTCTGGATTGGCATGTCGTTTTGTAACGGGTAGGATGCTTGGGTTCTAAAAAGGAAAAAGGAGAAACTAACATTTTAATGACATGGCACCTTTTTTAGCCGTTTAAAAAGTTGTGTATGAGAGTACAAAGGAACTACTAACCTGTGTCAAAGGAACCAGATTCCTTGATAGATTTTGTAAATATGAGCCCCATCCTTCTACCAAAGTGTAATACCAATAGCTCCTTGTTTTCTCTGTAATCACCATGTGTGTCTACTTGTAACGGTATAGAAATGAGTTAGACCTTGCCAGAAAACACTTTTTAGCTATCTCACCTATTCATTTCTTTCATAGCCAATCATCGAGGGACCAGGTTCTCAGCTTGATTTTATCAACCCAAGTGCCAAACGATTCTTTTCAAAGTGATCTCTGCTTAGTGCTTTGGTGAAGATGTCTGCAATTTGATCTTCTGTGCTGCAAAACTTCATGCAAATAAGCCCTTTTTCAACATTGTCTCTGAGAAAATGATGTCGCACATCAATGTGCTTTGATCTCTTATGCTAAACTGGGTTATTTGCCATATTGAGAGCACTGGTGTTATCACACAGTAATGGCACACAATCAGAAAATATTGCAAAACCCTCTAACTGCTGCTTGATCCACAACAATTAAGCACAGCAAAAGACAGCTGACACATACTCAACTTCTGCAATTGCAAAAGCCACTAAGTTTTGTTTTCTTGTACCCGATGAAATTAGACACAATCCCAGAAAGTGTGCCATGCCAGAAGTGCTTTTCCTATCCACCAGATAACCAGCATAATTAGCATCAGCATACCTGATCAAGTCGAAATTGTCTCCTGAAGGATAGTAGAGAATCAGGTCCTGCGTTCCTTTTAGATATCTCAGGATTCTCTTGTCAGCCTTCAAATGAGATTCCTTTGGATTTGATTGAAACCTGGCACATAGTCCCACACTGAAAATGTTATCTTATTTGCTTGTTGTGAGATACAAGAGTGACCGATGCCTTTGTACATGGTCTCGTTCACAGGGGAACCAGGCTCATCCATGTCCAGACGAGTGGTAGTGGCAATAGGAGTATCAATGATTTTTGAGCTTTCCATTTAAAATCTCTTCAGAAGCTCTTTGATGTACTTCTGCCGACTTATCATTGTGTCATTAGGAGTTTGCTTGAATTGCAGGCCCAAGAAGAAATTCAATTCCCCCATTATGCTCATTTCAAAGTCACTTCCCATGAGTTTTGCAAGCTCCTCACATAGAGAATCAATTGTTGCACCAAAGATGATGTCGTCAACATAAACTTGCACAATGAGAAGGTTCCTCCCCCGTTTCTTCAGAAATAAGGTGAATTCAATTTTTCCTCTTGTAAAGCCATTTTCTAGGAGAAATTTGGACAACCTTTCATACCATGCACGAGGAGCCTGATTCAGCCCATATAAAGCTTTGTCAAGCTTAAAAACATGCTCAGGATGCTCATGACATTCGAAGTCAGGCGGTTGCTTGACGAAGACTTCATCTTTTAGAAAACCATTCAGAAATGCACTTTGACATCCATTTGGAACAATTTAAGTTCCATATGAGATGCAAAGACAATGAAACTTCTTATGGCTTTCATTCGAGCAACTGGAGCAAAAGTTTTATCATAGTCGATCCCTTCTTCTTGTTGTAGCCTTGAACTACTAGTCTTGCCTTTTTCCTTGTTGTGTTTTCAAACTCATCAATTTTGTTTCTGAATACCCACCTAGTTCCTATGACAGCTTTGTCAGTAGGTCGAGGGACCAGGTGCCACTTGCTATTCCTCTCAAATTGATGGAGTTCATCTTGCATGGCAGTAACCCAGTCAGCATCTTTCAATGCTTCCTTGATATTTTTGGGCTCAATTTGAGAGAGAAAGACTGAAAAGGAAAGTGAGTTTCTTGACTTTGATCTAGTTTGAATCCCTGAGTCAAGAGGAGTGATCACATTCTGAAGAGGATGTGAAATTTTTTTCTTCTAGTTAGACTCCTGAAACTCATTGTGAGAGGGTTCAGGTTCTTCTGAATGTGACCCATTATTGACTTGATTCCCGCTTCTCAGCTCAGCATCTGGGGTTCCTTGCACAGCATCAACGACTAGGTTCTCAGCTTCAGTTGTTGTGATAAAGGAACCAGGTTCCTCTGCATCAGCTGGAGATACATCTGCATTATCATCATTTGATTCCTTAACGCGACTCATCATGTCAGCCTTTCCATTTGACATATCAATGACTTCACTAGGAACTGTTGACTGCTCTCCTTATTGATCAATCTTATCATGTGAATCTTTCCCATATAGGTGGTGTGATTCATCAAAGATCACATGTATTCTTTCCTCAACTCATTGAGTTCTTTTGTTGTAGACTTTATTTTTTTCGGTTAAATATAAGTTTTTATTAATAGAAATAAAATACAAGGATGGAGGGGGACATAAATCTTACCTCCCAAAAGTAAATACATGTACCTATAGTCATCCTAAAGTGTTGACTAAAAGTACCTGAGTAGCAAAAGGAAGTTAGACCTATGGCAATGTCACGACTGCCTATTTTGTAGTAGATAGTCGTAAGTACAAAAATGATGTGCATTTTTCCTAGGTCAGCTATACAAAAAGGTACATGTGTTTCTACTGTGACTGCATGAATAAGGGAATTATTCCCTTCTATATTCTATGACAAAAGGATATGGTGTTAGGATTTAGCAAAAGAGTGACAAAAAAGCGCGCGCAATCTTCAATTTTGCTTTAACCACTGGAGCAAGGAAAGCTAAGTTGAAGATGGCTATTAGTGTATGTCTTGTGGTTGCACAGTTGTATTGTCAGTTGTGCCATTTCAATTCTGTTGTTGTTGATGCTGTGATTGTTGTGAGCTGAGTGTTGAAACTGCTGCTGAGTGTTGGAGTTGTTGTTTCTAGTGATGATCAAGTATGAGGAGGGTGTATGAGGTTGATGTGTCCTGCTGTACTTGTTGATTGCTATGTTTTCTTCTGGGGTTGCCTTTTGATCTATGTGTGGATGATGAGTCTGCTGATGTTTGTTGCTTTGGAGGATGCTTGAGTTTGATGAGAGTGTGTGCAGTTGGTGTGTTCTCTTGTGATTGCTGATACCTCTGTCTTCTTGCTGATGTCCTTGACTTCTTTTGTTGTTCCTGCATAGATGATGTTTCTGCTGATGATGCATTGGCTGCATTGCTGTGATGTGGAGTTGTTGTTGTGTTAGCATGTGTCTGTGTGGGCTGCTGCTTCTATGTTGCTGTATATTGGCTGAATGTTGTTGTTGTTATTGTGCATCTGTGTATGTTATGTGTTCTGCTTTGAGGTGATTGAATGCATTGATGCTTCTGTTGTATTGGCATTGTTGATTTTGTTGATATGAGTTGTGTCCTTTGTTCAGTGAGAAACTTGCCGAAGACTGTAGTGCTTGGTAGTTCTTCTTGAGAATGGACCATGGTAATTGCTGTATTTACAATAGAATGAGCACCAAGAGTGCTAATACCACACATTGCAAATGCAGCAATAGCATGATCCAGCTCAAGCTGGCTTTTGTCCTTATGGCATTACAGGATTCAGATATGACCTTGATCCTTTGGTTCTAAGAAGAGTGATAAGTGTTGCTTTGGTTGTTTTTGTTCTGCTATTGGTGTGGTGGCTGGTTTACTTGTTGAGGTTGTTGCTGTGTGGTGGATTCTTTTTCTGATTTATTTTTGGCTTTCTTTGAATTTCTGCTGAGGCCAGATATCCGCTTTGTGATGTTGGTGAGTGTTGTGATGAGTAGTTGAGTTCCATTCTGATGTACCAATATGCTCCAGTCCCTCTTTTCTGCAGAGAGCAGTGAGCCTGTGTTTCCTGATTGCAGTTTCTTTATGAAAGTTTTCTCTGCTGTTGTTGTGCTTTTGTTTTGTTGTAGTGATTGTGCTGCATTGGCATGTCCCTGTTTTTGTTCCTTGCAGCCAGCAAGAAGCCAATTGGTATGTCTTGGTGGTGTTGTTGTTGCTATGTTCCTACCTTGTTGCAGAGTTTGTGTTGAAATGATGTCTTCTTTCCTGCATTCAGCAAAAAACTAGTTATTGCATCTAGCAACAGATAGCAGCATGTTAGTGTAAAGCCATTGTTTTTAGCCCCCTCTGTTCTTCCATGAGCTTTTTGCAGAGTTTAGTCTTTGCTGTGATCAGGTAGTGTGCCTGCAGAAATAAAGAGAGTGTCAGTACAGCATTGTATATTCTTAAGCTCTTGTTGTTAGTCATTTGTACAGTGGGGAGACAGTGTGTCTGTGGCTTAGTGTAAGACCATTGTTTCCTTTTCCTGCTTGCTATTTTGCTACCTTCACTCTTAAGTAGGGGCATTGCAGTTTATCTTTATTAACTATTCTTCTGCCTGTATGTCTAACTGCCAGAAATCATAGCACTCAATTCTATCAAATTCTAGTGCATAATTTGCAAGATGGTCAGCCAGTTTATTTCCTTCTCTGTATATGTGTGTTACATTAAGTGTGAGGGCTTCTTTTAGTTGCAGTATCTCCTCTACTTGATCAATTATGCACCATGGTGGCTTCCAAATGCCATTGATGATGTTGTTCAATAGCATTGAGTCTGTTTGCAGCCATATGTGGGAGTAGCTTTGTGATCTGCAGAACCTTAATGCTTCCACAATAGCTGTTGCTTCTGCTATGGTGTTTGTTCCTTCTAGTATTGTTGTGCCAAGTGCATATATGATCTCCCCTGCTTCATTTCTTAAACAGTATTCTATTGAGCTCTTTCCCGGTTCCCTTTTGATGCTCCATCAGTGTTGACTTTAATCCACCCTTCATTTGGAAATTCCCATATAACTTTGTTGAAAGTTAATCTTGTGATGTAGTTTTCCATCATGTGCAAGAGATCTTGCCATTTGTGTGGGATATTGAGTCCTAGTTTTCTTGCTTGGACTAGTGCTTGTAGTGCTATGGAAACTTAATAGATGACCCTGCTAATTGTGACTGTTTCTTCATGTTTGTAGCAATTTCTTCTTTTCCATAGCTCCCATACAATGCAAGATGGAACTGCCTGCAGCACAGGATTGAGTCTGTTGACTGTTTGTGTTGTCCAGCATTTGATATTGCTTGATGGAAGGATAGGCCTTCAAGTGCTATTCCTGCTCTTGGTAGAAAGTATTTCCATACTTGAGTTGCTGTGTTGGATGTAAAGAAGAGGTGCACCAAGGTTTCCTCCTTTGGTTGTGTGCAACACCAGCATCTGGATGGCATTTGGTATCCTAGTCTTTTCATGAAATCATCTAGAGGTAGTTTAGCCTTCCAGACTGTACACATGAAGAAAGCAATCTTAAAAGGGAGACCTTTAACCCAGATCATCTTGTAGGCTCTTCTTGATTCATCTCTTCTTCTGAGGTATTCCCAGGAAGATTTGACACTTAAATTTCCTTGAGTTTGTAGCATCCAGTATGGTATATCCATGATGTCTCCCCTGTTTGGAGGCTTTATTGCTTCCACTATGTGTGTTGCAATTTCTTGTGGCAAGGCTTCTGAGAGTTTGTCTACATTCCAGCTTCCATCTTGCAGGACATCATTTACATTGTGTATTGAGTCATCAATTGGAAAGTCTGCTGGTACTATGAAGTAGAGTGCTCCCAGTCCTGTCCAGTTGTCATACTAGAAGAGTGAGGATCCCATTTTTAGGTGCCAGTTGATTTGATGTTCTATGTTCTCTCTACATTCCAGCATCTTCTTCCATGCTTGTGATCCCCTTTTCCATGGAACTAATACTGCATTGTGTTTTTTGCAGTACTTTTGGCACATGTAAGCACTCCAGAGGCTAGGTTTGGTTCTGAAATTCCACCACTGCTTACAGAAGAGAGCTTTGGACATGTCATGTAGTGATTTGAAGCCTGCCCCCCCCCCCCCCCCCC
>MCJB01021203.1:0-52500 GCA_002018475.1 Nicotiana obtusifolia
TAACCATGTCATGCTTGACATGCATATGCATATACATATATTTATATCCTTTTTAAAATCATCATATACATATATACGCCTCTGTGGGCCATCATCATCTCATACATATGCCTCTGTGGGCCTCCTCATCATCATACCCAACTGATCAGTGGTTGCACAATAGGTGCCATACCCGGCCGACTATAGCGCGGCTCGGTAGAGTAACATAGCTGTCGATTATAGCGCGACTAAGTAGAGTAAAACATATACATATGTATAGTTGCACAATAGGTCCCATACCCGGCCGACTATAGCGCGGCTCGGTAGAGTAAAATAGATAATGCATGCTGGACTCATAAGACTCATACTACCATGGTGAAATAATAACATATCAATCCTCCCATAAGAGGGGAAACAATATACGTACTGCTACCTTCTAAGAGTAGAGTATCTTTGGGGTTCGTTCATTGCATTGTGTACAGTCAGAGTCGTGCAAAAGAAGGAAAAGGATAGTATCACATACCTTGCAATACTTTGCAATCTCAAGCTATGAAACTTCCACGACTTCTTAGTCTACAATAAGAGAAAGGACACTAGCGTTATCGTTCAGGCGTCGCAACTACTATGTATCGACTGTAACCTATTTTGCAATAAAACGGACAGCACCTCCCCTATGTATATGACTTCACACAAGTCAAAACAGCCACCAAATAGCCAAACAACATCAATAAGAATCATATTGAACCTCCCAAAATAGTCCACACACAAGCCAATCGCTTCATACATACGAGGGCCACTATAGTCGTGTCAAACGACCCGGAAATGTTAGAAGCAACTATCAGGCCACAAACCTAAGCATATATGGTGTTTCTCCACACCCTTTCTCCTCCAAAACTCCACAAATAAGTAGTGAAACACGCAGCTTTACAGCAACACAAAACAGTCCATAAAACAGTCCGCTACAAGTGAATAACTCGAACTAACGGCTTCCGATCACCGTCCCATGAGTTCTTACACACATAGAATGAATTACCAAGACTTAACAGTAGAAAAAATGTATTAAATAGAGCAGTAAACTCACCTTTATTTTTAGATAACTCAGCCCTTTCTTTGATTCCTCGAACTCTAGGGTTTACCTTCAACTAGAACTTGAAAGAGGGAAAAATCGATTAGGGTTTGTGTGGTGTTATTTTGGGGAGGGGTTGCAGGGGTTCTTTTAGGTTTTGAAGCTGTGAAATGATAATGAATTATCAGGCTTTATAAGCTTTTAAAAGCCCTCTCTTAACCGACTTGGGGCTTTTAACTTTTAGCCCTTACTTTTGGCAAGTAGGTGATGCACCTACTTGTCACCTATCAGCCTGCGCAGTTCTACGGAAATGCAATTATCTCAAAACTCCGAGATTGTATTGACAAACGGTTTGAAGCATTGGAAACTAGACTCATAGACCTTTAATTTGGTAGGTAGATCACCCCGTAACGCCTTGTAAATTGGGAGAAAATCGCAGAAACATTTGACCTAACGTTTAAGTAAAATTGTGAACCTAAGTTGCGACAACTTTTGTCGACTTTTGTTTCATAACTCGTTTGACTTCAAGACTTATGAAATGGATATCATATCATTCAAATACCTTAAAACATGACATATTGGTAATGTTAAACACCTCTCGATTTTCCCAAAAACGCGAGTTACAACTTCCTTAACTCGTTTATCCTCTAATACTTGTTAACCGCCCTTATATACCTTTGCATCGTTTAGGACCAATAGGACTAAACTCTTATTGTCTCAAAGGTAATTCCCTTCTCGAACCAAGGTAGACTATCTTACGGTGTAATCTAACACGTACAAATATGGGTTATAACACATTGAGTAGGACTGTCAGAGCGGTGATTCTGAGACTACGAGGTAGTTGTTGGCGTCCGCAGCCCCGTATCTCTTTTATCTTGTTGTTTCCACTTTCTTCAGACAATTGTGCTAGAGATATTGTAATAGTAACCTTGTTATTAGGATTTCATTAGTTGCTCATGACATTGTGACACCCCGGTTTGGGCTGTTGTCGGGATGGTTAGCTATGTTTCCGCAATTTGCTGCTATTAAAATATGATTAACTGCTTGAAATGAGTCATAGTTCGAATCGGCTGGCCTTTTCTTCACGAGAGGCGCCATCACGACCGGGTTTGGGATTTGGGTCGTGACAAGTTAGTATCAGAGCCTAGGTTACATAGGTCTCACGAGTCATGAGCGGGTTTAGTAGAGTCTAGCGGATCGGGACAGAGACGTATGTATTTATCTTCGAGAGGCTGCGGAACCTTTTTAGGAAAACTCCATATTCTTGAAATTCTTGTCGTGCGAACTTGTGGATCCGAGTAATAAACTTCTCCTATCCTTTTCTCTCACAGATTGTGAGGCCGCGAACTACCGGACGAGGTGGACAACCACCAGCACCACCCACTGAGACCACCAGAGGTCGAGGACGCGGTCGTGGTCGTGGTAGGGGCAGAGCAATGAGGGCAGCATCTGTTGATCCACCAGCTGCCCCAGCTCAGGAACAGGCTCCAGCAGCACCAGTTCAGGCACCAGCTGTGCCCATCGCAATTCCAGGTCTTCAGGAGACCTTGGCCTAGATCTTATCAGTTTGCACTGGCCTGGCTCAGGCAGTTACAGCCACCATAGCGGCAACTATTTCGCAGGCCGGGGGAGGCAATCAAACCCCTGTTGCCCGTACACCTGAGCAGGTAGTGCAGGGACTTCAGATGCCGGGGGCACCTCCAGCCCAGCCGGTTGCACCAGCTCAGGAATTCATAGTACCAGTTATGCCAGATGATGAGTAACGTCGTCTTGAGAGGTTTGGTAGACTCCAGCTTCCGTCATTCAATGGTGCTGAGGGCGAGGATGCCCAGGGTTTTCGTGACAAGTGTCAGCGGATGCTCCGGACAGCTGGGATTCTTGAGTCTAGTGGTGTGGCATTTACCACATTTCAGTTTACGGGAGCTTCCTTTAATTGGTGGGAGGCATATGAGAGGCATAGGTCGGTTGATGCAGCGCCCCCTTACTTGGCAGCAGTTCTCCGCTCTTTTCTTGGAGACAGTTCGAATGGCTGCGACAGGGGGATATGACTTTGTCGCAATAGGAGTCAAGATTTTCTGAGTTGGCTCGACATGTTGTCTGGATGGTTCCGACTGATCGTGAAAGGATCAGGAGGTTTGTGGATGGCCTTAACTATGATCTCCGTATTCTCATGACCAGGGAGAGAGTATTGGGTGCTACCTTCGAGGAGGTGGTGGATATAGCTCGCGAGATTGGGACGGTTTGCCGTCAGGAGCGAGAAGAGAGGGAGGCTAAGAGGCCTCGAGGATCGGGCAACTATAGTGGTACTCCTTCGAGGGGCCAGTTTCAGCAAGGTAGAGGTCATTCCTTCAAGCCTGCTCAGTTAGCTCGTCCAGAGTACCGTGTGGCATCTGCAGGCCGTGGTTATCATAGGTTGCAGCAGGGCCAATCATCACTCATCGCCCTTCAAGCTCATGCTCCGTCAGCCTAGGGTCCTTCTATGCCGAGTGCACCTGCTAGGCACTCCGGTGCGAGAGGTTCCCTTTATTCCTCTTCTCCAGCGCCAGGGAGTTGTTATGAGTGTGGCGAGATGGGCCACATGCGGAGGCAGTGTCCTCACTTTTGGTGCTAGATCGTCCCAGCAGATGTGTCAGCCCTCGACCTTTGCTCCAGTTACTTTACCACCCGCCCAGCCAGCTAGGGGTGGAGCTCAGGCAGCCAAGGGTCGACCCAGAGGGGGAGGTCGAGCAGGCGGTGGCCAGGCTCGATTCTATGCTATTTCAGGCAGGACATATGCCTGTGCTTCAGATACCCTTATTACAGGTATTGTTTCAGTCTGCAACAAAGATGCCTCTGTATTATTTGATCCCGGTTCCACCTATTCATATGTGTCCTCATATTTTGCTCATTATTTTGGTATGCCTGTTCATGTGTCTACCCCGGTGGGCTATACTATTATTGTAGACCATGCGTACCGGTCGTGTGTAATAACTATTGGGGGTATGGAGACCCGAGTGGACCTATTGCTATTAAGCATGGTAGACTTTGATGTCATTTTGGGCATGGATTGGTTATCTCAGTGTCGTGCTATTTTAGACTGTCATGCTAAGACAGTTACTTTGGCTATTGCGGGTGTGCCGCGGATCCAGTGGCGTGGCGTGACTGATTATGTTCATAGTAGGGTGATATCGTTCTTAAAGGCCCAGCGTATGGTTGGGAAGGGTTGCCTATCATACCTAGCGTTTGTGAGGGATGTTGGAGCTGAGACTCCAAGAATTGACTCTGTTCCAGTTGTGAGGGATTTTCTTGATGTCTTTCCTTCAGACCTGCCGGGCATGCCACCGGACAGGGATATTGATTTTGGTATTGACCTGGTGCGGGCACTCAGCCCATCTCTATTCCATCGTATCGTATGGCACCAGTAGAGTTGAAAGAATTAAAGGAGCAACTTCAGGAACTCCTTGATAAGGGGTTCATTCGGCCTAGTGTGTCACCTTGGGGTGCACCGGTTCTGTTTGTGAAGAAGAAGGATGGCACAATGAGAATGTGCATCGATTATATGCAATTGAACAAGGCAACAATCAAGAACAAGTATCCTTTGCCTCGCATTGATGATTTATTTGACTAGCTTCATGGAGCGCGAGTGTTCTCCAAGATTGATCTCCGTTCAGGATATCACCAGTTAAAGATCAGGGATTCGGATATTCTTAAGACGGCCTTCCGGACTACTTATGGTCACTATGAGTTTCTTGTTATGTCATTCGGGTTAACCAATGCCCCCGCAGCGTTCATGCAGTTGATGAACAATGTATTTCGGCCTTATCTAGATTCGTTTGTGGTGGTATTCATCGATGATATTCTGGTGTACTCGCATAGCCAGGAAGAGCACGTATAGCATTTGCGAGTTGTATTGCAGAGATTGGGGGAGGAGAAGTTTTATGCAAAATTCTCTAAGTGTGAGTTTTGGCTCGATTCAATGGCTTTCTTAGGGACACGTAGTGTCTAGCGAGGGTATACAGGTAGATCCAAAGAAGATAGAGGTGGTCGAGAGTTATCCTAAACCGTCCTCAGTCACGGAGATTCGTAGCTTCCTTGGGTTGGCAGGCTACTATCGTCGGTTTGTTCAGGGATTCTCATCCATTGCATCACCCTTAACCAAATTGACTCAGAAGGGTGTTCCATTTGTATGGTTGAACAAGTGTGAGGAGAGCTTTCAGAAGCTCAAGCCAGCCTTGACACAGCTCCAGTATTGGTTCTACCATCAGCCTCACATTCGTATACCATGTATTGTGATGCCTCGAGAGTTGGGATTGGTTGTGTACTAATGCAGGAGGGTAGAGTTATTGCTTATCCTTCTCGTCAGTTGAAGCCCCATGAGAAGAACTACCCCTTGCATGATTTGGAGCTTGCTGCCATAGCTTATGCATTGAAGATTTGGAGGCATTACTTGTACGGCGTATCTTGTGAGGTGTTCACTGATCATCGTAGCCTTCAACATTTGTTCAAGCAAAAGGATCTTAATTTGAGACAGCGGAGATGGTTGTAATTGCTCAAGGATTATGATATCACTATATTATACCATCTGGGCAAGGCCAACGTGGTGGCTGATGCTTTGAGCCGAAAGGTAGTGAGTATGGGGAGTTTGGCATACATTCCAGTTGGGGAGAGACCTCTTGCAGTTGATGTTAAGGCCTTGGCCAATAGGTTTGTGAGATTAGACATTTTGGAACCTAGCCGGGTGCTGGCTTGTGTGGTTTCTCGGTCTTCGTTATATGATCACATCACGGAGCGCCAGTATGACGATCCGCATTTGCTTGTCCTTAGGGACAGTGTTCAGCACAATGATGCTAAAGATGCAACCATCGGTGAAGATGGAGTGTTGAGGATGCGGGGCCGGATTTGTGTGCCCAATGTGGATGGGCTTCGGGAGTTGATTGTGGAGGAGGCCCATAGCTCACGGTATTCCATTCACCCGGGTGCCACAAAGAAGTATCAGGACTTGAAACAACATTATTGGTGGAGAAGGATGAAGAAAGATGTCGTGGGATTCGTAGCTCGGTGTCTCAACTGTCAGCAAGTAAAATATGAAAATTAGAGACCGGGTGGTTTGCTTCAACAGATGGCTATTCCTGAGTTGAAGTCGGAGCGGGTCACTATGGACTTCGTTGTTGGACTCCCACGGACTTGAAGAAGTTCGATGCTATTTGGGTGATTGTGGATCGGCTAACCAAGTCCGCACACTTCCTTCTTGTGTGTACTACCTATTCTTCAGAACGATTGGCAAGGATTTATATCCGAGAGATTGTTCGACTGCATGGTGTTCAAGTTTCTATCATTTCAGATAGAGGTACTCAGTTCACTTTGCAGTTTTGGAGAGCCGTGCAGAGAGAATTGGGTCCTCAGGTGCAGTTGAGCACAGCTTTTCATCCTTAGATAGATGGGCAGTCCAAGCGTACCATTCAGATACTGGAGGACATGTTACGGGCATGCACTATTGATTTTGGAGGCTCATGGGATGAGTTCCTGCCGCTTGCAGAGTTTGCTTATAATAACAGCTACCAGTCAAGCATTCGTATGGCTCCGTATGAGGCTTTTTATGGGAGACAATGTAGATCTCCGATTGGTTGGTTCGAGCCCAGCGAGGCTAGGCTATTGGGCACTGACTTGGTTCGGGATGCTCTAGAAAAGGTGAAAGATAACCAGGAGAGGCTCTGTACAGCGCAGTCGAGGCAAAAAAGTTATGCCGATAGGAAGGCCCGAGATGTGTCCTGCATGGTTGGTGAGAAGGTCTTACTGAAGGTTTCACCCATGAAAGGTGTAATGAGATTCAGGAAGAAAGGGAAATTGAGTCCTCGGTTCGTTGGGCCATTTGAATTGCTTCAGAGAGTTGGGGATGTGGCTTATGAGCTTGCTTTGCCACCTAATCTGTCGAGTGTACACCTAGTATTTCATGTTTCTATGCTCCGGAAGTATATTGGGGACCCGTCTCATATTTTGGACTTCAGGACGATTCAGTTGGATGATGATTCGACCTATGAGGTGGAGCCAGTGGCGATTTTGGATCGTCAGGTTCGGAAGTTGAGGTCTAAGGAGATAGCTTCAGTGAAAGTTCAGTGGAGAGGTCGGTTTGTGGAGGAGGCTACTTGGGAAACCTAGCGGGAGATGCGGAGCAGATATCCTCACGTATTTGAGGCTCCAAGTATGTTCTTGACTCGTTCGAGGACTAACGTTTGTTTAAGCGGGGGAGAATGTGACGACCCAGCTATTCGTCACATGAGTTACCGCTCCGTTCTTCCCATTTTCTTCCTCATTATACCTTGTTATCCGTGTTTTATGTGCCCGAGTTGAAATCCTTAGGCTTGAATCTGACGCGAATTGGTGTTAATAGGTTGTTTTGAGCGTTCTGAAGGTCGGAACAAGTTTGATTAATGTTATGGGGTAGGTTGGTATATCTTGTTGAGGTCCCAGCGGCCTCGGGTGACTATTTCATCGTTCGAAAGAAAACTTGCAGAAAAACCAGATGCCAAGAATGCGGTCCCATTTCTCAAATGCGGACCGCATATCTCTCAAAGAGATCGCAAACCCAGCAAGAGTTTTGAGCAAAGTTCATGTTAGAAATGCGGTAGGAAATGCGGTCGCATTTCTAACATGCGGACCGCATATCTTACATTGAAACCGCAGATCAAGACAGTGTTTTGGACAAAAATTAACGACAAGAATGCCGTAGAAAATGCGATCGCATTCTTGAAATGCGGACCGCAAACAATGCCTCACACTGAATTTGCGGTGAAGGCTAGGGTTACCTTTGCTACGGTCGCGTCAAATATGCGGACCGCATATCTGTTATGCGACAGATATGCGATCGCATTTTTGGCTTGACAGGGGCGTTTTTGGCTCGATTTTTTATCCCTTTATAAATAGAGATCAGTGCCCATTTTCCATGCAAAACCCATTTTCGTTACCCACAAAGAGGAACACCTCCAAACACCATAAAATCACAGCAAATCAACCTCAAAACTATATCCAAAGGAGATTTTCTTGTACAAATTCTTAAAAGAAGGAGTTTTGGCAATCTTGAATATAGTTGGAGCCATAGAACTTGGATTGCAACTAATCTTGAAGGGATTCTTGGAAGATTTTCAAGGGAAACATCGGGGTAAGTGTTCCTAACTCAATCTTGGTCAAATTACCCAAATCTATTGCCATTCTAGTATGTAATTGGTGATTTAAGCTGGAAAATTTGTGGAAAACCCTTAAGCTTAGATTCTAAGACTTGGAGGTCAATCCGATGTCGGGAATTCGATAATTTTAGTATGGTTGAACTCGTGGGGAGATAAGGAAACCGTTGATGTGAAAATTTCTAAGCTTTGAGAAGTGGGCCCGGGGCTCGGGTTTTGCTAATTTTGGAATTTCTTATTATTTATTGATTGTTTTCGCGTGGGCTTTGTTACCCCAACATATTGTGACGTAGTTATTCTGAATTTGGATAGATTCGACGCACGTGGAGGCCAATTCGAAGGGCCAGGGCGTCGTGGGGTAGAGATTTAGTCGGTTTGAGGTGAGTAGTGATTGTAAATGATGTCCTGAGGGTTTGAAACCCCCGATTGCACACCGTAGTGTTATATTGAGGTGAGGCACACGCTCGATGATGAGCGTGGGGTCGTTTACTACTGGGGATTGTGACTTGGTCCGTCCTGATTGATGATTTTACTACATATTTGATTGAAAACTTATTTGATATCATCATGTTTTGGGCTGATTGCCATATTTGGGCTTCGTGCCGGTTATTTGAACCCTTCGTGGGTATTTATTGCGGTTTCCTCACTATTAAATGATTAAAATGGGATCGGGTGGTACGCCTACCACGAGATGTGATGTAAATGGGATCGGGTGATATGCCTACCACGAGTTGTGATGTAAATGGGATCGGGTGATACGCCTACCACGAGATATGATGTAAATGGGATCGGGTGGTACGCCTACCACGAGATATGATGTGAATGGGATCGGGTGGTACGCTTACCACGAGATGTGATGTAAATGGGATCGGGTGGTACGCCTACCACGAGACATGATGTAAATGGGAGTGGGTGGTACGCCTACCACGAGATATGATATAGCGCTTGGGCCGTATGGGGCCCCTCCCGGAGTCTGTACACCCTCAGTCAGCGCGGGTACCCATTGTGATGTGAAATATGGCCCGAGGGGCTGATATTGTGATGTGATGAGCCCAAGGGGCCGATGTTGTACCATGTGATATGCCCGAGGCGCTAATCCTGTTTTATTATATTGTTCGAGGGGCGTGTTTTTAAAAGTTACTAAGCCCGAGGGGCGGTTTTAAATGTTTTCTTTTATTTCACGTTAGTACTTGAAAGACTTACATGTTTCACCTGTTTAAAGGAGTTTCTACTTGATTCTCACCGATTTACTGTTTTAATGATGTTTTATTGCTTCAATATGGATTGCCTTGTGCTTTGTGTGTGGTTTCTGCTTTCCGCCATTATTTATGATTATTACTCACTGAGTTGGAAGTACTCACATTACTCCCTGCACCATGTGTGCAGATTCAGGCGTTATTGATTCCGCTCCGAGGCATTGACTACGACTGTCAGAGCGGTGATTCTGAGACTACGAGGTAGCTGTTGGCGTCCGCAGCCCCGTATCTCTTTTACCTTGTTGTTTCCACTTTCTTCAGACAATTGTGCCAGAGATATTGTAATATAATCTTGTTATTAGGATTTCATTAGTTGCTCATGACATTGTGACAACCTAGTTTGGGCTGTTGTCCGGATGGTTTGCTATGTTTCCGCAATTTGCTGTTATTAAAATATGTAAGTACTATATTAACTGCTTGAAACGAGTTATAGTTTGAATCGGCTGGCCTTGTCTTCACGAGAGGAGCCATCATGACCGGGTTTGGGATTTGGGTCGTGAAAGATAAGGGGCTTTGTAATACTCCAATCTAGTATTCATATTTGATTCATATTTGAGGGGAGAATTGTATTTTTATTTGTAATAAAAAAGTAGCTAACTGGATAATACATTATCATTATACTTAATTATTATACTTAGTTATAAAGTTGAACATTCGTTTAGTCAATTTTCATTATTATGAATTTCTGAATAATGAAAAGTCTCTTCTTGAATCACCGAATATTCCTATTTTCCATTATACGAACCAAATCCATTCGAAAGGTTAGAAATCAACAAAAAAAAAAGTAAGTGGACCTGACCTATTGATCCATGACTATATCCGCTATTCTAATATTAAAATTCGATAGAGATGAAATTGGAGCAGTTGATTTTTTTTAATTTCAATTTTTTGTTTTGGACTCCACAAGAATTTGTCGATATTTTCGATTAAATCTTCTTGTTACTAGATTCTGTGTAGGAAAAATTATAAGAATAAACTGTGATTTCTTTCTTCTACAGAGAAACCTTTCTTCCAAGTCACACCATAAGAGCCATTTATTATCTTTCTTTGATTCCAGATCAAAGATTAATTTCATCATTAATTTCTATCTACATTATATATCTATATTATATTAAGTAGATTGTAGATTTCGATGTATACCTATCATGTGGAACTATTAACATGGTTAAAACAAACTGTTTGAAGTCTAGACGCAACATGGTACTCTTTCTACCACTATGTTAATATAGAGGTGGTTTCAATATAAATATTTTATCAATATAGGATACTCATATTGATAAAAAGATTTGAACCGCTTATTGTAAATTGTAATAATGGGGATTTTACCCCCTTTATCTAATGCTGAATCGACGACCTATTCTAAGTAGGAAGAGCTTTTTGGATTTGAAAAAAAAAAAAGAAACAACTTTGCTGACAATTACATATTTTTTATTTTGTCAGAAGAGTCCTCCGAATATTTTGGTCTTACATTAGTTTCGATATATTTTTGGAATATGAACAAAGAAGAGAAGATAGGTTCATTACGTTCATAAAAAAAGTTATGAGAATTTACCATAAGTAATTGAGCGTGAGAGCCAAATGAATCGAAAGATTCATGTTTGGTTCGTGAAGGGATTATGGAATTTTGGAAAGGAATGCAAAAATAATCAACTTTCATTAAGTGATTTATTAGATAATCGAAAACAGGGGATCTTGAATACTTTTCAAAATTCAGAAGAACTGCGTGGAGGGGCTATTGAACAACTCGAAAAAGCTCGTTCTCGCTTACGAAAAGTAGAAAGTGAAGCCGAGCAGTTTTGAGTGAATGGATACTCCGAAATAGAACGAGAAAAATTGAATTTGATTAATTCAACTTATAAGACTTTGGAACAATTAGAAAATTACAAAAACGAAACAATTCAGTTTGAACAGCAAAGGGCGATTAATCAAGTCCGACAACGGGTTTTCCAACAAGCCTTACGAGGAGCTCTAGGAACTCTGAATAGTTGTTTGAACAACGAGTTACATTTATGTAGCATCAGTGCCAATATTGGCATGTTGGGAACAATGAAAGAAATAACTGATTAGTCTTTCTACTGTAGGTATTATTTTTTTCTTTCAAAAAATAATAAAGAAAGAATCATGGTAACCATTCGAGCTGATGAAATTAGTAATATTATCCGTGAGCGTATTGAACAATATAATAGAGAAGTAAAGATTGTAAATAGCGGTACCGTACTTCAAGTAGGCAATGGCATTGCTCGTATTCACGGTCTTGATGAAGTAATGGCGGGTGAATTAGTCGAATTTGAAGAGGGTACAGTGGGCATTGCTCTGAATTTGGAATCAAATAATGTTGGTGTTGTATTCATGGGCGATGGTTTGTTGATACAAGGAGGAAGTTCTGTAAAAGAAACGGGAAGAATTGCTCAAATACCCGTGAGTGAGGCTTATTTGGGTTGTGTTATAAATGCCCTGGCTAAACTTATTGATGGTAGAGGTGAAATTTGAGCTTCTGAATTTTGATTAATCGAATCTGTCGCTCCGGGTATTATTTCGCGCCGTTCCGTATATGAGACTCTTCAAACCGGGCTTATTGCTATTGATTCGATGATCCCTATAGGACGTAGTCAGCGAGAATTAATTATTGGGGACAGACAGACCGGTAAAACAGCAGTAGCCACAGATACGATCCTCAATCAACAAGGTCAAAATGTAATATGTGTTTATGTAGCTATTGGGAAAAAAGCATCTTCTGTGGTCCAGGTCGTAACTACTTTACAGGAAAGGGGAGCGATGGAATACACTATTGTGGTAGCCGAAACGGCAGATTCCCCTGCTACATTACAATACCTTGCTCCTTATACAGGAGCAGCTCTGGCTGAATATTTTACGTATCGTGAACGACACACTTTGATCATTTCTGATGATCCCTCCAAACAAGCTCAAGCTTATCGCCAAATGTCTCTTCTATTACGAAGACCGCCCGGTCGTGAAGCTTATCCAGGAGATGTTTTTTATTTGCATTCACGCCTTTTGGAAAGAGCCGCTAAATTAAGTTCTAGTTTAGGTGAAGGAAGTATGACCGCCTTACCAATAGTTGAAACCCAATCGGGAGATGTTTCGGCTTATATTTCTACTAATGTAATTTCCATTACTGATGGACAAATCTTCTTATCTGCCGACCTATTCAATTCTCGAATCAGACCTGCTATTAATGTGGGTATCTCCGTTTCCAGAGTGGGGTCCGCAGCTCAAATAAAAGCCATGAAACAAGTAGCTGGTAAGTTAAAATTAGAACTAGCACAATTCGCAGAATTAGAAGCCTTTGCACAATTTGCTTCTGATCTCGATAAAGCTATTCAAAATCAATTGGCAAGAGGTCAACTATTACGTGAATTGCTTAAACAATCCCAATCAGCTCCTCTCACGGTAGAAGAGCAGATAATGACTATTTATACCGGAACAAATGGCTATCTTGATTCATTAGAAGTTGGACAGGTAAGGAAATTTCTTGTTGAGCTACGTACTTACTTAAAAACTAATAAACCTCTGTTCCAATGTCACGACCCTAACCCTGAACCCGGTCGTGATGGCGCCTCTCGTGAAGACAAGGCCAGCCAATTCAAATAATTTATCATTTTAAGCAGTTAGTTAACAAGAAACAATACAAGCATAGATTAATATCAATCATGTGCGGAAAATGTAGCTAACCATCCCGACTACAGCCCAAACCGGGGTGTAACAAAGTCATGAGCAACTATGGATCCCACTACCAGTCTAATATATATACACACACACACACACTACATTTGGCACGATTTTTCGATGAGTCTGGAAATAGCAAGATAATAGAGATACGGGGCTGCGGACGCCAACAGCTAGCTCATAGTCTCTGAATCACCGCCTGGACAGGAGAAATCAGTACTCCGGGGCGGAACCAACAACGCCTGAATCTGCACACATGGTGCAGGGAGTAATGTGAGTACTTCCAACTCAGTGAGTAATGAGGATAACAACGACTGAAAGCAAGAAAACACACAAAGCACAAGGCATTCTATAATGAAGCATTTAAAACATCTTTCGCAAACAGTAAATCAGTAAGAAATTCAAGTAAAATCTCCTTTCAGCAGGTAAAATCATGTGAAGTAAAAGAAAGATAGAAAATCTCCCCTCGGGCTCAGTATCATTTAAAACAACGCCCCTCGGGCATAATATCACATGGTACAACATCAGCCCCTCGGGCATATCACATGGTACAACATCAGCCCCTCGGGCATATCACATGGTATAACATCAGCCCCTCGGGCATATCACATAGAACAGTATTAGCCGCTCGGGCTATGTGGAACAATATTAGCCCCTCGGGCTATATTTTCCATCTCAATGGGTACCCTGCGCTCACTGGGGGTGTACAGACTCCGAGAGGGGCCCCTTACGGCCCAAGCGCATATCGAGCAACCTCATGGCATATATCTAGGCCCTCGGCCTCATATCAATCAAGACACCTCGTGGCGTATATCAAGTATCTCAGGCCCTCGGCCTCATATCAGTCACAAGCCAACTCGTGGCATATACAGTATCTCAGGCCCCCGGCCTCATTATAAATCACAAGCCACCTCGTGGCATAAAAAGTACCTTAGGCCCTCGGCCTCATATCACTCAATAAAACCTCACATTTGGCCCTCGGCCGCACTCAGTCAGAAAAGTCATCACACGCCACTCGGGCATAGTAAAACAGTAGTTCTCTGCCCAAAACATCATTTAAATATCATTTAAATCTCAAAGCTGAGTAAAAGTGGCAGAGTTGTAAAATAGTGGAAAACACCATGACTGAGTTTCAAGTAATAAATCAAATAGTGAGGATACAGGCAATCAGCCCAAATCAAGATGATAACGAGTAAGTTCCAATCAAGTATATAGTAAAATCATCAATCGGAATGGACCAAGACACAATCCTCTGTAGTAAATGACCCCACGCCCATCATGGAGCGTGTGCCTCACCTCAATATAGCACTACGATGTGCAAATCCGGGGTTTCAAACTCTCAGAACGATTATTTACAGTCACTACTCACCTCGAACTAGCTAAATCCTAGCCCGCGACGCCTTTGCCCTTTGAATTGGCCTCCACGCGCGTCGAATCTATCCAAAAATAGAACGAACACGTCACAATATGCTGAGGGAACAAATCCCAAGTAACACAATCGAAAAATACTAAGAAATTCCGAAATTAGCAAGACCCGAACCGCGGGCCCACTTCTCAAAGCTTAGAAATTTTCACATCAGCGGGTTCCTTATCTCCCCACGAGTTCAACCATACTAAAATTATCGAAATCCGACATCGGAACGACCTCCACTTCTTTAAATCTAAACTTGAGGATTTTCCACAAATATTCCAACTTAAATCACCGATTACATACTAGAATGGCAATTGATTTGGGTAATTTGACCAAGATTGAGTTAGGAACACTTACCCCGATGTTTCCCTTGAAAATCTCCCAAAAATCCCTGATGGCAAAAGTCCCCTTTTTCCAGAATTTGTCCAAGAAAATCTCCTTTGGTTATAGTTTTGAGGTTGATTTGCTGTGTTGTAGAGATGGTTCTCTTAGATGGTAATGACAGTGGGTTTTGCATGGTCAATGGGTACTGGTTTCTATTTATAAAGGGGTCAAAAATCGAGACAAAACGCACCAGTCGGGTTTAAAATGCGATAGCATATCTGTCGCATAACAGATATGCGGTCCGCATTTTTGGCGCGACCATCGCAGATTGTAACCCTATCCTTCATCGCAGTTCAATGTGAGGTATGATTTGCGGTCCACATGTCAAGAATGCGACTGCATTTTTTTTGATATTGGTTTTGTCCAGATTTCTGTCTTGGTCTGCGGTCTCAGTGTGGTGGATATGCAGTCCGCATTGTAGAAATGCGACCGCATTCTTGACATGAATTTTTGCCCAGAAATCTGCCTGGGTTTGCGATCTCATTGTGAGATATGCGGTCCGCATTTGTGAAATGCGACCGCATTCTCGACTCTAGTTTTCTGCCACTTTTTCCAACAATAAATTTGTCCGTTTAACCACCCAGAACTCACCCGAGGCCACTGGGACCTCAACCAGACATGCCCACATATCCCATAACATTATTCGAACTTGTTCCAACCTTTGGAACGCTCAAAACAACCTCTCAACACCAAATTCATGTCGGATTCAAGCCTACGAATTCCAAAATCTTCTAAACCACTATTTTGATCTAAACCCAACCAAATCACGTCCGAATGACCTGAAATTTTGAACACACATCCCAAATGACATATCGAAGCTACAACAATTGTAGGAATTCCATTCCGACCCTCAGATCAAAATCTCGCCTAACAACCGGAAATCGCCAAAATTCTAACTTCATAAATTCAAGCCTAATTCTACACGGGATCTAAAAAACCAATTCCGATCACACTCCTAAGTCATAAATCACCTCCCGAAACTAACCGAACTGTCGAAACTCACATCCGAGCCCTCTAACTCATAAGTCAACATCTGGTTGACTTTTCCAACTTAAACCTTCTCAAAAGAGACTAAGTGTCTCATCTCTTGCCAAACTCCCTCCAAACGCAAACTACTCAACTCGGGCACATAAAACATGGATAACAAGGTATAATGAGGCATAAAATGGGAAGAACGGAGCAGTAACTCATGAGACGACTGGCCGGGTCGTCACATTCTCCCCCACTTAAAAAAACGTTCATCCTCGAACGAGTCAAGAAACATACCTGAAGTCTCAAATAGGTGAGGATATTTGCTCCGCATCTCCCGCTCGGTTTCCCAGGTAGCCTCCTCCACGGGACGACCTCTACACTGCACTTTCACTGAAGCTATATCCAAGCACTTTCACTGAAGCTATATCCTTGGATCTCAACTTCCGAACCTGCCCATAATCGCCACTGGCTCCACATCATAGGTCAAATCATCATCCAACTGAACCATGCTGAAGTCCAAAATATCAGACGGATCCCCAATATACTTTTGAAGCATGGAAACATGAAATATTGGGTGTACACTCGACAGGCTGGGTGGCAAAGCAAGCTCATAACCACCTCCCCAATTCTCCGAAGTACTTCAAACGGCCCAATGAACCGAGGACTCAATTTCCCTTTCTTCCCGAATCTCATAACACCCTTCATGGGCGAAACCTTCAGCAAGACCTTCTCACCAACCATATAGGACACAACTCGGACTTTCCTATCGGCATAACTCTTCTGCCTTGACTGCGCTGTACGGAGCCTCTCCTGCAAGCGGTAGAAACTCATCCCATGAACCTCCGAAATCAATAGCACATGCACGTAACATGTCCTCCAGTATCTAAATGGTACGCTCGGACTGCCCATCCGTCTGAGGATGAAAAGCTGTGCTCAACTCCACCTGAGTACCCAACTCCCTCTGCACGGCTCTCCAAAACTGCGAGGTAAACTGAGTACCTCTATCTGAAATAATAGAAACTGGAACACCATGCAGCCGAACAATCTCTCAGATATAAATCCCTGCCAACCATTCTGATGAATAGGTAGTACACACAAGGATGAAGTGCGCGGACTTGGTCAGCCGATCCACAATCACCTAAATAGCATCAAACTTCTTCAAAGTCCGTTGAAATCCAACAACAAAGTCCATAGTAATCCGCTCCCACTTCCACTCGGGAATAGTCATCTGCTGAAGCAAGCCACCCGGTCTCTGATGTTCATATTTTACCTGCTGACAGTTGAGACACCGAGCTATGAACCCCACAATATATTTCTTCATTCTTCTCCACCAATAGTGTTGCCTCAAGTACTGATACATCTTTGCGGCACCCGGATGAATGGAATACCGCGAGCTTTGGGCCTCCTCCAGAATCAACTCCCGAAGCCCATCCACCTTGGGTACACAAATCCGGCCCTGCATCCTCAACACCCCATCATCGCCGATGGTGACATCTCTAGCATCGTTATGCTGAACTCTGTCCCTAAGGACAAGAAAATGCGGATCGTCATACTGATGCTCCCTGATGCGATCATATAACGAAGACCGAGAAACCACACAAGCCAACACCCCGCTAGGTTCCGAAATGTCTAACCTCACAAACCTAATTGCCAAGGCTTGAACATAGACTTCAAGGGATCTCTCTCCAACTGGAATATATACCAAACTCCCCATACTCACTGCCTTTCGGCTCAAAGCATCGGCCACCACATTGGCCTTTCCGGGGTGGTATAATATAGTGATATCGTAATCCTTGAGCAACTCCAACCATCTCCGCTGCCTCAAATTAAGATCCTTTTGCTTGAACAAATGTTGGAGGCTGCGATGATCAGTAAACACCTCACAAGACACGCCATACAAGTAATGCCTCCAAATCGTCAGTGCATGGACTATGGCAGCCAGCTCCAAATCATGCACGGGGTAGTTCTTCTCATGGGGCTTCAATGGATGAGAATCCCTGAACAAACCGACGATAATATCCTGCCAACCCAAGGAAGCTACGAATCTCTATGGCTGAGGACGGTCTAGGTCAACTCTGAACCGCCTCTATCTTCTTTGGATCAACCTGTATACCCTCGCTGGACATTACGTGCCCCAAGAAAGCCACTGAACTGAGCCAAAACTTACACTTAGAGAATTTGGCATATAGCTTCTCCTCCCTCAATCTTTGAAATACAACTCGCAAAAGCTCCGCGTGTTCCTCCTGACTACGCGAGTACACCAGAATGTCATTAATGAATACCACAACGAATGAATCTAGATAAGGCTGAAATACATTTTTCATCAATTGCATGAACGCTGCTGGGGCATTGGTTAGCCTGAATGACATAACCAGAAACTCATAGTGACCATAAGTCTTAAGAATATATGAATCCCTGATCTTCAATTGGTGATATCCTGAACAGAGATCATCTTGGAGAACACTCGCGCTACCTGAAGCTGGTCAACCAAATCATCAATGCGAGGCAAAGGATACTTGTTCTTGATTGTTACCTTGTTCAATTGCCTGTAATCAATGCACATTCTCATCGGGCCATCCTTCTTTTTCACAAACAGAACCGGTGCACCCCAAGGTCACATACTCGGCCGAATGAACCCCTTATCAAGGAGTTCCTGATGTTGCTCCTTCAATTCTTTCAATTCTGCTGGCCCCATATGATATGGTGGAATAGAGATGGGCTGAGTGCCCGGCACCAGGTCAATACCAAAATCAATATCCCTGTTCGGTGGCATGCCAGGCAAGTCTGCAGGAAATACATCGGGAAAATCCCTCACAACCGGAACAGAATCAATGCTTGGAGTCTCGGCTCCAACATCCCTCACAAATGCTAGGTATAAAAGGCAACCCTTCCCAACCATACGCTGCGCCTTCAAGAATGATATCACTCTACTAGGAATGTAATCAGTCATGCCACACCACTCGATTCGCGGCACATCCGGCATAGCCAAGGTGACGGTCTTAGCATGACAGTCGAGAATAGCACGACATAGAGATAACCACTCCATGCCTAAACAGACCCCCAATAGTTACTACACATGACCGGTGCACACGATCTACAACAACAGTATCGCCCACCGGGGTAGACACATGAACAGATAAAGCAAGAAATTCCCGGGGCGTACCCAAATAATGAGCAAAATATGAGGACACATATGAATAGGTGGAACCAGGATCAAATAATACAGAGGCATCCTTGAGGCAGACTGAAGCAATACCTGTAATGACAGCATCTGAAGCAGTGGCATCTGTCCTGCCTGGAATAGCATAGAATCGAGCCTGGCCACCGCCTGATCGACCTCCCCTTCTAGGGCGACCTCTGGCTGCCTAACCTCCACCCCTAGCTGGCTGGGCGGGTGGTAAGGTAACTGGAGCAAAAGTCGAGGGCTGACCCCTCTGCTGGGATGATCTAGCACCATGATGAGGACACTACCTCCACATGTGGCCCATCTCGCCACACTCATAACAGCTTCCTGGTGCTGGAGAAGAGGAATGAAGGGAACCTCCCGCACCGGAGTGTCTAGCAGGTGCACTCGGCATAGAAGGTCCCTGGGCTGACGGAGCATGAGCTAGAAGGGCACTGAGTGATGACTGGCCCTGCTACAACCCCTAGTAACCACGACCTGCAGATGCCCCACGGTATTCTGGACGGGCTGGCTGGGCAGGCCTGAAGGAACGACCTCTACCGTGCTGAAATTGGCCTCTCGAAGGAGTACCACTGTAACTGCCTGATCTTCGAGGCCTCTTAGCCTCCCTCTCTTCTCGCTCCTGACGGCGAACCGTTTCAATCTCGCGAGCTATATCAACCACCTCCTCGAAGGTAGCGTCTAATACTCTCTCCCTGGTCATGAGAATTCGGAGATGATAGTTAAGGCCATCCACTAACCTCCTAATCCTCTCACGGTCAGTCGGAACCATCCAGACAGCATGATGAGCCAACTCAGAAAACCTCGACTCACACTGCGACACAGTTATATCCCCCTGTCGCAGCCATTCGAACTGTCCACGCAGCTCCTCTCTGCAGGACTGCGGCACATACTTCTCCATGAAAAGAGCAGAGAACTGCTGTCAAGTAAGGGGCGCTACATCAATCGGCCTACGCCTCTCATACGCCTCCCACCAAGTGAAGGCAGCTCCTGTAATCTGAAAGGTGGTGAATGCCACACCACTAGACTCAAGAATCCCGGCTTTCCGGAGCATTCGTTGACACTTGTCAAGAAAACCCTGGGCATCCTAGCTCTCAGCACCACTGAATGACGGAGGCTAGGGTCTGCCAAACCTCTCAAGACGACGCTGCTCATCATCTGTCATAATTTGTACTATGAAAACCTATGCTGGCGCAACCGGCTAGGCTGGAGGTGCCCCCGGCATCTGAGGTTCCTGCACTGCCTGCTCAGGTGTGCGAGCAGCGGGGGTCTGATTGCCTCCCCCGGCCTGTGAAGTAGCTGTGATGGCGCCTCTCGTGAAGACAAGGCCAGCCAATTCAAATACTTTCTCATTTTAAGCAATTAGTTAACAAGAAACAATACAAGCATTGATTAATATCAATCATGCGTGGAAAATGTAGCTAACCATCCCGACTACAGCCCAAACCGGGGTGTCACAAAGTCATGAGCAACTATGGATCCCACCACCAGTCATATATATATATATATATACAACATTTGGCACAATTTTCGATGAGTGTGGAAATAGAAAGAAAATAGAGATACGGGGCTGCGGACGCCAACAGCTACCTCGTAGTCTCTGAATCACTGCCTGGACAGGAGAAATCAGTACTCCGGGGCGGAACCAACAATGCCTGAATCTGCACACATGGTGCAGGGAGTAATGTGAGTACTTCCAACTCAGTGAGTAATAAGCATAAATAACGAAGCATTTAATACATCTTTCGCAAATAGTAAATCAGTAACAAATTCAAGTAAAATCTCCTTTCAGCAAGTAAAAACATGTGAAGTAAAAGAAAGATAGAAAATCGTCCCTCGGGCTCAGTATCATTTAAAACAACGCCCCTCGGGCATAATATCACATGGTACAATATCAGCCCCTCGGGCATATCACATTGTACAACATCAGCCCCTCGGGCATATCACATGGTATAACATCAGCCCCTCGGGCATATCACATGGTATAACATCAGCCCCTCGGGCATATCACATAGAACAGTATCAGCCCCTGGGGCTACCACGTGGAACTATATCAGCCCCTCGGGCTATATTTTCCGTCACAATGGGTACCCTGCGCTCACTGGGGGTGTACAGACTCTAGGAGGGGCCCCTTACGGCCCAAGCGCATATCAAGCCACCTCGTGGCATATATCTAGGCCCTCGTCCTCATATCAATCAAGCCACCTCGTGGCGTATATCAAGTATCTCAGGCCCTCGGCCTCATATCAGTCCCAAGCCACCTCATGGAATATAAAGTATCTCAGGCCCCCGGCCTCATTATAAATCAAAAGCCACCTCGTGGCATAAAAAGTACCTCAGGCCCTCGGCCTCATATCACTCAGTAAAACCTCACATTTGGCCCTCGGCCGCACTCAATCAGAAAAATCATCACATGCCCCTCGGGCATAGTAAAACAGTAGTTCTCAGCCCAAAATATCATTTAAATATCAATCTCAAAGCTGAGTAAAAGTGGCAAAGTTGTAAAACAGTGGAAAAAAGCATGACTGAGTTTCAAGTATAAATCAAATAGTGAGGATACAGGCAATCAGCCCAGATCAAGATGATAACGAGTAAGCTCCAATCAAGTATATAGTAAAATCATCGATCGGAATGGACCAAGTCACAATCCTCAGTAGTAAATGACCCCACGCCCATCATGGAGCGTGTGCCTCACCTCAATATAGCACTACGATGTGCAAATTCGGGGTTTCAAACCCTCAGAACATTATTTACAGTCACTACTCACCTCGAACTAGCTAAATCCCTAGCCCGCGACGCCTTTGCCCTTTGAATTGGCCTCCACGCGCGTCGAATCTATCAAAAAATAGAACGAACACGTCACAATATGCCGAGGGAACAAATCCCAAGCAACACAATCGATAAATACTAAGAAATTCCGAAATTAGCAAGACCCGAACCCCGGGCCCACTTCTCAAACCTTAGAAATTTTCACATCAGCGGGTTCTTTATCTCCCCACGAGTTCAACCATACTAAAATTATCGAAATCCGACATCGGATCGACCTCCACTTCTTTAAATCTAAACTTGAGGATTTTCCACAAATTTTCCAACTTAAATCACCGATTACATACTAGAATGGCAATAGATTTGGGTAATTTGACCAAGATTGAGTTAGGAACACTTCCCCCGATGTTTTCCTTGAAAATCTCCCAAAAATCCCTTCAAGATTAGCTGCAATCCGAGCTCTATAGCTCCAATTATGTTTAAGATGGCAAAAGTCCCCTTTTTCAAGAATTTGTCCTAGAAAATCTCCTTTGGTTATAGTTTTGAGGTTGATTTGCTGTGTTTTAGAGATGGTTCTCTTAGATGGTAACGACAGTGGGTTTTGCATGGTCAATGGGTACTAGTTTCAATTTATAAAGGGGTCAAAAATCGAGACAAAACGCACCAGTCGGGTTTAAAATGCGATCGCATATCTGTCGCATAACAGATATGCGGTCCGCATTTTGGGCGCGACCATCGCAGATTGTAACCCTAGCCTTCATCGCAGTTCAATGTGCGGTATGGTTTGCGGTCCGCATGTTAAGAATGCCACCGCATTTTTTACCGCATTTTTGACATTGGTTTTGGTCTAGAAGTCTGTTTTGGTCTACGGTCTCAGTGTGGTAGATATGCGGTCCGCATTGTAGAAATGCGACCGCATTCCTGACCGCATTCTTAACGTGAATTTTTTCCTAGAAATCTGCCTAGGTTTGCGATTTCATTGTGAGATATGCGATCCGCATTTCAGAAATGCGACCGCATTCTCGACTCTGGTTTTTTGCAAATTTTTCCAACAATGAATTTGTCCGTTTAACCACCCAGAACTCACTCGAGGCCACTGGGACCTCAACCAGACATGCCCACATATTCCATAACATTATTCGAACTTGTTCGAACCTTCGGAACGCTCAAAACAACCTCTCAACACCAAATTCATGACGGATTCAAGCCTAAGAATTTCAAAATCTTCAAAATCACTATTTTGATCTAAACCTAACCAAACCACGTCCGAATGACCTGAAATTTTGCACACACATCCCAAATGACATATCAAAGCTACAGCAACTGTCGGAATTCCATTCCAACCCTCGGATCAAAATCTCGCCTAACAACCGAAAATTGCCAAAATTATAATTTCACCAATTCAACCCTAATTCTACACGGGATCTCAAAAACTAATTCCGATCACACTCCTAAGTCATAAATCACCTCCCGAAACTAACAGATCTGTCGGAACTCACATCCAAGCCCTCTAACTCATAAGTCAACATCCAGTTGACTTTTCCAACTTAAACCTTCTCAAAAGAGACTAAGTGTCTCATCTCTTGCCAAAATCCCTCCAAACGCAAACTACTCAACTCGGGCACATAAAGCACGGATAACAAGGTATAATGAGTCAGAAAATGGAAAGAACAGAAGGGTAACTCATGAGACGACTGGCTGGGTCGTCACATCCAAGAAATCATATCTTCTACCAAGACATTTAACGAGGAAGCAAAAGCCCTTTTGAAAGAAGCAATTCAGGAACAAATGGACCGTTTTATACGTCAGGAACAAACATAAAGAAACATTGATCACTTTTGTCTTAATCTTAATAAGAAAAAGGAATCAAGCGTCTTGGATTCAAATATTCAAACAATCTTTCTTGTTATCGAAATCTAAAAAAATATATATATGGAAATAAATTGCGTCCAATAGGATTCGAACCTATACCAAAGGTTTAGAAGACCTCTGTCCTATTCATTAGACAATGGACGCTTTTCATTCTGATTTTTCTTCGTATTTTAGCTTTTTGTTTGAAAAAAAAAAACAGAAAGAGTCGGATGTGAAAGAATTTTTGGAAATGTATATTCAATGATGTACTAATACTAATAAACTAAATTTGATTTAATGAATAAATTAAAGTATTTAGAATAAATAGATATAGAGCGAGTAGCTGGAATCGAACCCGCATCGTTAGCTTGGAAGGCTAGGGGTTATAGTCGACATCGATTCATTATTTTTAACGTATTTAATTCAAAACCGAACATGAAACTTTGGTTTCATTCGGCTCCTTTATGGAGATGAGTCAATTTATAGATTTAAATGTGAACAAAATTCGAAAAAAAAAAATTTCTACCCATAACATCTATGTCAGCTTTTGGTCTGAATACAGATAAAAACGAATAGCTTTGTAGATGATCCTTCTAGAAGAGGGGGATTCTAACAACCTTTCTAGTTATTTCGTTCTCTATTTCTATTTAATAGGATCTTGAGGAAAAGGATTTTGTTTCCACCGAGCTAAAACAATATGTTGATGTCTCTAATAAACCAAAGTCATCGTTTAATAGCTATTTTGCTTCAATTTCTTCTTTACAAATAAGACATTGAAGATTAAGTTACGATTAGAAATCAATTTTCTATCTTCATCCATGGATCCTTTATTCATACTTATTCAATTGGAAGTATTGATCCAATTCCAGAATTATGTTTCGTAATTTCATAATCCAATTTTTCAATGTCTAAGTGACCCTTGGATACAAATCACGAGAATGTATATTTGTTCTCGAATCTGTCATTGAGAGGAAAAGGATTAAATCCTTTTAAGAAATAAAGTTTTTGATCAGAATACGAATCAAACTGAAGGACCGTTTAACTATTTAAGGGATAATAGAACGAATCACACTTTTACCACTAATCTATACCCGCTACAATCCGATTATTGTATACAAATGCAACTTTTGTCGAACAGGGGAATTGTGATAATCAAGATAGGATAAGATAGGGTCATCACAGAATCATCCAAATTAGAGTGTTGATCTTTTTTCCTGGGGGGATGAGATTCGAAAACGAGTGTTCATTTTAATAACTAAATTACATAATTAAGTTCTATCTTTTCTTTTGCTGGAGGAGTTTTGATAGAGATACGGCTCGTCAAAACCACTAAAATCATAACATAAAATACATTTTGGAATACTCGAAAGCTTCTATTTTTTAGTCCAGCAAGGTGGTAAACATAAAATAAAAAAGCAGAAAGAGAAATGAGACTCTTATTTTGATCGAATTTTCTTTTTTATATATTTTATTTTACTTTTACAAAAATTTTACAAAAAATGGGAATTTTTTCTTGTTGCTTGAATATTAATTATTCAATTAAAATGAAATATTACAACTATAATAGGCATTTTGGTTTTCAAATTCAAATTCGTTGGAACAAAAGAGGCCCGGCTGGGTACTGACCAGACCAAGCCATGAGAATTAGAGGGTCCTTTCGAACAAAATCAAGACAAAGAAAAGAGGTCTTCTTTATTTTTCTTGATATTATTGGCTCTTGCGAGCCCTTCATTTACTTTAGATAAAGAAATAAAGGAAATTGATGATAAAAGTTGTACATATCTATATAATATAGAAAGAAGAAAAGAGAAAAAGAAAGATTCTTTCCTTTATCTTATGTGCTATCTCATGTAGTAATTATCTTTTTCAATTGGGAGGGATGGCTGAGTGGACTAAAGCGGCGGATTGCTAATCCGTTGTACGAGTTAATCGTACCGAAGGTTCGAATCCCTCTCTTTCCGTTGATGACTTTATTTATTTATTTATTTTTTTAAATTTCGAAATCCTTTGTTTTTATTCTTAGTTAAATGTGTGGAATAGACCAAATCATAAGAAAATTTGAAAATCAAGCAAGGAAAAATCCTTTTTATTTTATTCTTCACGTCCAGGATTACGTCCGGGATCATTAGATAGGAATCCAAAGATGAAGAGAGAAACAAAAAGTATCACTACTGTGTAAACAAAGAGTTTGAGAGTAAGCATTACACAATCTCCAAGATAATTTTTTTGAAAAAAAAGAGAATAGATCATCCATTTTTCTGCCGCATATCCTAGTTTGACACCGAGCAATGAAGCTCTTTCTCTAAAGAATTTTAAGAGTTGGTCATTAACCAAAATTTTTTTATATACACAATTAGGTATTGTGAGGAGCCTAATAAGATTTTTCACTAGAAAGGAAAGCGTAAAAAATAAGGAAATAAGTTAAGCCGGATTTCTCGTCACTATCCAAGAATTCCAATGTTTGAATCAAGGTTTCAAATGGTAAAGCTTATATGATTTTATTTATTTTCTCATTTTTTCTCGAATAAATCATGAATTTTCTAGGATATTATTAATGATCTCATCAAAAACTTACAGCAACTTGCCAAACAAAGGCAAAGGGATAAAAGAACAGAGGTATGACTGGCATAATATCTATGATTGGATTCAAAAAAGCATAGGCCTCGGGCAATTTGCCGAAGAAAAAACTACTCGAAAAAAGGGTCGAATTAAGACAGATACCGATCAAACTAAAGGTATTAAGCATAACAGACTTTTTGTTCTTGGAGATAATTGCATTTTGATTGAGTTATTGATATAAGGAAAAGGAAAGTAATTAAGGTAGTGAACCCGGCCAGTCGTCTCATGAGTTACCGCTCCGTTTTTTCCATTTCTACCTTATTATGCTTCGTTATGTTATTTGGGATGTGTGTGCGAAATTTCATGTCATTCGGACATGGTCTGATTGGGTTTTCGATTAAAAGTGTAACTTAGAAGATTTTGAAATCTTTAGGCTTAAATCCGATGCGAATTTGATGTTGGGAGGTTGTTTGAGCGTTCCGAAGGTTAGAACAAATTTGAATAACGTTATGGGATATGTTGGCATGGTTGGTTGGGGTCCCAGTGGCCTCGGGTGAGTTTAGGGTGGCTAAACGGACTGTTTCGCCCTTGGAAAGGTTGCAGAAAAACCAGAAGTTACAATTTTGTTAAAGAATAAAGAGATATCGCAAAGCGGGATATGCTATCGCAAACCCAGTATGCGAGCCGCAAACCACACACCCAGATCGCAAACCCAGACAGTTTTCTGGGCAAAGAATGACGTCAAGAATGCGGTCGCATTTCCACAATGCGGACCGCATATCCACCACACTAAGACCGCAAACCGAGATAGATTTATGCGCAAAAATCAACATAAAAATGTGGTAAAAAATGCGGTCGCATTTTTGACATGCGGATCGCAAATCATGTTTCACACTGAACTGCGGTGAAGGCTAGGGTTACTGCGATGGCCAGAGCGAAGATACGGATCGCATGTTGGATATGCGGGGGATATGCGGTTGCATCTTAAACCCGACTGGGGCATTTTTGTTCCGATTTTTGACCCTGTATAAATAGAAACCAATACCCATTGGCCATGCAAAACCCACTATTGTTACCATCTAAGAGAAACACCTCCAAAACACCCTAAACCACAGCAAAATCAACCTCAAAAGCTATATCCAAAGGAGACTTTCTTGGACAAATTCTTAAAGGAGGGGATTTCGGCCATCTTAAACATAATTGGAGCCATAGAGCTCGGATTGAAGCTGATTTCGAGGCATTTTTTGGGAGACTTTCAAGGGAAACATCGGGGTAAGTGTTCTTAACTCAACTTTGGTCAAATTACCTCAGTATGTCGCTATATTTAGTATTTAATTGGTGACTTAAGTTGGAAGACTTGTGAAAAATCCTTAAGTTTAAATTTAAAGATTTGGAGGTTGATCTGATGTTGGAATTCGCTAATATTTGTATGGTTGAACTCGTTGGGAGATAAGGAACCCGTTGATGTTAAAATTTCTGAGCTTCAAGAAGTGGGTCGGGGCCCGGGTTTTGCTAATTTCGTAATTTCTTGGTATTTTCTGATTTGTTTCTATTGGGTTTCATTACCCCAGCATATTGTGACATGTTAGTTCTGATTTTGGATGGATTCGACGCGCGTGGAGGCCAATTCGAAGGGCAAAGGCGTCGCGGGCAGGGGATTTAGCTGGTTCGAGGTGAGATGTGATTGTAAATAATGTTCTGAGGGTACCCCGGATTGTACATCGTAGTGCTATATTGAGGTGAGGCACGCGCTCGATGATGAGCGTGGGGCCATTTATTACTAGGAATTGTGACTGGGTCCATCCCGATTGATGGTTTTACTGCATATTTAACTGAAATTTATTTGTTATCATTATGATTGGGCTGATTACCATATTTGGGCTTCGTGCCAATTATTTGAACCCTTCGGGGATTTTTATCACTGTTTCCTCACTATTTTGATTTATTACTTGAACTCAGTCATGCTGTTTACACCGTTTTACAACTCAGCCACTTTTACTCAGTTTTGAGACTTAAATAATATTTTAAATAATGGCTTTGGGCTAAGGACTACTGTTTTGCTATGCCCGAGGGGCTTGTGATGATTTTTCTTACTGAGTGCGATAGAGGGCCAGATGTGAGGTTTTACTGAGTGATATGAGGCCGAGGGCCTGAGATACCTTATGTGCCATGAGGTGGCTTGTGACTGATATGAGGCCGAGGGCCTGAGATACTGTATATACGCCATGAGGTGACTTGATTGATATAAGGCCGAGGGCCTAGATATGTGCCATGAGGTGGCTTGCGCTTGGGCCGTAAGGAGCCCCTCCCGGAGTCTGTACACCCCCAGTGAGCGCGGGTACCCATTGTGATGTGAAATATAGACCGAGGGGCTGATATTGTATTATATGATAGCCCGAGGGGCTGATGTTGTATTATGTGATAGCCCGAGGGGCTGATGTTGTACTATGTGATAGCCCGAGGGGCCAATACTGTTCCATATGATAGCCCAAAAGGCCGATATTGTTCTGAGATTCGAGCCCGAGGAGCTGATATTGTATTATGTGATAACCCGAGGGGCTGATGTTGTATTATGTGATACCCCGAGGGGCTGATGTTGTACTATGTGATAGCCTGAGGGGCCGATACTATTCCATATGATAGCCCAAGGGGCCAATATTGTTCTGAGATTCGAGCCCGAGGGGCTGGTACGGTTTTTATGATATTGCCCGAGGGGCGGATTTATTGATATATATATATGGCCCGAGGGGCGATGTTTTACTTCACATTATTTACCTAAATGATTACTTGTTTTTACCTGTTGAAAGGAGATTTTACTTGATTTTTCACTGATTTACTGTTTGCGAATGATGTTTTAATGCTTCATTATAGAATGCCTTGTGATTTGTGTGTTTTCTTAATTTCAGTCGTCATTTACGCTTATTACTCACTAAGTTGGAGTACTCACATTACTCCCTGCACCATGTGTGCAGATTCAGGCGTTGTTGGTCCCGCTCCGGAGTACTGATTCCTCTTGTCCACGTGGTGATCCAGAGACTACGAGGTAGCTGTTGGCGTCCGCAACCCCGTATCTCTTTCATCTTGTTATTCCTATGTTCTTCAAAAATTGTGCCAGATATTGTAATTAGTAATCTTGTTATTAGGATTCATTAGTTGCTCATGACATTATGACACCCCGATTTGGCTGTTGTCGGGATGGTTAGCTATATTTTTTCGCGAACGATTGCTATTAAACTATGCTCGTATTGATTTCTTTTTAATCGGCTTCTTAATATGAGATTTTGGTTAAATTGGCTGGCCTTGTCTTCACGAGAGGCGCAATAACAACTGGGTTCGGGGTTAGGGTCGTGATAGCTTGGTATTAGAGCCTTGGTTACATAGGTCTCACGAATCATGAGCGGGTTTAGTAGAGTCTCGCGGATCGGTACAGAGACGTCTGTGTCTATCTTCGAGGGGCTGCAGAACCTTTTAGGAAAACTTCATATTCTTGAAATTCTTATCGTGCGAGCTTGTTGATCCGAGCACTAAAAACTTCTGTTATCCTATTCTCTCACAAATGGTGAGGACACGAGATACCGGACAAGGTGGACAACCATCAGTGCCACCCACTGAGACCACCAGAGGCCGTGGACGCGGTCGTGGTCGTGGTCGTGGCAAAGGCAGAGCAGCTAGGGCAGCACCTGTTGATCCACCAACTGCCCCAGCTCAGGTTCAGGCTCCAGTGGCACCGGCTCAGGCACTAGCTGTGCCTATCATTATTCCAGGTCTTCAAGAGACCTTGGCTCAGATATTATCAGTTTGCACGGGCCTGGCTCAGGCAGTTTCAGCCACCACAGCAGCAGCTACTTCACAGGCAGGGGGAGGCAATCAGACCCCCGCTGCTCATACACCTGAGCAGGCAGTGCAGGGACTTCAGATGCCGAGGGCACCTCCAGCCTAGCCAGTTGCACCAACCCAGGAGTTCATGGTACTAGTTATGCCAGATAATGAGCAGTGTCGTCTTGAGAGGTTTGGCAGACTCCAGCCTTCGTCATTCGGTGGTGCTGAGGGCGAGGATGCCCAGGGTTTTCTTGACTAGTGTCAGCAAATGCTCCGTACAGCAGGGATCCTTGAGTCTAGTGGTATGGCATTTACCACCTTTTAGTTTACGGGAGCTGCCTTCACTTGGTGGAAGGCGTATGAGAGGCGTAGGCCGGTTGATGCAGCGCCCCTTACTTGGCAGCAGTTCTCCGCTCTTTTCTTGGAGAAGTATGTGTCGCAGTCTCGCAGAGAGGAGCTGCGCAGACAGTTCGAATGGTTGCAACAGGGGGATATGACTGTGTCGCAGTACGAGTCAAGGTTTTCTGAATTGGTTCATGATGCTGTTTGGATGGTTCCGACTGATCATGAAAGGATCAGGAGGTTTGTGGATGGCCCTAACTATCATCTCCGTATTCTTATGACCAGGGAGAGAGTGTTGGGTGCAACTTTTGAGGAGGTGGTTAATATAGCTCGCGAGATTGAGATGGTTCACCATCAGGATCGAGAGGAGAGGGAGGCCAAGAGGCCTCGAGGATCGGGCAGTTATAGTGGTGCTCTTTCGAGGGGCCAGTTTCAGCATGGTAGAGGTCGTTCCTTCAGGCCTACTCAGTCAGCCCGTCCAGAGTACCGTGGGGCATCTGCAGGTCGTGGTTATTATGGTTTGCAGCAGGGCCAGTCATCACTCAGCGCCCTTCCAGCTCGTGCTCCGTCAGCCAAGGGTCCTTCTATGCAGAGTGCACCTGCTGGACACTCGGGTGCGAGAGGTTCCCTTCATTCCTCTTCTCCAGCACCAGGGAGTTGTTATGAGTGTGGCAAGATGGGCCACATGTGGAGGCAGTGTCCTCATCGTGGTGCTAGATCGTCCCAGCAGGGGGGTCAGCCCTCGACTTCTGCTCCAGTTACTTTACCACCCACCCAGCCAGCTAGGGGTGGAGGTCAGGCAGCCAGGGGTCGCCCCAGAGTGGGAGGTGGATTAGGCGGTGGCCAGGCTCGATTCCATGCTATTCCACGCAGGACAGATGCTAGTGCTTCAGATGCCGTCATTACAGGTATTGTTTCAGTCTACCACAAGGATGCCTCTGTATTATTTGATCCCCGTTCCACCTATTCATATGTGTCCTCATATTTTGCTCATTATTTGGGTACGCCCCGAGAATTTCTTGCTTTACCTGTTCATGTGTCTACCCCGGTGGGCGATACTGTTTTTGTATACCGTGTGTACCGGTCATGTGTAGTAACTATTGGGGGTCTAGATACACGAGTGGACCTATTGCTATTGATCATGGTGGATTTTGATGTCATTTTAGGCATGGATTGGTTATCTCCGTGTCGTGCTATTCTAAACTGTCATGCTAAGACCGTCACCTTGGCTATGCCGGGTATGCCGCGAATCGAGTGGCGTGGTGTGACTAATTACATTTCTAGTAGAGTGATATCATTCTTGAAGTCACTGCGTATGGTTGCGAAGGGTTGCCTTTCATTGTGAGGGATGTTGGAGCTGAGACTCCAAGCATTGAATCGGTTCCAGTTGTGAGGGATTTTCCCGATGTATTTCCCGCAGACCTGCCGGGCATGCCACAGGACAGGGATATTGATTTTGGTATTGACCTGGTGCCAGCCACTCAGCCCATCTCTATTCCACCGTATCGTATGGCACCGGCAGAGTTGAAAGAATTGAAGGAGCAACTTCAGAAACTCCTAGATAAGGGGTTCATTCGGCCTAGTGTGTCACCTTGGGGTGCGCCGCTTCTGTTTGTGAAGAAGAAGGATGGCACGATGAGAATGTGCATTGATTACAGGCAATTGAACAAGGTAACAATCAAGAACAAGTATCATTTGCCTCGCATTGATGATTTGTTTGACCAGCTTCAGGGAGCACGAGTGTTCTCTAAGAATGATCTCCGTTCGGGTTATCACCAGTTGAAAATCAGGGATTCAAACATTCTTAAGACTGCTTTGCGAACTAGATATGGTCACTATGAGTTTCTTGTTATGTCTTTCGGGCTAACCAATGCCCCAGCAGCGTTCATGTAGTTGATGAACAATGTATTTCGGCTTTATCTAGATTGGTTCGTAGTTGTATTCATTGATGATATTCTGGTGTACTCGCGTAGCCAGGAGGAGCACGCGGAGCATTTCTGAGTTGTATTGCAAAGATTGAGGGAGAAGAAGCTGTATACAAAATTCTCTTAGTGTGAGTTTTGGCTCGGTTCAGTGGCTTTCTAGGGCACGTAGTGTCCAGCGAGGGTATACAGGTTGATCCAAAGAAGATAGAGGCGGTTCAGAGTTGGCCTAGACCTTCCTCAGCCACAGAGATTCGTAGTTTCCTTGGGTTGGCAGGCTATTATCGCCGGTTTGTTCAGGGATTTTCATCCATTGCAATCACCCTTGACCAAATTGACCCAGAAGGGTGCTCCTTTTGTATGGTCGGACGAGTGCGAAGAGAGCTTTCAGAAGCTCAAGACAGCCTTGACAACAACTCCGGTGTTGGTTTTGCCATTAGCTTCAGGTGCATATACTATATATTGTGAAGCTTCTTGAGTTGGGATTGGTAGTGTATTGATGAAAGAGGGTACAGTCATTGCTTATTCTTCTCGTCAATTGAAGCCCCATGAGAAGAACTACCCCGTGCATGATCTGGAGCTGGCTGCCACAGTCCATGCATTGACGATTTGGCGACATTACTTGTATGGCGTATCTTGTGAGGTGTTTACTGATCATCGCAACCTTCAACATTTGTTCAAGCAAAAGGATTTTAATTTGAGGCAGCGGAGATGGTTGGAATTGCTTAAGGATTATGCTTTAAGCCGAAAGGCCGTGAGTAGGGGGATTTTAGCATATATTCCAGTTGGGGAGAGACCCCTTGCAGTTGATGTTTAAGCCTTGGCCAATAGGTTTGTGAGATTAGACATTTTGGAACCTAGCCGGGTGTTGGCTTGTGTGGTTTCTCGGTCTTCGTTATATGATCGCATCAGGGAGCGCCAGTATGACGATCTGCATTTGCTTGTCCTTAGGGACAGAGTTCAGCATAACGATGCTAGAGATGTCACCATCGGCGATGATGGGGTGTTGAGGATGCAGGGCCAAATTTGTGTACCCAATGTTGATGGGCTTCGGGAGTTGATTTTGGAGGAGGCCCATAGCTCGCGGTATTCCATTCATTCGGGTGCCGCGAAGATGTATCAGGACTTGAGGCAACACTATTTGTGGAGAAGAATAAAGAAAGATATTGTGGGATTCGTAGCTTGGTGTCTCAACTGTCAACACGTAAAATATGAGCATTAGAGACCGGGTGGCCTGCTTAAGCAGATGGCTATTCCCGAGTGGAAGTGGGAGCGTATTACTATGGACTTTGCTGTTGGACTTCCACGGACTTCGAAGAGGTTCGATGCCATTTGGGTGATTGTGGATCGGCTGACCAAGTCCGCGCACTTCATTCCTGTGTGTACTACCTATTCTTCAGAATAGTTGGCAAGGATTTATATCCAAGAGATTGTTCGGCTGCACGGTGTTCCAGTTTCTATTATTTTAGATAGAGGTACTCAGTTTACTTCGTAGTCTATGAGAGCCGTGCAGAGGGATTTGGGTCTCAGGTGGAGTTGAGCATAGCTTTTCATCCTCAGACGGATGGACAGTTCGAGCGTACCATTCAGATATTGGAGGACATGTTACGTGCATATGCTATTGATTTCGGAGGTTCATGGGATGAGTTTCTACAGCTTGCAGAGTTTGCTTATAACAACAGCTACCAGTCGAGTATTCAGATGGCTCCGTATGAGGCTCTGTATGGGAGGTGGTGTAGATTTCCGGTTGGTTGGTTCGAGCCCGACGAGGCTAGGCTATTTGGGACTGACTTGGTTCAGGATGCTCTAGAGAAGGTGAAGACAATCCAGGAGAGGCTCTGTACAGCGCAGTCGAGGCAAAAGAGTTATGCCGATAGAAAAGTCCGAGATGTGTCCTACATGGTTGGTGAGAAGGTCTTGTTGAAGTTTCTCCCATGAAGGGTGTTATGAGATTCGGGAAGAAAGGAAAATTGAGTCTTCGGTTCATTGGGCCATTTGAAGTGCTTCGGAGAAATGGGAAGGGGCTTATGAGCTTACTTTGCCACCCAGCCTGTCGAGTGTACACCCAATATTTCATATTTCTATGCTTGAAGTATATTGGGGATCCGTCTCATATCTTGGACTTCAGCACAATTCAGTTGGATGATGATTTGACCTATGATGTGGAGCCAGTGGCGATTTTGGTTCGTCAGGTTCGGAAGTTGAGGTCAAAGGATATAGCTTCAGTGAAAGTGCAGTGGAGAGGTCGACCCGTGGAGGAGGCTACTTGGGAGACTGAGCGTGACATGCGGAGTAGATATCCTCACCTATTTGAAGTTTCAGGTACGTTTCTTGACTCGTTCGAGGATGAACATTTGTTTAAGTGGGGGAGAATGTGACAACCCGGCCAGTCGTCTCATGAGTTACCGCTCCCTTTTCTCCATTTCTACCTTATTATGCTTCGTTATGTTATTTGGGACATGTGTGCGAAATTTCATGTCATTCGGACATGGTCTGATTGGGTTTTCGATTAAAAGAGTAACTTAGAAGATTTTGAAATCTTTAGGCTTGAATCCGACGCGAATTTGATGTTGGGAGATTGTTTGAGCGTTCCAAAGGCTAGAACAAATTCGAATAACATTATGGGATATGTTGGCATGGTTGGTTGGGGTCCCAGTGGCCTCGGGTGAGTTTAGGGTGGCTAAACGGACTGTTTCGCCCTTAGAAAGGTTGCAGAAAAACCAGAAGTTGCAATTTTGTAAAATAATAAAGAGACATCGCAAAGCGGGATATGTTATTGCAAACCCAGTATGCGAGCCGCAAACCACACACCCAGATCGCAAACCCAGACAGTTTTCTGGGCAAAGAATGACGTCAAGAATGTGGTCAGGAATGCGGTCGCATTTCCACAATGCGGACCGCATATCCACCACACTAAGACCGCATACCGAGATAGATTTCTGCGCAAAAATCAACATAAAAAATATGGTAAAAAATGAGGTCGCATTTTTGACATACGGACCGCAAACCATGTTTCACACTGAACAGCGGTGAAGGCTAGGGTTACGATCTGTGATGGCCATAGCGAAGATGCGGATCGCATGTTGGATATGCGGTCGCATTTTAAACCCGACTGGGGCGTATTTGTTCTGATTTTTGACGCTGTATAAATAGAAACCAGTACCCATTGGCCATGCAAAACCCACTATCATTACCATCTAAGAGAAACACCTCCAAAACACCCTAAACCACAGCAAAATCAACCTCAAAAGCTATATCCAAAGGAGACTTTCTTGGACAAATTCTTAAAGGAGGGGATTTCGGCCATCTTAAACATAATTGGAGCTATAGAGCTCGGATTGAAGCTGATTTCGAGGCGATTTTTGGGAGACTTTCAAGGGAAACATCAGGGTAAGTGTTCTTAACTTAACTTTGGTCAAATTACCCCAGTATGTCGCTACATTTAGTATTTAATTGGTGACTTAAGTTGGAAGACTTGTGAAAAATCCTTAAATTTAGATTTAAAGATTTGGAGGTCGATCCGATGTCGGAATTCGCTAATATTTGTATGGTTGAACTCGTTGGCAGATGAGGAACCCATTGATGTGAAAATTTCTGAGCTTCGAGAAGTGGGTCGGGGCCCGAGTTTGGCTAATTTCGGAATTTCTTGGTATTTTTCGATTTGTTTCGATTGGGCTTCGTTACCCCAGCATATTGTGACATGTTAATTCTGATTTTGGATAGATTCGACGCGCGTGGAGGCCAATTCGAAGGGCAAAGGCGTCGCGGGCTAGGGATTTAGCTGGTTCGAGGTGAGTAGTGATTGTAAATGATGATATGAGGGTTTGAAACCCCGGATTGTACATCGTACTGCAACATTGAGGTGAGGCACGCGCTCGATGATGAGCGTGGGGCCTTTTACTACTAGGGATTGTGACTGGGTCCATCCCGATTGATGGTTTTACTACGTATTTGACTGAAATTTATTTGTTATCATTATGATTGGACTGATTGCCATATTTGGGCTTCATGCCAATTATTTGAACCCTTCGGGGATTATTATCACTGTTTCCTCACTATTTTGATTTATTACTTGAACTCAGTCATGCTGTTTACACAGTTTTGCAACTCAGCCACTTTTACTCAATTTTGGGACTTAAATAATATTTTAAATGATGATTTTGGGCTGAGGACTACTGTTTTGCTATGCCCGATGGGCTTGTGATGATTTTTCTTACTGAGTGCGGCCGAGGGCCAAATTTGAGATTTTACGGCCGAGGGCCTGAGATACCTTATGTGCCACGAGGTGGCTTATGACTGATATGAGGTCGAGGGCCTGAGATATTGTATATACGCCATGAGGTGGCTTGATTGATATGAGGCCGAGGGCCTAGACATGTGCCACGAGGTGGCTTGATATTGCGCTTGGGCCGTATAGGGCCCCTCCCGGAGTCTGTACACCCCCAGTGAGCACGGGTACCCATTGTGATGTGAAATATAGCCCGAGGGCCTGATATTGTATTATGTGATTGCCCGAGGGGCTGATGTTGTATTATGTGATAGCCCGAGGGGCCGATGTTGTACTATGTGATAGTCCAAGGGGCCGATACTGTTCTATGTGATAGCCCGAGGGGCTGATATTGTTCTGAGATTTGAGCCCGAGGGGCTGGTACGGTTTTTATGTTATTGCCCGAGGGGCAAATTTGTTGATATATATATATGGCCCGAGGGGCGATGTTTTACTTCACATTATTTACCTAAAAGATTACATGTTTTTACCTGTTGAAAGGAGATTTTACTTGATTTTTCACTGATTTACTGTTTGCAAATGATGTTTTAATGCTTCATTATAGAATGCCTTGTGCTTTGTGTGTTTTCTTACTTTCAGTCGTCATTTATGCTTATTACTCACTGAGTTGGAGTACTCACATTACTCCCTGCACCATGTGTGAAGATTCAGGCGTTGTTGGTCCCCCTCCGGAGTACTGATTCCTCTTGTCCACGTGGTGATCCAGAGACTACGAGGTAGCTGTTGGCGTCCGCAACCCCGTATCTCTTTCATCTTGTTGTTCCTATGTTCTTCAAAAATTGTGCCAAATATTGTAATTAGTAATCTTGTTATTAGGATTCATTAGTTGCTCATGACATTGTGACACCCCGATTTTGGGCTGTTGTCGGGATGGTTAGCTAGATTTTTCCGCGAATGATTGCTATTAAACTATGCTCGTATTGAATTCTTGTTAATTTGGCTGCTTAATATGAGATTTTGGTTAAATTGGCTGGCCTTGTCTTCACGAAAGGCGCCATCACTACCGGGTTCGGGGTTAGGGTCGTGACAAAGGTAAACAAAAAATACTTCGTTTTCTTTGAACCCACCCAATAAAAAAATCCTCCTTTTCTCAAAGGAGAATCGAAAAAATCATATTTTCATACAATATCTTAAATGAATTATATGTAATGATCAATAAATTAAGTTGAATTCTATATCTACACATACCAAAAACGTCGCAAAATCCTTGTACCAATCTAATATATTCTATATATATTTGGATTAGAGTTGATAAACAAACAAAACAAGCAATATACTTTCTTAGTATCGAATAGAAATCTAAATGGGGCATGGCCAAGTGGTAAGGCAACGGGTTTTGGTCCCGCTATTCGGAGGTTCAAGTCCTTCCGTCCCAGAACATATATATATATATATTATATGAGAATATATATTGCTTTTTTTAACAATGTTCTGTTTAAAATCGAAAGGTTAGCTGGAATGTGATTCTTGTTTCTGATTTTTTTCTTTGATGAACTATTTTTTTTTTTCAAAAACTAAATCGAGATGCGAAAGAATTTATATTCCCTATCTCGTATTCTCTATCCCCTAAATTAGACAAATTAGATTCAATTTTCTTTTTCGTAGATTTCTTGACTTTTCGCCAAGAGGGGGTTTTGGTACTAATTAAATTCACTAAGTCTCTTAATTCTTAATCAATGAGTTAGGCTAAAATATCAAAAAATAGGAGCAAAAACTTGAGTTAATCTGGACTTTTTTGGCTTTGTGCCTAGACAACTCGCATTTCGTAAAAATAAAAAAGACTAGGACATCCCCTTCTTTTCTTTTGATTTATGCTGCATCAGTCCCATATAAAAGGGTAGATAGGAGTTAATCAGTAATGGGAAGGCATTCATTTCAATATCTACAAACGGTGACAATTGCTCAGTCAATTTGATCGAATTGATAGATACGAATCCCTCCCCATTCTTTGGATTTTATCAATCAGATGGCAAAAAAAAAGAATAAGAATTAAAATCTTACCTTATATTAATCTTCTTTTATCCATCTCATAAAAAAAATTGGATTTTTTGTTTGGTGTATTTATCTATTTTAGATCATTGAAATCGTTGATGATTCAATTAAAAAAGAAAGACTTATCTTTTTTCCTAAGATGATCAAAAGTGATCTTTAACTATCAAATTTTCTTCAAATAATGATGTCGAAAAGGGAACTTTCTAAATTAAGTAAATTTAGAAATATAAATAGTTTTAATCATTCCTTATAAGCTGAATCTTTGCTATTTGAAGAAGTATGAAATAGGTCAATCTCTCTTATTGAGTCACGTGAAGATGCAGAATCAAAAAGAACTCATTTATTCGTCTTATTTATTATTATTTATATAAATATATATATAAATAAATTATTTATATATTAAATATTAATTAATATGTTAGATAAAATAATATTAGCGATGGGGTCTTACTAAAGAAAAATATTTATCCACCTATCTCTATAGTAACCTATATCTATAGTATATAGATATAGAACAAAGTATAGATTATGGTGTTTATACATCAGCCCGACCAATGACTATTCATGATTCCATAATTGAATCAATTCCATACCGGTTCTTAGAGGAATGTTATGGTAAAACTTCATTTGAAACGATGTGGTAGAAAGCAACGTGCGACTTGAAGGACAGGATCCGTTGTGGATTTGTACATCCACCATTTTATGTAGGAATGAAGGTGCTCTTGGCTCGGCATCATTGTTTCTGTTTCATTAGAACCCCTCTTTTTTTTGTCTTGGAATGTAAATAGTCCATGATGGAGCTCGAGTAGAAAGTATTAATTTATTTCTCGGGGCAAGGGTCTAGGGTTAATGCCAATCAATAAAAAAATTGGAACAACTTCGTAAATATATTTTCGTTATGAAAATCAAAAGAATCCAATTCGAGCAAGTTTCCAATTCAAAAATTTCTTGGAATTGATCAAACTTTTTCGATCCAAAGTATTTCATGCGGTAATCCATCGTCTGTAGGATTTTTTCATAGAAATCGCAAAAGGGGCATGTTGCTGCCACTTTGAAAGGATTAAAAAGAATCGAAGTAATGCCTTAACCCAATGATTTAAAATAAAACAAAGATAAAGGATCCCAGAACAAGGAAACACCTTTTTTATTGTCTTAATAACTGGATCAGACTGAAGAATCCAAATCCATTTTAAACAAGACAAACATAAAAGGAGGAAAGACCACTCAATAAATGAAATTGCCGAAAGATTTTCCTTTGAACCGTTTGAAAGTTATCCAACTTGAGTTATGAGAGTACGAATGTGTCACAACCCGAATCCCAAACCCGGTCGTGATGGCGCCTCTCGTGAAGACAAGGCCAGCCAATTCGAACCATAACTCATTTTAAGCAGTTTATTTAACATGAGAACAACACAACATAGTTTAATAGCAGTCATTTGCGGAAAAAAAAAGTGAACCATCCCAACAACAGCCCAAACCGGGGTGTCAGAAAGTCATGAGCAGCTAATGAAATCCTAATAACAAGATTACTATTACAATATCTCTGGCACAATCGTTTGAAGAAAGTGGAAACAACAAATAAAAGAGATACGGGGCTGCGGACGCCAATAGCTATCTCGTAGTCTTTGAATCACCGGTCTGACAGTCGTAGTCAATGCCTCGGAGCGGAATCAACAACGCCTGAATCTGCACACATGGTGCAGGGAGTAATGTGAGTACTTCCAACTCAGTGAGTAATGCATATAAATAATGACTGAAAGTAAGGAAACACGTAAAGCACAAGGCAATGCATAATGAAGCAGTAAAACCATTACTTGAAAACAGTAAATCAGTAAGAAATCATTTAAAAATCTTCCCAGCTCTAGTTACCAGTTGCCATTGTTACCAACTGTAACATCCCTGGGCTCAGTATCATTTAAAACAGTCAAATCTCCCCAACTATGGTTACCAGTTGTCGTTGTTGCCAACTGTATTATCCCTGGGCTCAGTATCAATCTCACAGCTCTGGTTACCAGTTGTCATTGTTACCAACTGTAACCTACAGTTGTCATTGTTACCAACTGTAATATCTCTGGTTACCAGTTGTCATTGTTACCAACTGTAACCTACAGTTGTCATTTTTACGAACTGTAATATCTCTGGTTACTAGTTGTCATTGTTACCAACTGTAACCTATAGTTGTCATTGTTACCAACTGTAATATCTCTAGGTACCCTGCGCTCACAAGGGGTGTACAGACTTCGGGAGGGGCCCCTTACGGCCCAAGCGCAATATCAAGCCACCTCGTGGCATATATCTAGGCCCTCGGCCTCATATCAATCAAGCCACCTCATGGCGTACATCAAGTATCTCAGGCCCTCGGCCTCATATCACTCAGTAAAACCTCACATTTGGCCCTCGGCCGCACTCAGTCAGAAAATCATCACATGCCCCTCGGGCATAGTAAAACAGTAGTTCTCAGCCCAAAAACATCATTTAAATATCATTTAAATCTAAAAACTGAGTAAAAGTGGTTGAGTTGTAAAACAGTGGAAGAACAACATGACTGAGTTCAAGTATGAATCAAAACAGTGAGTAAACAGTGATAAATACCCTTGAAGGGTTCAAATAACCGGCACGAAACCCAAATATGGCAATCAGCCCCAATCATGATGATATAAATAAGTTTCAATCAATTAAGTAGTAAAAAAATCATCAATCGGGACGGACCAAGTCACACTCCCCGGTTGCAAACGACCCCATGCTCATCACCGAGCAAGTGCCTCACCTCAAAATAGCAGTACGATGTGCAAATCCGGGATTTCAAACCCTCAAAACATCATTTAAAATCACTACTCACCTCGAACCGGCTAAATTTCTAGCCCACGACGCCTTTGCCCTTCGAATTGGCCTCCACGTGCGTCGAATCTATCCAAATTCAGAACACTTACGTCACAATATGTTGAGGGAACAAAGCCCACGCGAAAACAATCAATAAATACTAAGAAATCCCAAAATTAGCAAAACCCCGAGCCCCAGGCCCACTTCTCGAAGTTCAAAAAAATTTCACATCAACGGGTTCCTTATCTCCCAACGAGTTCACCCATACAAAAATTTTCAAATTCCGACATCGGATTGGCTTTCAAATCTTAAATTTTCGTTCTTGGAAGATTTGATAAAAAAAATCTGATTTTTCTTCCATAGATTCATGGATTCATGATGTAAATGCGTATGGAATCATGATCTATGAAGGATTTATGATAAAGAATACTTACCTCCTTCAAATTTGTGGAAACCCCTCTAAAAATTGTCCAAACCGAGCTCCCCCAACTCTATTTTGTCAAAATGGCCAAAACCCCCCGTTTTTATAGTGTTTTCTACCTCGGGCGCCACAGGTGGCGCCGGGCGCTGCCTGTGGCGCTGGTTCCAGTAGCCACAAAATTCCTGGCACAAAAATAGGCATAACTTTCTCATACGATTTCCGAATTGGACGATTCTTTTTGTTATGACTCCGAAATTTCGATACGGATGTAATGCTTCAATTAAAACTGAATTTGGGGCCTATTTGCATAATATGATACAACTTATTCTTGAAGAGATGACATCGACACATTCTTGAAATGCCCAAGTTAAACTCCATCAACCATCCAAAATCCATTCGAGGCCCTCGGGACTTCAACCAAATATATCAATAAATCTTAAAACATCATATGGACTTAGTCGAGGCCTCAAATCACATTAGACAACGCTAAATACACGAATCATACCCCGATTCAAGCCTAATGAAACTAACAAATTCCAACTTCTACATTCGATGCCGAAACCTATCAAATCGAGTCCGACTCACCTCAAATTTTGCACACAAGTCATAAATAACATAACGGACCTATGAAGATTTTCAGAACTGGATTCCGACCCCGATATCAAAAGTCAACTCCTCGGTCAAATATTCCAAAAATCTCCTATTTTCCAACATTCGCCAAAATGCATTGAATTGTCCTACGGAATTCCAATTTCAAATCCGGACATACGCCTAAGTTCGAAATCACCATACGAAGCTATAGAAACTCTCGGAATTCCATCCCGACCCTCGGATCAAAATCTCACCTAACAACCGAAAATCGCCAAAAAACTACTCCACCAATTCAAGCTTAATTCTACACCGGACCTCCAAAACCAATTCCGATCACACTCCTAAGTCATAAATCACCTCCCGAAGCTAACCGAACCATCGGAACTCACATCCGAGCCATCTAACTCATAAGTCAACATCCGGTTGACTTTTCCAGCTTAAACCTTCTTAAAAGAGACTAAGTGTCTCATTTCTTGCCAAACTCACTCCTAACGCAAACTAGTCAACTCGATCACATAAAACATGGATAACAAAGCATAATGAGATGGAAAATGGGGAAAACGGAGCAGTAATTCACGAGACGACTAGCCGGGTCGTCACATTCTCCCCCACTTAAACAAACGTTCGTCCTCGAACGTGCTAAGGACTATTCCGAGGACATTAAATTTCTACGTATAATATTACACACACTTGCGGGCGATTCTACGTCACCGTAAATTTAACATGGATCCTACAACGCCTTCTCAATTGAAGATTATTTCCTTTATCCACATTTATAAACTTCAAAACCAATTTTTTCACAGCCCAATTAACTCAATACAATGTGTTAGTCTCAACCGGCTGTAGCAACTCGTGCTTGCGCACCCATCATATGTATGCGCATAACCACGTCTCTGGTCATAATACCTGTTCATAATTAATTCCAGCATCATCCATTAACCTCAGTTTAACCAAAACCTCGTTTCAAATATTCACAACTCCGACAGCAATTCACGAGGCATGAAGACCTCATAATTATTTACTCAAATTAACAAGTCACATTTAACGCCACCTGAACACTCCCCTTGTAGGCTAAAACTTCAATAATTACAGCACGAATATGGCAAAATACGCACAAAAACACATAGAAGAATTATCAAATAAGCCTAACAGGCATGGCTCCCTATCAGTACTATAGTACCAATTTAATTTAACAGAGGGAGAATTTAAAACACATAAATTTTCATCACAAGGATCTCGTCCTTATATAGCTTCCACCGCGGCTCATAGCCCAGTTAAGCTTTTCACATCATATTAAAAATGCGAGGATCTTGTCCTCAACTCTGAATCACAAGTAATATGCACATTGTGCCAACCGAAATCTATCCATTTCTCCTTTAAAAGTAATTTCCTTTAATCGAAATCATGACACATAATGAACTCCCATACCGGTAGGGCATATAATTCATAAGGCTTTAATCAATTATCCCGAAATTACATCAAAACCCACTGTAGTGAGTAACAAAAGTCACTTTTGGACTCATAGCCCTCAATAGTGTACAAAAAAAAAATGACAGACACGACTAAGACTATCAAAATATCCCAACAGGGATTAACACAGTAGTAGAGTGCAAATTCACAAACTCACCATATAAGTCGATTTCCCATAATAAACATCCTCTGACCACAATAGCTGAAATTTCAGGAATCTGGTGCCCACAACACATCTCATGACGCATATAAATCCTGTTCAAAATCTCGCAATACTGCCACGACGAAAGAGACGTGTAGAAACTCGTAGCCACCTACCGAATCAATAATTCATGGAGTCTCTCATCCTGTCAAGTACCATTACCTCATTCTAAACTGAATAACGATATTTCCTTTTAATGTGCCTTATATAAATCTGATTGCATAGATTTCAGCTCCAATAATCTCGTCTCACCCAGTGCAAGCTTGCTCATGCAATAAACCGCCTCAAACACCGACTCAGCTCTCATATGGCGCCATCAATGTGCCGACAAGCTACAATTTGAACATGACACATAAAGAGGAACGAACTCTAGAAAGAATTATCCAGCCCGCGTAACGAATAAAACAGTCGAACAGATGTTACGAACCCTTCTCAGAGGATGAGAAACAAAATACACAGGAATAGATATAGGGGACTGTACTCAACATGATACTATTGCGGCATACAACCCGATCCACACATGATATCGTTGCGCTATGTAACCCGATCCAACTTCTTTCAAATTACTCTTTACCTGACATAGAAATATAATAGCTCCATTCACAGCATAACGAACTCAATTGGCACTCACCTCGAGTGACCCAAATCGCGAGACCACATCGTCTCAATACTCACGAACCATCTCATACCCTCCTTATGTGATCAACATTATCTCAGACTGGTACACCCATTCTGAAAGACCTTCTGCAAATCCGAAGCTATTTCTTCCTTTCCTCCAATACTGCACCGTATACCTGATGGTAACAAAGAATATTCCAAGTTTCGTTCGCAATCCACTGTGAAGACTCGATCCTTAGCCACACATCGGACCCGAAATCCTTAGGCACTGCACTTTAATTCTTGAATCCACTAGGACCGTTGTCGAGAGTCAATTACTCTGACCGAGTCCCAAAGATAGCCAACTCCAACGCTCTACTAGCACATGACAACCTCTCGAAGAAGCAACCGACTGCGCTCTTTTCCATGTACATCACGTCCACAAAAACATAAGCTCCGATTCTTCCCAAAAACCTAAACATGCATCGATAATGCCGAATATAGCACACGCCCATCTAGTTCTTTGCTGAATTACCCCTAATATTTCCTTTTCTTAGTCATAAATACACCGCCAACGTACCGATAACCAGAAACCGCACAAGCAAACAACCACACGATCCAATTGAAAACGGTGGGGCTCTCCCCCACTTAGCTCTAAGCCACCATCACATAATGTAGAGCCCACGATGATTCCTCCTTCTCAATTATCATGATCTCACACCTTTAACCCGACAGACTTCTCGAAGTCTTTGCTAAGCTTTTCATGAACATCCTGGATCACAAGTCATAGTCACGCACTCGACCTCTTACTGGGTAGCAAGTAATATACCTTGCAGAAGCTTCATCAACATCATGCCACCGCTAACCTGCTCACAGGAGATAACCCACCTGTGGAATTCCTTACCGACATCTTCTAACGACGCTGCACTGGGTACAACTACCCCGTAATCAGTAAATTCTCCTGAGCTCATGCTCGCCCACCAGTTGTATAAGTCTGCTCCTTCCCTGTTGACATAAACTGAAAGTTCAAGAATACTTTACGAACTCAAGTCATATTGCACCTGAAACGATAATCAGATCTTCACACCCCTATTCATTTCAAACAAACTCCTTTCTGCCATATTCGATCTTTCTTCGTACAACAACTATCACTCCAAATAAAATACGTAGTCCAAATCACCTTCCATCATGATTCCCAAACCGTTTTACACTTTCTCAAGGCACACAGCTATCCTACCACAGAATCCATATGCTAATCTGTCACTCTTATTTTAGTTAAACCATCTCCTTTAAGGAACTTTTCAACCTCTACTTCTCATACTTGGCCTGCTAGTACTTCAACCACCATGAAACACTTCCTGCCATGTCGTTCCTCATACTTCGCTGCTCACATGTTGCATCAAATCGAAATCCATCATTGTAGCACCAGAACCAATAAAATGTTACCGACTCTAAGCCTCTTCGAAGATCATCTTTCTCGAGCCATCCACATGAGAAATACTAATTCGATTTTTCAACCGCTGCACACAGCTATCCCTGGCAACCACCGCTCAGGCACCATTTCATAGCACCATACCCCGAAGGCAAAAATCCAAGAAGGCCGTAACACTGACGAACCATAATACGTTCAAACAAGGACGACGACACCGCATCACATTGATAACAAGTGCTTCGCGCCGTATAAGATTGAGTAGGAAGGAAATAAAGGAATAAGCCTCAATAGAATCAAACTGCACGATAAGGATATCAAGAATATGAAGTTTTTCCTAAAAGGTTCTGCAGCTTCTCAAAGATAAATACAGACGTCTCCGTACCGATCCGCGAGACTCTACTAAACCCGCTCATGACTCGTGAGACCTATGTAACCTAGGCTCTGATACCAAGCTGTCACGACCTGAATCCCAAACCCGGTTGTGATGGCTCCTCTCGTGAAGACAAGGCCAGCCAATTCGAATCATAACTCATTTTAAGCAGTTAATTTAACAAGAGAAAAATACAACACAGTTTAATAGCAGTCATTTGCGAAAAAACATAGTGAACCAACCCAACAACAGCCCAAACCGGGGTGTCACAACGTCATGAGCAACTAATGAAATCCTAATAACAAGATTACTGTTACAATATCTCTGGCACAATCGTTTGAAGAAAGTGGAAACAACAAATAAAAGAGATACGGGGCTGCGGACGCCAACAGCTACCTCGTAGTCTCTGAATCACCGCTCTGACAGTCGTAGTCAATGCCTCGGAGCGGAATCAATAACCCTGAATCTGCACACATGGTGCAGGGAATAATGTGAGTACTCCCAACTCAGTGAATAATGCATATAAATAATGACTGAAAGTAAGGAAACACGTAAAGCACAAGGCAATGCATAACGAAGCAGTAAAACCATTACTTGAAAACAGTAAATTAGTAAGAAATCATTTAAAAATCTTTCCAGCTCTGGTTACCAGTTGCCATTATTACCAACTGTAACATCCCTGGGCTCAGTATCATTTAAATAGTAAAATCTCCCCAGCTTTGGATACCAGTTATCATTGTTACCAACTATAACTGACAGTTGTCATTGTTACCAACTGTATTATTCCTGGGCTCAGTATCAATCTCACAGCTCTGGTTACCAGTTGTCATTGTTACCAACTGTAACCTACAGTTGTCATTGTTACCAACTGTAATATCTCTGGTTACCAGTTGTCATTGTTACCAACTGTAATATCTCTGGGTACCCTGCGCTCACTGGGGGTGTACAGACTCCGGGAGGGGCCCCTTACGGCCCAGGCGCAATATCAAGCCACCTCGTGGCATATATCTAGGCCCTCGGCCTCATATCAATCAAGCCACCTCGTGGCGTACATCAAGTATCTCAGGCCCTCGGCTTCATATCACTCAGTTAAACCTCACATTTGGCCCTCGGCCGCACTCTGTCAGAAAATCATCACATGCCCCTCGGGCATAGTAAAACAGTAGTTCTCAGCCCAAAAATATCATTTAAATATCATTTAAATCTCAAAACTGATTAAAAGTGGCTGAGTTGTAAAACAGTGGAAGAACAACATGACTGAGTTCAAGTATGAATCAAAACAGTGAGTAAATAGTGATAAATACCCCTGAAGGGTTCAAATAACCGGCACAAAGCCCAAATATGGCAACCAGCCCCAATCATGATGATAGAAATAAGTTTCAATCAATTAAGTAGTAAAAAAATCATCAATCTGGAAGGACCAAGTCACAATCCCCGGTAGCAAACGACCCCATGCTCATCATCGAGCAAGTGTCTAACCTCAATATAGCACTACGATGTGCAAATCCGGGATTTCAAACCCTCAGAACATCATTTACAATCACTACTCACCTCGAACTGAGTAAATTTCTAGCCCACGACGCCTTTGCCCTTCGAATTGGCCTCCACGTGCGTCGAATCTATCCAAATTCATAACAATTACGTCACAATATGTTGAGGGAACAAAGCCCACGTGAAAACAATCAATAAATACTAAGAAATCCCAAAATTAGCAAAATTCCGAGCCTGGGGCCCACTTCTCGAAGTTCAAAAATTTTCACATCAACGGGTTCCTTATCTCCCAACGAGTTCACCCATACAAAAATTATCAAATTCCGACATCGGATTGGCTTTCAAATCTTAACTCCTTCAAATTTGTGGAAACCCCTCTAAAAATCGTCCAAACTGAGCTCCCCCAACTCTATTTTGTCAAAATGGCTAAAACCCCCCGTTTTTATAGTTTTTTCTGCCTCGGGCGCCACAGGTGGCGCCGGGCGCTGCCTGTGGCGCTGGTTCCACTAGCCACAAAATTCCTGGCACAGAAATAGGCATAACATTCTCATACGATGTCCGAATTGGACGATTCTTTTTGCTATGACTCTGAAATTTCGAGAAGGATCTAATGCTTCAATTAAAACTGAATTTGGAGCCCATTTGCATAATATGATACCACTTATTCTTGAAGAGACGACATCGACACATTCTTGAAATGCTCAACTTGAACTCCATCAACCATCCAAAATCAATTCGAGGCCCTCGGGACTTCAACCAAATATATCAACAAATCTTAAAGCATCATATGGACTTAGTCGAGGCCTCAAATCACATTAAACAACGCTAAATACACGAATCATGCCTCAATTCAAGCCTAATAAAACTAACAAATTCCAACTTCTACATTCGATGCCGAAACCTATCAAATCGAGTCCGATTAACCTCAAATTTTGCACACAAGTCATAAATAACATAACGGACCTGTGAAGATTTTTAGAACTGGATTCCAACCCCGATATCTAAAGTCAACTCCTCGGTCAAACTTTCCAAAAATCTCCTATTTTCCAACATTCTCCCAAATGCGTTGAATTGTTCTACAGACTTCCAATTTCAAATCCGGACATACGCCTAAGTTCGAAATCACCATACAAAGCTATAGCAACTCTCAGAATTCCATCCCGACCCTCGGATCAAAATCTCGCCTAACAACCGGAAATCGCCAAAATACTACTCCACCAATTCAAGCTTAATTCTACCCCGGACCACCAAAACCAATTCCGATCACACTCCTAAGTCATAAATCACCTTCCGAAGCTAACCGAATCATCGGAACTCACACCCGAGCTCTCTAACTCATAAGTCAACATCCAGTTGACTTTTCCAGCTTAAACCTTCTTGAAAGAGACTAAGTGTCTCATATCTTGTCAAACTCACTCCTAAGGCAAACTACTCAACTCGATCACATAAAACATGGATAGCGAAGCATAATGAGATGGAAATGGGAAAAATGGAGCGGTAACTCACGAGACGACTAGCCGGGTCTTCACAGAATGGTTTCTTTTTCATTTTCAGGAAGTAAGAAGAAAAAAAAGACTTACATCTTCAATTGAGTTGATCATTTTATGGACCTAGTTGTCATTTCTTAGATAGAATCCCATACAGAGACAATACCTCGAATCAATCATTTTTCTCGAGTCGTACAAGGAGAAAGCTTCCTATACGTTTCTAGGGGGGGTGTTGTTCATCTACATCTATCCCAATGAGCCGTCTATCGAATTGTTGCAATTGATGTTCGATCCCGAAGAGAAGGAAAAGATCTTCGGAAAGTGGGTTTTTATGATCCGATAAAGAATCAAAATTATTTTAATGTTCCTGCTATTTTATATTTCCTTGAAAAAGGGGCCCAACCTACAGGAAATGTTCAGGATATTTTAAAGAAGGCGGAGGTTTTTAAGGAAATTCGTCCTAATCAATCATAATCAACGAAATTCAATTAAGGAAATAAATTAAGGAAATACAAAAAAGGGCGTAGTCATTTGTATATAACTTTGTATGACTTTTCTCTTCAATTTTTTTGTATTTCCTCCGTTTTCTTTTTTATTTGTATTTTTTTATCATTGCTTCCATTGAATTCCGTGTTCTATAACGACAAAACCTCGTATTTTATTGAAAATATAAAATTCAGGCATTTCCTTCAATTGGGTGGTTTCCCATTTTTCATTGGAACTCTACTAAAACTGAAAAAGAAATCAAGTTTGCTTATCTTACTTAACTTGATTGAATCCATTATGGATTAAATAAATCTAAGTAAATTGTAGTTTTATTTTTCACTTAATTTATTCTCCCATCTATACTTTTTTGTATCTATTTTATTTGGATTAGATTTGTAGTGCCAATCCAACACAAGTCCTTTTTTTAAAAAAAATATTTTTTATTGTTGTCAATTAAATTTTTTTTTTCAATATTCAATATTTATATTGACAACAGTGTATCAAACAAATATAATTTATTGTGATAAATGAAGTGGCTCTATTTAGTTTTATTTTATGTTTTAAATTAATTCGAAAATGTGAATGTATTTTTCAGATTTCTTCCTTCAATGGTTTTTGGTTGTCTTGTCTAATCTCTTTATTTATTTTTCTTCGATATTTTCTTCGGGTTGCTAACTCAACGGTAGAGTACTCAGCCTTTAAGTGCGGCTAGTCTCTTTTACACATATGGATGAAGTGAGGGATTCGTCCATACTCTCGGTAAAGATTGGAAGACCACGACTGATTCTGAAAGGGAATGAATGGTAAAAATAGCATGTCATATCAACGGAAAGTTCTGAAAATATTTTATAGTTTCTAGATGGGTATAAAACCGTGTTAGAATTCTTGGAACGGAACAAAATAAAATTGGGTCGAATGAATAAATGGATAGGGCTGCGGCTTCAATAAAATTATAGGGAAAGAAAAAGCAACGAGCTTTTGTTCTTAATTTGAATGATTCCCGATCTAATTAGACGTTAAAAATTTATTAGTGCCTGACGCGAGAAGGGTTTCTTGTCCCATGAGTGGATTCTCGTTTTGTTTAATGAATCCTAACTATTTCAATTTTCTTTTATGGAGATGCGTGTGTAGAAGAAACATTATATTGATAAAGAAAGTTTTTTCCAAAGTCAAAAGAGCGATTAGGTTGAAAAAATAAAGGATTTCTAACCATCTTATTATCCTATAGCACTATAACATAGACCAATTAAACGAAACGAAAAAAAAGAAGAGATGATAGAGAATCCGTTGAGAAGTTTACTTGTATCCAAGGTATCTATTCTTACTATAATACTTTGTTTTAACTGTATCGCACTATATCATTTGATAACCCTCAAAATCTTCCATCTTTGGTGCCAATCGAATTTCAAATGGAAGAAATCCAAAGATATCTACAGCATGATAGATCGCAACAACACAACTTCCTACATCCACTTATCTTTCAGGAGTATGCACTTGCTCATGATCATAGTTTAAATAGAAATAGGTCTATTTTGTTGGAAAATCCAGGTCATAACAATAAAGTTTCCTAATTGTGAAACATTTAATTACTCGAATGTATCAACAGAATTATTTTCTTATTTCTACTAATGATTTTAACAAAAATTCATTTTTGGGGTGCAACAAGAGTTTGTATTCTCAAATGATATCAGAGGGATTTGCGTTTATTGTGGAAATTCCGTTTTCTCTACGATTAATATCTTATTTATCTTCTTTCGAAGGCAAAAAGATTTTTAAATCTCATAATTTACAATCAATTCAGTCAACATTTTCTTTTTTAGAGGACAATTTTGCACATCTAAATTATGTATTAGATATACTAAGCCCTACCCCGTTCATCTGGAAATCTTGGTTCAAACTCTTCGCTATTGGGTAAAAGATGCCTCTTCTTTACATTTATTACGATTATTTCTCCATGAATATAGGAATTTGAATAGTTTTATTACTTCAAAGAAGCCCGGTTACTCCTTTTCAAAAAAAAAAATCAAAGATTCTTCTTCTTCTTCTTATATAATTCTTATGTATATGAATGTGAATCTACTTTCGTCTTTCTATGGAACCAATCTTCTCATTTACGATCAACATCTTTTGGAGCTCTTGTTGAACGAATATTTTTCTAAGGAAAAATAGAACGTCTTGTAGAAGTTTTTGCTATGAATTTTCAGGTTAGCCTATGGTTATTCAAGGATCCTTTCATGCATTATGTTAGGTATCAAGGAAAATCAATTCTGGCTTCAAAAGGGACGTTTCTTTTGATTAATAAATGGAAATTTTACTTTGTCAATTTTTGAAAATGTCATTTTTTTCTGTGCTTTCACACAGGAAGGATCCATAAAAACCAATTATCCAATCATTCCCGTGACTTTATGGGCTTTCTTTCAAGTGTGCGACTAAATCCTTCAATGATACGTAGCTATGTTAGAAAATTCATTTCTAATCAATAATGCAATTCAGAAGTT
>MCJB01021203.1:57500-124292 GCA_002018475.1 Nicotiana obtusifolia
GATATTTCACGATCAAGGGTGTAATACTCTTTGTAGTAGCGGACCTTGTATATCGTATTAACAATCAAAATATGGTCGAAAGAAAAAATGTCTATTTGATAGGGCTTCTTCCTATACCTATGAATTCCATTGGACCCAGAAATGATACATTGGAAGAATCCGTTGGGTCTTCTAATATCAATAGGTTGATTGTTTCTATGACGACCCGACCAGTCGTCTCATGAGTTACCGCTCCGTTTTCTCCCATTTCTGCTTCATTATGCTTCGTTATCCGTGTTTTATGTGATTGAGTAGAGTAGTTTGCGTTCGGAGTGGATTTGGTAAGGAATGAGGCACTTAGTTTCTTTTAAGAAGGTTTAAGTTGGAAAAGTCAACCGGATATTGACTTATGAGTTAGAGGGCTCAGATGTGAGTTCCGATGGTTTGGTTAGCTTGGGGAGGTGATTTATGATCTAGGAGTGTGATCGGAATTGGTTTTGGAGGTCCCGTGTAGAATTAGGCTTGAATTGGTGGAGTTAGTATTTTGACGATTTCCGGTTGTTAGGCGAGATATTGATCCGAGGGTCGGAATGGAATTCCGAGAGTTGCTATAGCTTCGTATGGTGATTTCGAACTTAGACGTATGTCCGGGTTTGAAATTGGAAGTCCGTAGGACAATTCAATGCATTTTGGCGAATGTTGGAAAATAGAAGATTTTTGGAAAGTTTGACCGAGGAGTTGACTTTTTGATATCGGGGTCGACATCCAGTTCTGAAAAACTTCATAGGTCCGTTATATCATTTATGACTTGTGTGCAAACTTTGAGGTCAATCGGACTCGATTTGATAGGTTTCGGCATCGAATGTAGAAGTTGGAATTTATTAGTTTCATTTGGCTTCAATTGGGGTATCATTCGTGTTTTTAGCGTTGTTGGATGTGATTTGAGGCCTCGACTAAGTTCGTAATATGTTTTAGGACTTATTGGTATATCCGGACGGGGTCCCGAATGTCTCGAGTGCGTTTCGGAGTAGTTTCGGACAACTTCTATCCATTTGTTTACTGCTGGTGCATCGCAGAAATTCTGCTGCACAGAGCCTATTTTAGGATCTTATATCTCGCAATCTATAAGGAATTTGGAGATGATCAAAACATGAAAGTTGTAGCCCTTTGATTCTAGTTTCCATAAATATAAACCATTCATCATTTGGACATATATAGGGAAATTTACGATACATTAACTGAAGCCTAGTACTGCTGTTGTTTTCCAGGCAGTGTGCATGGCAGAAATTTCTGCTGCACAGGACCGACTTTGGAGACTTATATCTTGTAATCTGTAAGAAATTTGGAGATGATCCTAAAATGAAATTTGTAGCCCTTTGATTCTAGTTTCCAAAAATATAAACCATTTATCATTTGGACATACATACAGGAAGTTATGATAGATTAACCGAAGCCTGGTAATGCTGTTGTTTTCCAGGCAGTGTGCATGGCAGAAATTTCTGCTGCACAAGACCGACTTTGGAGACTTATATCTCGTAATCTGTAAGGAATTGTGAGATGATCCAAAAATGAAAGTTGTAGAACTTTGATTCTAGTTTCCAGGAATGTAAACTATTCATCATTTGGACATATATACAAGAAGTTGCGATAGATTAACCGAAGCCTGGTACTGCAATTTTCTTCCTGGAAATAGGAGCCAAGTCGCATTTCACACATGCGACTTGCGTAGACAGAATGTTTTTAAGCCTTTTTGCCCACGATTTTAAGTATATTTTCACCCATATTTTCTCATTTTTGGAGTTTCTTGTTGGAAATTAACAAGGGATTCAAGGAGAATCGATTGGAGGTAAGAATTTCGGACCTAAAACTCGTTTATATTGTGAAATCCACCTAGAAAATCATTGAAGTCTTGCTAAAAATGGAAGAAATAGGCTTGGGATCTTGAAATTTTAATTGCGTATTTGGAGGACCATTTGGGGTCGGATTTGAGATCTTTTGATATGTACGAACTCGTTGGGGGTTAAGGAACCCGTCGATGTGAAAATTTCTGAGCTTCGAGAAGTGGGCCTGGGGCTTGGGTTTTGCTAATTTCAAAATTTTTGGTATTTTTTGATTGTTTTCGCTAGGGCTTTGTCCCCTCATCATATTGTGACGTATTCGTTCTGATTTTGGATAGATTCAACGCGCGTGGAAGCCAATTCGAGAGGCAAGGGCATCGCGGGCTAGAGATTTAGCCGGTTCGAGGTGAGTAGTGATTGTAAATGATGTTCTGAGGGTTTGAAACCCCGGATTGTACATCGTAGTTCTATATTGAGGTGAGACATGCGCTCGATGATGAGCGTGGGATTGTTTACTATTGGGGATTGTGACTTGGTCCGTCCCGATTGATGATTTTTATCGTGTATTTAACTGAAACTTATTTGTTATCATCATGATTTGGGTTGATTGCCATATTTGGGCTTCGTGCCAATTATTTTAACCCTTCGGGGATTTTTATCACTGTTTCCTCATTATTTTGACTTATTACTCGAACTCAGTCATGCGGTATTCCACTGTTTTACAACTCAGCCACTTTTACTCAATTTTGAGACTTAAATAATATTTTAATGATGTTTTTGGGGTGAGAACTACTATTTTACTATGCCCGAGGGGCTTGTGATGATTTTCTGACTGAGTGTGACCGAGGGCCAGATGTGAGGATATATTGAGTGATATGAGGCCGAAGGCCTAATATACTTTATATGCCACGAGGTGGCTTGTGATTGATATGAGGTAGAGGGCCTGAGATACTTTATATAAGCCACGAGGTGGCTTGACTGATATGAGGCCGAGGGCCTAGATTTGATGCCACGAGGTGGCTTGACATTGCGCTTGGGCCGTAAGGGGCCCCTCCCGGAGTCTGTACACCTCTACTGAGCGCGGGTACCCATTGTGATGTAAGATATAGCCCGAGGGCTTGATACTGTTCCGTGTGATAGCCCGAGGGGCTAGTATTGTTCTGAGATTTGAGCCCGAGGGGCTGGTATTGTTCTGCAATATTGTCCGAGGGGCGGAATTGGTGATAAGGAGATTTTACTTGATTTCTCACTGATTTACTATTTTCAGATGATGTTTTATTGCTTCCTTATAGAATGCCTTGTGCTTTACGTGGTTTCTTACATTCAGTCGTTATTTATATTTATTACTCACTGGGTCGGAGTACTCACATTACTCCCTGAACCATGTGTGCGGATTCAGGCGTTGTTGGTTCCGCTCCGGAGTGCCGACTCCTCCCGTCCAGGCGGTGATTCAGAGACTATGAGGTAGTTGTTGGCGTCTGCAGCCCTGCATCTCCCTTATCTTATCGTTTCCATGATTTTTCAAACAGTTGTGCCAGATATTGTATTTAGTAGACTTGTATCAGGATCCATAGTTGCTCATGACTTGTGACACCCCGGTATGGGTTGTGTCGGGATGGTTTCTATTATGGTTAGCTATATTTCTTTGAAGATATTTCTATTAAATCATGCATATATTGTTTTCATGTTAATTAACTACTTAAAATGAGATTTTGGTTAAATTGGCTGGCCTTGTCTACACGAGAGGTGCCATCACGATCGGGTTCTGGTATAGGGTCGTGACAAGTTGGTATCAGAGCTTAGGTTACATAGATCTCACGATTCATGAGCGGGTTTAGTAGAGTCTCACAGATCGGTACAGATACATCAGTATTTATCCTCGAGAGACTGCAGAACCTTTTTGGAAAAACTTCATATTCTTGAAATTCTTGTCGTGCGAGCTTGTTGATCCGAGCACTAAGCTTCTGTTATCCAATTCTCTCACAGATGGTGAGGACACGAGCTACCGGACGAGGTGGATGACCGCCAGTGCCACCCACTGAGGCCACCAGAGGTCGTGGACGCTGTCGTGGTCGTGGCAGAGGCAGAGCAGCGAGGGCAGCACCTGTTGATCCACCAGCTACCCCAGCTCATGATCAGGCTCCAGCAGCACCAGTTCAGGCACCAGCTGTGCCCATCATGATTCCGGGTTTTCAGGAGGTCTTAGCTCAGATCTTATCCGTTTCCACTAGCTTGGCTCAGGCAGTTTCTGCCACCACAGCAGCAGCCACTTCACAGGCCCGGGGAGGCAATCAGACCCCCGTTGCTCGCACACCTGAGCAGGTAGTGCAGGGACTTCAGATGCTTGGGGCACCTCCAGCCCAACCGGTTGCACCAACCCAGGAGTTCATGGTACCAGTTATGCCGGATGATGAGCAGCGTCGTCTTGAGAGGTTTGATAGACTCTTGCCTCCGTCATTAAGTGGTGCTGAGGGCGAGGATCCCTAGGGTTTTCTTGATAAGTGTCAGCGGATGCTCCGTACAGCAGGGATTTTTGAGTCTAGTGGTGTGGCATTTACCACCTTTCAGTTTTCTGGAGCTGCCTTCACTTGGTGGGAGACGTATGAGAGGTGTAGGCCGGTTGGTGCAGCGCCCCTTACTTGGCAGTAGTTCTCTACTCTTTTCTTGGAGAAGTATGTGTTGCAGTCCTGCAGAGAGGAGTTGCGTAGACAGTTTGAGTGGTTGCGACAGGGGGATATGACTGTGTCACAGTATGAGTCGAGGTTTTTTGAGTAGGCTCGTCATGCCGTCTGGATGATTCCGACAGATCGTGAGAGGATCAGGAGATTTGTTGATGGCCTTAACTATCATCTCCGTAGTCTTATGACCAGAGAGAGAGTGTTGGGTGCTACGTTTGAGGAGGTGGTTGATATCGCTCGCGAGATTGAGACGGTTCGTCATCACGAGCGAGAGGAGAGGGAGGCTAAGAGGCCTCGAGGGTCGGGCAGCTTTAGTGGTACTCCTTCGAGGGGCCAGTTTCAGCATGGTAGAGGTCGTTCTTTCAGGCCTGCTCAGTTAGCCCATCCAGAGTATCGCGGGACATCTTCAGGTCGTGGTTATCATGGGTCGCAGCAGGGCCAGTAATCACTCAGTGCTCTTCTAGCTTAGAGCTCAGCTCGTGCTCCGTTAGCCCGGGGTTCTTCTATGCCGAGTGCATCTGCTAGACACTCCGGTGCGAGGGGTTCCCTTTAGCCATCTTCTCCAGCACCAAAGAGCTGTTATGAGTGCGGCAAGATAGGCCACATGTGGAGGCAGTGTCCTCCTCATAGTGCTAGTTCATCTCAACAGAGGGGTCAGCCCTCGACTTCTGCTCTAGTTACTTTACCACCTGCCCAGCCAGCTAGGGGTGGAGGTTAGGCAGCCAGGGGTCGCTCCAGAGGGGGAGGTCGATCAGGCGGTGGCCGGGCTCGTTTCTATGCTATTCCAGGCAGGACAGATGCCATTACTTCAGATACTGTCATTACAAGTATTGTTTCAGTCTGCCAGAAAGATGCCTCTATATTATTTGATCCCGGTTCCACCTATTCTTATGTGTCCTCATATTTTGCTCATTATTTTGGTTACGCCCCGGGAGTTCCTTGCTTTACCTGTTCATGTGTCTACCCCAGTGGGCAATACTGTTGTTGTAGACCGTGTGTACCCGTCATGTGTGGTGACTATTGGGGGTCTGAAGACACGAGTGGACCTATTGCTATTGAGCATGGTGGATTTTGATGTCATTTTGGGCATGGATTGGTTATCTCCATGTCGTGCTATTCTAGGCTGTCATGCTAAGACAGTCACTTTGGCTATGCCGGGTGTATCGCGGATCGAGTGGCATGGTGTGACTGATTATGTTCCTAGTAGAGTGATATCGTTCTTGAAGGCCCAATGTACGGTTGGGAAGGGTTGCCTTTCGTATCTTGCATTTGTGAGGGATGTTGGAGCTGAGACTCCTAGCATTGATTCTGTTCCAGTTGTGAGGGATTTTCCCGATGTATTTCCTGCAGACCTACCGGGCATGCCACCGGACAGGGATATTGATTTTGGTATTGACCTGGTGCTGGGCACTCAGCCCATTTCTATTCCACCGTATCGTATGGCACTAGCTGAGTTGAAAGAATTGAAGGAGCAGCTTCAGGAACTCCTAGATAAGGGGTTCATTCGGCCTAGTGCGTCACCTTGGGGTGCGCCGATTCTGTTTGTGAAGAAGAAGGATGGCACCATGAGAATGTGCATCGATTATAGGCAATTGAACAAGGTAAAAATTACGAACAAGTATCCTTTGCCTTGCATTGATGATTTTTTTGACCAGCTTCAGAGAGCGCGAGTGTTCCCCAAGATTGATCTCCGTTCGGGTTATCACCAGTTGAAAATCAGGGATTCAGATATTCTTAAGACCGCTTTCAGGACTAGATATGGTCACTATGAGTTTTTTGTTATGTCTTTCGGGCTAACTAATGCCCCAGTAGCGTTCATGCATTTGATGAACAGTGTATTTCGGATCTAGATTCGTTCGTTATTGTATTCATTAAAGATATTCTGGTGTACTCATGTAGTCAGGAGGAGCACGCGGAGCATTTGCGAGTTGTATTGCAGAGATTGAGGGAGGAGAAGCTTTATGCAAAATTCTCTAAGTGTGAGTTTTGGCTCGGTTCAGTGGATTTCTTGGGGCACGTGGTGTCCAGCGAGGGTATTCAGGTTGATCCAAAGTAGATATAGGCGGTTTAGAGTTGGCCTAGACCGTCCTCTACCATAGAGATTCGTAACTTTCTTGGGTTGGCAGGCTATTATCGCTGGTTTGTTTAGGGATTCTCATCCATTGCATCGCCCTTGACCAAATTGACTTAGAAGGGTGCTCCATTTGTATGGTCGGACGAGTGTGAAGAGAGCTTTCAGAAGCTCAAGACAGCCTTGACAACAGCTCCGGTATTGGTTTTGCCATCAGCTGCAGGTTCATATACCGTGTATAGTGATGCTTCGAGAGTTGGGATGGGTTGTGTATTGATGCAGGAGGGTAGAGTTATTGCTTATGCTTCTCGTCAGTTGAAGCCCCATGAGAAGAACTACCCCGTTCATGATTTGGAGTTAGCTGTCATAGTTCATGCATTGAAGATTTGGAGGCATTACTTGTATGGCGTATCTTGTGAGGTGTTTACTGATCATCGCAGCCTTCAGCATTTGTTCAAGCAAAAGGATCTTAATTTGAGGCAACGGAGATGGTTGGAGTTGCTCAAGGATTATGATATCACTATATTGTACCATCCGGGAAAGGCCAATGTGGTGGCTGATGCTTTCAGCCAAAAAGTAGTGAGTGTGAGGAGTTTGGCATATATTCTAGTTGGGGAGTGACCCCTTGCAGTTTATGTTCAGGCCTTGGCCAATCGGTTTGTGAGATTAGATATTTCGGAACCTAGTCTAGTGTTGGCTTATGTGGTTTCTCGTTCTTCCTTATATGATCGCATCAGAGGGCGCTAGTATGACGATCCGCATTTTCTTGTCCTTAGGGACAGAGTCAGCATAATGATGCCAGAGATGTGACTATCGGCGATGATGGAGTGTTGAGGATGCATGGCCGGATTTGTGCGCCCAATGTGGATGGGCTTCGGGAGTTGATTCTGGAGGAGGCCCATAGCTCGCGGTATTTCATTTATCCAGGTACTGCGAAGATGTATCAGGACTTGAGACAGCACTATTGGTGGAGAAGAATGAAGAAAGATAATGTGGGATTTGTAGCTCGGTGTCTCAACTGTCAGCAGGTAAAATATGAGCATCAGAGACCGGGTGGCTTGCTTCAGCAAATGGCTATTCCCGAGTGGAAGTGAGAGCGGATCACTATGGACTTTGTTGTTGGGCTTCACCGGACTTTGAAGAAGATCGATGCTATTTGGGTGATTACGGATCGGCTAACCAAGTCCGCGCACTTCATTCCTGTGTGTACTACCTATTCTTCAGAGCGGTTGGCAGGGATTTATATCCGGGAGATTGTTCGGCTGAATGGTGTCCCAGTTTCTATCATTTCAGATAGAGGTACTCATTTTACTTCGCATTTTTGGAGAGCCGTGCAGAGAGAGTTGTGTACTAAGGTGGAGTTGAGCACATCTTTTCATCCGCAGACGGACGGGCAGTCCGAGTGTACTATTTAGGTATTGGAGGACATGTTGCGTGCATGTGTTATTGATTTTGGAGGTTCATGGGATGAATTTCTACCGCTTGTAGAGTTTGCTTATAACAACAGCTACCAGTCGAGTATTCAGATGGCTCCGTATGAGGCTTTGTATGGGAGGCAGTTTAGATCTCCAATTGGTTTGTTCGAGCCCAGCGAGGCTAGGCTATTGGGGACTGATTTGGTTCAGGATGCTCTAGAAAAGGTGAAAGTGATTCAGGAGAGGCTTCGTACAACGCAGTCGAGGCAAAAGAGTTATGCTGATAGGAAGGTTCGAGATGTGTCCTACATGGTTGGTGAGAAGGTCTTGCTGAAGGTTTCGCCCATGAAGGGTGTTATGAGATTCAGAAAGAAAGAGAAATTGAGTCCTCGGTTCATTGGGCCGTTTGAGGTGCTTCGAAGGATTGGGGAGGTGGCTTATGAGCTTGCTTTGCCACCCAGCTTGTCGAGTGTGCACCCGGTATTTCATGTTTCTATGCTCCGGAAGTATGTTGGGGATCCGTCTCATATTTTGGACTTTAGCACGGTTCAGTTGGATGATGATTTTCAACAATCAAACTTTGTTGTTCAGCATCTTGAACTAGCCATCCCTTAGAAGGTATTGTTAAAAGATCATCAAATCCTAATGAAATGGATGTAGCAGTAGCTTGTTGGAACCCCAGAGTTTTTACTTGATCCAGGATATGTGATGTATATGCCATTCCGAAGTTATCTATTAATATACTAATAAGTCATTTCATGGCAGTTCCGTCTATCGCTTTATTGTGAAAGACCAGATTGGCCCATTCTGCCATAAGTACCTCCATATTCCGTTGAGTAGAATTCGACAATGGGTATGAGTCGGTAATTGTAAAACTTCCTTTTATTGATCTTGATTCACGTATAAATTCTGGAACTATGGACCTAGCTGAACCGGAGAGCCCCGAAGTCCCACGGGTATCATAGAATTATGTTAGGTACCATATGAATAGGCCCGAGAAAACCTCTGTATAGGTTCTTTGATTTCTCGATAAAGAGAGATATGACCAACAGTGGTTCGAAATTATATAAAAAGGATTTATTTTTTTAGGCTTCTTACTATTAGATAGTGTCCATAAATCTCATAAAAAGTACCTAAAGATTCATAGTGAACTTTGATAGGAGTTTCTCATGAAGCAATAACGCGTTGATCGAGTCGCTACCGGAGCCACAAAGGACTATTTAAATCGATTCATTTCTGCCGATGAGCCCCAATTGCATTATAGGAATTGGAAAAAAACAGTTCTATCATATACTTATAGTGACTACTGTCACTTTTTTTTTTATTTTGATAGTTTCTACGTTTACATGGATTATATCTATTTACACAAATACCTCGATGATTTCCGCTCGTTAATACATAGAGTCCAATAAGCATATCTCGCATTGGTACGGAAATGGGATCCCCAATAGCCGGAGACAAAAGATTCATATGAGAAAACATAAATAAACGGGCCTCTACTTGAGCCTCCAAGGATAAAGGTACATGAACAGCCATTTGATTCAAAATCAGCATTGAATCCCTTGCAAACTAATGGATGTAAACAAATAGCGCGCCCCTCCACTAAAACGGGCTGGAATGCCTGTATGCCTAATCTATGCAGAGTGGGTGCTCTATTCAGCAATACAGGATGTCCTTGCATAACTTCTTGAAGGATTTCCCAAAAAATCGGCTCTTTTTCTCGAATTTTACTCTTAGCAACTCCTATGTTCGAAGCAAGATGTTGTCTAATTAGACCACGAATTTCAAATGTCTAGAAAAGTTCTATTGCTATTTCACGAGGCAATCCACATCGATGTAATGAAAGTGAAGGACCCACGATAATGACAGAACGTCTGAATAATCGACTCATTTGCCAAGCAGAGTCTCATGAAATCTTTCCTCTTTGCCTTCAATTAAATCAGTAAATGACTTGTAAACTTTATTATGATCGTCCCTCATTGGTTTTCCCCAGATTCCATTATCAAAAAAGTGTATCACCGGCTTCTTGTACTAATTTCTCCTGACACATTACTAATTCTCCTGGCGCAGATATACTTGTTGTTAATAGATCGGTAAGGGTAGTGTTCCGATAGATAACTCTTCCATAGAGTTCATCAATATCTGAGCTAATTAGTTTACCCCCATCTATCTGAATGATCGGTCTTAACTCAGGAGGAAGAACTAGTAATAGACACAAAACCATCCATTCTGGCTCTATATTTGTTCGAATTAAATGCTCAGCCAATTCTACGCGTCTAACCAAAAAGTCCTTTCTTCTTCCAACTTTTCGATCTTCCCATTCATTCCCCGTATGCCCTTCTTCCCCCAATTCTTCCCATTCTACCAACGAATTCTCTATAATAATTCGTAAATTTAGATTGGCTAATTGTTCTCGGATAGCACCTGTGCAAGTAGAGATTTCTCGATTGCGAAATGTATCGAAACCCTGGGTAGTAAAAAAATGTGGGATGCTGTATTTCCAAGATTGGATTTCATATTCGAATAAACCTCCTAATCGTAAGAAAGTGGGCTTTTTAGTTATGGGCCTAGCAAAAGAAAAATTGGGATAAGATTCTATAGGATCTCCCCCCTTCAAAATCGGACGTGAAAGTTCCCTTTCATCTGGCTCAAGTAGGTACACCAAATAAGGAAAAGAGTTCTTGTTTTCAAACTCTAGTGTAACGGCCCGATGTGTTGTATAAACACATAAGATACTAATTGTTTAGACTTGGCTTGTTTTAAGTGCAAATCCCTCTTTGTAATTATGCAATTTTAACATTCTTGCGGAGTATGAGGTATAAGAATCTAATAATTAAGAAAACAGTTCAAAAAGGCAAGTAATGCAGGATATGCGGTCGCATTTCTAACATGCGAACCGTATATCTTACATGGGCGTCGCATACTTGGACAGATTTCTGGGCAAAGGTTCATGTCAGAAATGCTGTCTGAAATGCGGACCGCAAATTGCGCTGCCTATATTGCAGATTGGAACAGAGAACTGGACAAGTTTTATGTCAAAAATGCGGTGAGAAATGCGGACCGCAAATCTCGCAGTGAAATCGCAGAATGAGGCAGAGTCTTGGGCCAAAAGCCCTATCAGAAATGCGGTCCAAATGCGGACCGCATATTGAGTTTGCGACCAGAATGCGATCGCATTCTGGACACCTGAACTTTTATTTTGTTCCGAATTTTTACCCACTATAAGGAACGAGGAACCCTAACATGCAAAAACCCCCTTATTTCTTCAATTACCTTAGAAACCTCTCCAAAACACCCCCAAACCCCAACAAATCAACCTCTAAAATCACCTTGAAACAACCCCAAAATCCGTGAAAACATATCCAAAATATAGTCATCAACCTCCCATTTACCAGCCCAGCTTTTCCCACTTAAACCCACAAGAACCAGCTGTAACTCGCCGGGAATGGCCCTATTTAAGCTGGAAAAAAACTGTAGAACCACTCCCTTTTCAAACCCCACTCTCTAACCCCAAGACCCAGCTCAAATTGCTGCAAATTGTACCAAGATTTCAGTTGAGTTAAGGCACCCTACCAAGTTGTAGCTCGTTAGCCTCGATTGTGTCCACCTAAAGTACGTGAGCACCCATAAAAGGTTGGGCTTGAGGAATTGTTGGAAGTCTAGTAAGTTATTGCAAAGCGAGGTAAGTGTTTGTTCTAACCTTAGCTTGAGGGATTAGAAATCGTGTCTTGTTTGCTAAATTGCTCCTTGTTGAGAACAACGTATAGGCATGGTGACGAGTGTCTATACGTTGGTGTCACGCATGACCGTGGGTCGTGTATGGATAACCGTTGTGTGACTATTGTTTCGAATTGTTGAATACTATCCTTGATTTTGGTATGATGTGCTACATGTGGGAGCGGGTGGCACGCCTGTCACGAGATATTGTGAATTGAGGGTGGGTGGTACGCCTACCACAAGGTTGCTTCATTTTAGTTGTTCCTTTTGGTTATGGTTCTAGCCTTCTTTGTTCGGTATAAAGTCGATGGTTAACTAGACTAGTTGAGTAAGGGGTACGTGGGAGTCTAAAGGGTCTAGTGTCAAAAGTTGTGGGTAGCGTCTAAGGGGTTCGTAGAGGTTTAAAGGGTCCAGTGTCATATTAGTAGAGTCGTGTCTAGAGTTAATAAAATGATAATCGGGTTGGGAGGTTAATTGTAGAACTTCGACTATAATTGAGTACTAACATTGATTGGGCTAAATAGGAGTCAAGTTTGGTTTGGTTATAGCTGAATCCCCCCTGGCCAGGATGATTGTTTGCTGTTATTTGTTCCATTGCTGGGAAGTTGTAATGTTGATTTGTTCCCTTGCTGGGATTTCTTGTGATTGTTGTGATGATGAAAGGGGGAGCGGGTGGCACGCCTGCCACGAGATATTATAAAAGTGGGAGCGGGTGGTACGCCTACCATAGTATATATTGTAAGTGGGAGCGGGTGACACGCCTGCCACGAGATATTATTGTAAGTGGGAGCGGGTGGCACGCCTGCCACGAGATATTATTGTAAGTGGGAGCGAGTGGCACGCCTGCCACTATATATTATGAAAGTGGGAGAGGGTGGTACGCCTACCACAGTATATATATTGTAAGTGGGAGCGGGTGGCGCGCCTGCCACGAGGTATTATCAAAGTGGGAGCGGGTGGTATGCCTACCACAGTATATATTGTAAGTGGGAGCGGGTGGCACGCCTGCCACGGGATGTGATATATGTGGGAGCGGGTGGCACGCCTGCCACAAGAGGTTACTGTAAGTGGGAACGGGTTGCACGCCTGCAACAAGAGGTTACTGGATGAAAAAGGGCAGATTGTATTACATTTCATTGTGTTACAGGCTGAATTGCAGTTTTGTTTCTTATTCATTGATGATTCATTTCGTTTTATTTGTCTGCTATTCCGATGTATGTTTTCCTTTTCCCCGCTTAAATTGTTTATGTATTTTATCTTCTGCTGTAGATACATATATGTTTAAAAATTTCACAGGTTTATCTGGAGTCTAGTCCTAGCCTCGTCACTACCTCGCCGGGGTTAGGCCAGGCACTTACTAGCACATGGGGTCGGTTGTGCTGATACTACATTTTGCACTCTTTTGTGCAGATCTCAGTGCCGCAGGCTACGAACAGTAGGAAGCTTCCAGCCTCTGGTTTTCAGGCGACCCAAGGTAGTTCTGCAGATGTTTGCGGATCTTGGAGTCCCCTGTCCATTTCTTGTATCTGTTTCTTCTACGTAGTCCAGAAATAGCATTTTGTTATATTCTTCAGACCCTGTTTGTAGTGCTCTTAAATAGTCTGTGAAACTATGACACCAGATCTTGGATAGACCGTTATGGATAGTTTATCGGCAATAGTTGTGTAAAGTATTAACTTTGTGTTTATTTCACCTGTTGAATTACTGCTTTTCAGTTGATGTATTCGTGATGTAATGAATTCGTAAATAGAAACATGGTAATTACTCCGATTGACTGGCTTGCCTAGCTTTCACTAGTAGGCGCCATCACGACGCCCGAGGGTGGAAAATCTGAGTCGTGACAGGTTGGTATCAGAGCCCTAGGTTTACATAGGCCTCACAGTTCACAAACAAACTGGGTAGAGTCTGAGCGATCGGTATGGAGACGTCTGTATTTATCCCCCAATGTCTATAGAGTTAGGAAAAATTACACATTTGTTCATTCTTGTCGTGCGGTTTGCTTCTCAAATGCTAATTGTATTCCTACTTTGTTCCTTCAGATGGCGAAAACACGCGCTTCCTCATCTACCGTTCCGCAGCCCGAGCCCCCAGCAACAGCTCCCACGCGGGGCAGAGGGCGAGGCTGAGGTCGTGCTAGAGGTCGAGGCAGGAGCAGGACTCAGCCTCCTGCAGCAGCACCAGTGGTGGAACCTCAGATTGATCTTGACGAGGAGGTTCCAACCCCAGCAGCTCCGGTGGGCCCAGCTCAGGTCCCCGAGGGGTTTATTGCCACCCCAGTTCTTCAAGACGCTTTGGTCCGGTTGGTGGGCCTCATGGAGAATGTCACCCGAGCGGGCTTACTTCCGGCAGAACCAGCCACTCCTCGGGCTGGAGAAGGGGTTCAGATTACTGCTACTCGTACTCCGGAACAAGTAGCTCCCCAGGCTCAGGTTCCAGCGGTTCAGCCAGCTGTGGCAGTCCAGTCAGGAGCAGTAGCTCAAGCTGGCAATGGGGCGGCCATGTCCGCCGATGCTTTGTGGAGACTGGATAGGTTCACCAAGCTCTTCACCACTACCTTCAGCGGTGCTTCTTCGGAGGATCCCCAGGACTTCCTATATAGCTGCCACGAGGTCCTCAGGAATATGGGCATTGTTGAGACCAACGGGTTAGACTTCGCGGCATTTCGCCTGTCCGGATCCGCCAAGACTTGGTGGAGGGATTATTGCTTGACTAGGCCAGTCGGTTCGCCATGTTTAACTTGGGAGCAGTTTACAGAGTTGTTTCTGGAGAAGGTTCTCCTCGTCACTCAGAGAGAGGCTTATCGGAGATAGTTTGAGCGCCATCAACAGGGATCCCTGACAGTTACCTAGTATTAGTCCAGGTTCATCGACTTGGCTCGACATGCTCTCATCATACTTCCTACAGAGAGGGAGAGGGTGAGAAGATTTATTGACGGTCTCATTCAGCCGATTCGCCTTCAGATGGCTAGAGAGACTGGTAGTGAGATTTCCTTCCAGGAGGCGATCAATGTAGGTCGCAGAGTCGAGGTGGTCCTATCACACGGAGGTGGTCATGGGTCGGATAAGAGACCCCGTTATTCAGGCAGATTCATTGGTACTTCGTCTGGAAGTAGAAATTCATATGGTAGAGGCCACCCTCCTAGGCCCTTTCAGTCAGCTCTCCAGGTTTCTCACAGTGCTTCAAGTAACCGCGGATCTCAGATACAGTATTCCGATCAGCAGTCTATCAGTGCACAACCGTTACAGAGTTTCTAGAGTCGGCAGCCTAAGGCTTGTAACATGTGTGGCGACCGAAGGCACATTGCTAGGTATTGCCGTCGTGCTTTAAGCAACTCTCCACACCAGGATTCCCGTGTTATGACATAGGCACCAAAGGTTCCGCAGCCCGCCCAGCTAAAACAAAAAACTTTTTCTTGCTAGGTGTAATCCGTTGGACATAGATCCAATTTTTCACTTTTTTGGATTCCTTGGAATTTCTTTTTCATGTTCCTGGTGGTATCAAAACGCCGGTATGTCGGGATATCTTATCTGTCTCTCCAGGAAAATAGATATCTCCAGAAAAGATTTTAAGTTCAACTCGTTTTTTTTTTCTCTCCACCCATACCAACCCACCGACTCGGCTTCTTAGATTTAAGGTGATTTGTGTATCTACACCAACGATACTACTGTTCCGTAGTATTATGGAAGAAGATCCGGGCAAGATATGCACCTCTTCAGGAATGAAAAAAAATCGATCTACCTTCATTCGGTATTTTGGCCTAAATTCCTTGACTCCCCGATACTCAAGCAAATCCTCTTTTTTAATGACTGAATGCGTTTCTACAGTCCCATATTTAATAATGCCCAAACTCCTTCTTCTGTATCGAGGATCATCGAAATAAGCAAGAATACTATTTCGACGAAAAATACCATTTACGGGGATTTCAATCGAGATTCCTGAACAGGGCATTAGTTCATTCTCGAGTTCTTGAATCGAGTGTAGTGGAATGATGAATTTATTTCTTCGCCTTTTTGACAATAAATTAGATCTTGTGGAGAATAGGAGAATATACGAGATTATACTAACCAGCACATATGATTCGATTAAGGTCTGAATAATCAGGAATCCTATCGTATTTTTTACCAGAGAAATCCGAACTAAATAATTTCTGCCTTGCCTGATCGTTGGTTACTGGGAGGTTAGAAGTATATCTTCGCTTGCCAGAAGGAGAATGCGCATTTATTTGATCCTGATCCTTGTGGATGGAATGGTAGACTAGACTAGACCTGCATGGACCTCCTAATAATACCCATAAATGGCTTGTTTTTGGTAATAGATGAACATTACCGTATGTAAATTCGGGTGCATGATAGACATCGGTACTCCAGTGCATTTCTCTGTCTGAATCAAAATAAATATGTTTTCTAACCTTCTCTTTAAAATTCAAAGTGGATATTCCTGCTAATCTCAACAATTACTTGTTCTGATTTTACATATTGATCGTTTTGTACTAAAAGCAAACTTTTGGGTGGAATATTCACATTATGTAGGATATCTTCACTCTCAATAGTTACATACAAGTCTATAGAACATTGAAAGGCGGGATGCCCATGACGTGTACGTGTCGGATGAACCAAATCCTCATTGAGTTTGATTTTTCCATTAGATGGGGCTCGCACATGTTCTGCAGTACCCCCCGTGAATACTCCTCCGGTATGAAAAGTTCTTAATGTTAATTGAGTACCCGGTTCTCCGATCGATTGACCTGCAATAATACCTACAGCTTCCCCCAATTCAACCAGGTCGCCATGAGTAGGACTCCGGCCATAACATAATCAACAAATCCAAGATGTACTCCTACAAGTAAAGGGAGTTCGAATAGAGATTGGTTGTGCCCGAAAGGTTAGGAATTGATTTACAAGTCCAACGCCAATGTCTTGATTTTTAGTGACAATACATCGTGGACCCGTGTATATATCATCTGCTAATACACGACCAATTAATGTTTGGATAAAAACCCTTTCCAGCATCATCCCATTCCGAGGACTCACAGAAATACCCAGGCGGTGCCACAATCCGTTCAACGTACAACAATGTGTTGAACTACTTCAACAAGTCTGCGTGTGAGATATCCAGCATCTGATGTTCGCACAGCAGTATCCACAACTCCTTTACGGGCTCCGTAGCAAGAAATGATGTATTCTGTTAAAGAGAGTCCTTCGCGTAAATTGCTTTGAATAGGTAAATCAATCATTTGTCCTTGAGGATCTGACATTAATCCTCTCATACCTACTAATTGATGTAACTGAGATGCATTTCCTCTAGCTCCCGAGAAAGACATTATATGAACTGGATTAAAAGGGCCAGTCATCCTAAAATTAGGATTCATTTCTAGTCGCAAATATTCACTTGTAGCATACCGTATTTAAATGGATTGACGTAATTTTTCTGCCGCGTGTACATTCCCATAATGATGGTGTTTTTCCAAAATCAAACTTTGTTGTTCAGCATCTTGAATTAACCATCCCTTAGAAGGTATTGTTAAAAGATCATCAATTCCTAATGAAATGGATGTAGCAGTAGCTTGTTGGAACCCCAGAGTTTTTACTTGATCCAGGATATGTGATGTATATGCCATTCCGAAGTTATCTATTAATCTACTAATAAGTCATTTCAGGGCAGGCCATAAGTACCTCCATATTCCGTTGAGTAGAATTCGACAATGGGTTTGAGTCGGTGATTGTAAAACTTCCTTTTATCGATCTTGATTCGCGTATAAATTCTGGAACTATGGACCTAGCTGAACCAGAGAGCGCCGAAGTCCCACGGGTATCATAGAATTACGTTAGGTACCATATGAATAGGCCCGAGAAAACCCCTGTATAGCTTTTTTGATTTCTCGATAAAGAGAAATATGACCAACAGTGGTTTGAATTTATATAAAAATGATATTTTTTTTAGACTTCTTACTATTAGATAGTGTCCATAAATCTCATAAAAAGTACCTAAAGATTCATAGTGAACATCGATGGGAGTTTCTCTTGAAGCAATAACGCGTTGATCGAGTCGCCATCGGAGCCACAAAGGACTATCTAAATCGATTAACTTCTGCCGATAAGCCCCAATTGCATCTTAGGAATTAGAAAAAAATGGTTCTTTCGTATACTTATAGTGACTATTGTCACTTCTTTTTTGATTTTCATAGTTTCTACGATTATATAGATTATATCTATACAAATACCTCGATGATTTCCGCTTGTTAATACATAGAGAGTCCAATAAGCATATCTTGCATTGGTACAGAAATGGGATCCCCAATAGCCGGAGACAAAAGATTCATATTAGAAAAGATAAGTAAATGGGCCTCTACTTGAGCCTCCAAGGATAAAGGTACATGAACAGCCATTTGATCTCCATCAAAATCAGCATTGAATCCCTTGCAAACTAATGGATGTAAACAAATAGCGTGCCCCTCCACTAAAATGGGCTGGAATGCCTGTATGCCTAATCTATGCAGAGTGGGTGCTCTATTCAGCAATACAGGATGTCCTTGCATAACTTCTTGAAGGATTTCCCAAACAATCGGCTCTTTTTCTCGAATTTTACTCTTAGCAACTCCTATGTTCGAAGCAAGATGTTGTCTAATTAGACCACGAATTACAAATGTCTGGAAAAGTGTATTGCTATTTCACGAGGCAATCCACATCGATGTAATGAAAGTGAAGGACCCACGACAATGATTGAACGTCCTGAATAATCGACTCGTTTGCCAAGCAGAGTCTCATGAAATCTTCCTTCTTTGCCTTCAATTACATCAGAAAATGCCTTGTAAACTTTATTATGACCGTCCCTCATTGGTTGTCCCCAGAGTCCATTATCAAAAAGTGTATCCATGGCTTCTTGTACTAATTTCTCCTGACACATTACTAATTCTCCTGGCGCAGATCTACTTGTTGTTAAAAAATGCCTCACTGCTTTTGAAGAACTTAAAACGAAGCTCACCACAGCTCCTATCATTGTCACACCGGATTGGTCGTTACCTTTTGAGCTTATGTGTGATGCTAGCGGTGTAGCTATTGGAGTGATGCTGGGGCAGAGGCACAACAAAATTCTTCACCCGGTATACTATGCTAGCAAGACGCTTAATGAAGCGCAAATGAACTACACTGTAACGGAGCAGGAACTGTTAGCTATTGTGTATGCATTTGAGAAGTTCCGTGCATATCTATTGGGCTCCAAAGTGATTGTGTATACAGATCATGCTGCTCTCCGTTATTTGATGGCGAAAAAGGATGATAAGCCTCGACTAATCCGATGAAGTCATGGATCGTAAGGGAACAGAAAACCAAGTGGCAGATCACTTGTCTAGATTGGAGGAAGCAAGGAGACAAAAAGAAGAGCTGGAGATAAATGAGTCCTTTCCAGATGAACATATACTGATGATATCAAATTCAGTTGCACCATGGTATGCTGACATCGCTAACTACATCATCAGTGATTTTATTCCGGAAGGGTTTGAATCGTACCAAAGGAAGAAGTTCTTGAGGGATTCTCGAAATATTATTGGGAAGAACCATTCCTATTCTGTGTCTGTGCGGATAACATCATTCGAAGATGCGTACCCGAGGAAGAGATGCTACCGATCCTGAAAGCATGCCATGACTCACCAGTTGGGGGTCATCATGGGGGCAACAGAACAGCTGCAAAGGTTTTGGAGTGTGGATATTACTGTCCAACCATTTATCAGGATGCTAATCAGTTGGTGAAGTCGTGCGACCAATGCCAACGACAGGGCCCGATTTCGAGGAGGCATGAGATGCCTATGAAATTTGTTATGGAAATCGAATTATTCGATGTTTGGGGTATTGACTTCATGGGCCCTTTCATAAGCTCATGTGGGATGAAATACATCCTAGTGGCTGTGGACTATGTATCCAAGTGGGTAGAAGCCGTGGCCTTTCCAAACAACGAAGCTCGGAGTGTGACCACGTTCCTAAAGAAGAATATTTTCACCAGGTTCGGCACCCCAAGAGCCATCATCAGTGATGGAGGATCACATTTCTGTAACAGAGTGTTCAAAGGTCTCCTCGACAGGTATGGGGTTAAGCATAAGGTTGCCACACCTTATCATCGACAATCGAGTTGCCAAGTTGAAGTATCCAATAGGGAAATCAAAAGCATCCTGTCCAAGACTGTGAACGCAAATAGGACTGATTGGTCAAGAAAGCTAGACGATGCTCTTTGGGCATACCGTATAGCTTACAAGACTCCTATTGGTACATCCCCATATCGGTTAGTCTTTAGGAAGGCGTGCCATTTACCCGCTGAACTTGAGCATAAGGCTATGTGGGCCTTAAAGAGCCTAAACATGGATTGGGCGGAGGCCGGAGCTTTAAGGCTTGCACAATTGAATGAAATGGAGGAACTCAGATTTCATGCCTATGAGAGTGCAGCAGTTTAGAAAGAACGAATGAAGTTCGTCCATGATTCAAAGATCTTGAAGAGAGAGTTTAAGGCGGGAGACCTGGTGTTGCTATTCAATTCAAGACTTAAATTATTTCCAGGGAAGTTGAAGTCCAAATGGTCGGGACCATTCAAGGTTGTAAATGTCTCCCTGTTTGGAGCTGTCGAATTGGCATCGGAGGATGGGCTCCGAACCTTCAAGGTTAATGGGCAGCGAATCAAACACTATTTGGGTATAGGTGGAGAAAACAACGTGGTAGATCAGCTGACTCTACAAGATGATCAAGTCCCACCTACGGAATAAGTGCAGAGGCATCCTAGCATCGTCGTGCCGCGACGTTAAATCAAGCGCTTCATGGGAGGCAACCCATGTGTGGTACCATTAGTTTTTGTTTTTTGTTTATGTTGTGCTTTTATTTATTTGCAATTCAATGCTACGCTTGTACTTATATCTATTTGAAGGGTTTTCAAATGCAGGAAGGTGATGCATGAACACAAGAATTAACGAGGAGTTGCTCACACTGCAAAAGTGCATTGAGGTGAAAACTGCTGCACAAATGCGATCACAATTATGACATGCGAATCGCATTTGTGCCACAAACAGAGGCAGAAATTTGAGCAAAATTAATGGACATAAATGTGATGACGCTCGAAAATCTGCGGTTCGCATTTCAATTCTGCGAACCGCATTCTAACCGCAAACAGACACAGAGATTTCAGTTCAGAGGTTTGTTGAAAATGCGGGGGAGGCTCTTAATCTGCGGTTCACATTTCAATTCTGCGAATCGCATTTCAACCGCAAACAGTCACAGAAAATTCAGCTCACAGGTTGGTGGAAAATGCGGTGGACTTCATAATCTGCGGTTCGCATTTCAATTATGCGAACCGCAATCACCTCGCATACCTGACAGGTAAGTGTTCGTATTATCTTTCCTATTTTTTACCTTGTGCTCTAAGTATATATATATTAAAAAAAAAAAACACAAACAAACAAAAAGAAGAGAAGACGAAAACCGAGCATACTTCCGACGAATATCATCGGAAAATTACAACTGTCAGGCCAAGAGTTCATTTACCTTTAATCTAAGAGCTTCTATCTTCTTCCCAAGGTATGTGCACTTTTTGCTTCACCTTAAATTCGTTGTTTGAAAACCTAGGGTTTATTATTCAATAAAGAAGTTCAAGGATCTTCGAGTAGAATTGTTTGCTTAAGGGATGCATATTCTTGGGTATTTGAAGGTATTTGCGGTCCATAAATTCAAAATGTGGACCGCAATTAGACCGCATTTCCTAAACCCTAGATGCCTGAGCGAGACGACAAATGCGGTGAATCTGCGATCGTAAAACCAAATTGCGAACCACAGATCCACCGCGAACACACTCAGGACCTTTAGCTAGCACTGGTGAATTATGCTGTTGTTATGCGATCGCAGATCTCATTTTGCAATGAGAATGCGACCGCATTTGTATGTCACGAACAGGCCTATGCATATCACCACTATGCGATATCTTTTCGATTCACATAGTGGTTATGCGATCGCAAACCACACCGCACATTTACAACTCTTTGGTCATTTCTCCTATTTTTGTCTTTTCTCGAATAATGATAATGTCACTAACATGTCCTATTTATGCAGACATGGCTAAAAAACATCCCAAAAGCAAAAGGCCTTCCACTGCTTCAACCTCCGAACCAACCAAATGAGCAAAGAAAGATTCAACTAGACCTAACACCTCCCAGTCTGAAGAGGAGGATTGCTTTCTGGAAGTTGGCCTAGTTGCTGAGGCACGAAGGAAGAAAGGAGATGACCTTCAGCTTCACTTTGAAGTTGAAGGCTCAAGATCTTTATTCCGGGAAGCACTCGCAAAGCGAAGGATTCTACCGGAGAAAAAGTTGAGTCTGAATGGGCTTCCAGAACAATACCCTCACATCCATGACAACATTAAAATGAGGAACTGGGAGTACTTCACCACAGACCCAAAGGAGTACAACGAGTCAATGGTCCGGGAATTCTATGCGTCGTACGGAGCACCACGATCAGCATACCATAGACGCAATAGAATTTTCACCGGCACTGTCCATGTTCGGCGTAAAGCTGTGTTCTGTGACAGCAACCACATCAATGAACTATTCTTCCCTGAATGGGAATCAGGCACAGTGGAGTACGATGCAAAGTACTCCAACAGAGAAAATGAGCGTGGATGGATAGCGTCCGCCATTGCAAAGGGGATTCCAGCCTGGATCAATCCTGGAAGGAAAAGTTTCAAAGAGGACCTCACAAGGGAAGCCAAATATTGGCTAAGCTTCGTCACTTCTCATCTAATACCCTCCAGAAATGAAACAGAAATCAGCATTGAGAAGGCACTTCTCATTGCATGTATAATGAAGGGGGTTGAAATTGATGTGGGGAGCCTGATCTTCCAGGAAATTGGTATCCGAGCTACTCAGTGGGCCACATCACTACCATTCCCAAGTCTGATCACCACCCTTTGCCAAGAGGTGGATGTCCCTTTCCTACCGCAACGAGATAGACTAGGAAGGTCTACGAGAGATATTGATATCACTCGTATCAGCGATGCATCGGCCCCAAAAACAACCCCAATAGAAGACATTGACTCTCAGAACCTCCTGTCTCCTCAAGATCCTGAACCTTCTACAGCTGCTGACGCACCTGCACCATCAGCTACCACCGGCCCATCAGCCTCACACATGCCAGCCATTTCAAGAATGGGTCTAATTGTTCATCATAATAACTCTAAAGTGGACCAGCTCTTGAAGTCATTGCCCTCGCTGATAAAACAAGCATTGACTCCGTTGCTACAACAACAATTGGAATTCGGAGAAAGGTTGTCAAAGCTTGAACCGAGGGTTGACAGCATTGAAAAAGGTGGCGTGAGGGGTCTACCCCAACTACAGGAGGATGTAAAATCATTAAAGACCAATCTCCAGAAGATGCAAAATCTGGAGTTCGATATCTCATCCCTCCTCCCCAACGAGGGTAACCAGGGTGCCGGCCAGGCCGACTTGGGACTCGACTTCACGACACTCATGACGGACATCCCACGGTCAGCTGCTAAAGTGTCTCAGTCTCCCGCCCCTACAATACCGGTGGAATCTACTGATGACGAGACCTCGGAAGGGCTTTCAGAATCTGAAGAGGACAACTACGAGGAAGCCAGTGTAGAGCTTGATACGGGTGCAACCCCTACTCCACAAGGAAAAGGAAAAGAAATTGTGATGCCTACAGCAGAGGAGGAACAGGAGCAGGCAGACATCGAAGTTTCCATTGAGCGCTCATTGATAGATAAGCCGCCAGGAGATTTCCTTCGGCGGGAGATGGTAGTAGCAGCTCAGCGGCTTCCCCACCGGCTTCGGACCGGACTCACTCTCCTCCTCCAGCACCAGTAGAGAGATAGGCTACTCTCTTCGCGCAATTGCACCTCCAGGGAGCCCCTTGTCCTTTACATTATTTATTTATTTATTATTGCATTGGGGACAATGCATGTGCTTAAGTTGGGGGTGGTAGCCTTACATTTCTATTTGGTCTGTATATGTTGATTGACTTGTGGGTAACATTTGTATATGCTTAGATAGTAATGTTTTATGCTTTGTATGTATATGTTGTTGTAAGTAAATAGTTAGCAATAAATTTCCCTTGTTTTTTCTTTTGTCGGGTTCTTTTTCAAGGGTGTAATAGTAGAACCAGGCTGTTGAGTATAAAGTATATTGACCAGGATGGTATGTCTGTGGACAAACAAGTATGTAACCATATGTGAAGTATAGACCCCTAGAACAAATCAATTAGGTGAATTTGAGGCTCGCCCAGTAACTCTAGTTCTACTTAGAATCGTGTATTTATACACGAGGAAAGCCTCGAGTTACTAAATACGAATCCCAAAGTTGTAAACTATGTTAACCAAACAGTTGATGTGCCAGTGTGTGTGAGCTCATTGTGTTGATAGTTCTTGTGTTCATTGCTGCCATCTAGAACTTGCCCGGTTGGTTTTTCGTTGCCTAGAATACGTACGCTAAGTTAGAGAAGTGATCTTAGGCTTTCTTTGAGTAGTGGTAAAACCTTTCTAGCCTCTTTCAGCCGACCTGTGCATAATGAATATCACTAGTACCCTATTTTGAGCCTTGTAGCCTCTTTATTGGCCTCCGCATTACAACCTGATCCCATTCATCAAAGATGACTTTTATTGAACCCATTCCTCCTTGAACATTGAGAATATTGATAAAAGTTAAGTTGGGGGTGGGGATCAATAATAAAATGGGCAAGATCGTGAAATAAAACGGGAACTCCGTACCTCAAAAGCTCATGTTAATCTATGGAAGCTTCGAAAAAAAAAAATAATAAATAAATAATATACCACAAGTTTGAAAGAAAAAGAAGAAAAGAAATATTCTATGTGAGTGGTGTAAAGAAGCTTGAGAATCAAATGAAGAGGTACGCGAGTGGGGTTTAATGTGGGACTGTAAAGCCATTGAAGCCAAAGGAACAAAAAGTTGAAAGAAGAAAGAGTGTAATTAGTGTTCAAGGAGGAAGTAGCCACTAACCCTACCCTTCCTTAAACCGACATTACAAGCCTATAAAGTCCTTATGTAATCTCTAACCAAAGTGTTCTTATAACTAGGCGATGAATTAAAATAAGGGCAAGCCTATGACATGGCAGGTGGTGGCACTTGAAATTCTATTCTGAGAGCGAGTGTTCTAGTTCTTTTGTCCCTTGATTTTGCTATGATAAATACTGTGGGAGTGGGACTTTCTTTCTAGTGAGGGCACATACACTGCTAGGTTGATAGCCAGTTTAGCTTGAGTAAAAGCATAAGTAAATTCAGCTGAAAGTAGCATTTAGTTACTTTGTTGAGACTCAAAGTTCACTAATTGATTGTTTGCTTTTGAGCATTTTAATGATTCAAAGGGGGTACAGTGGAAAAATGGTTACACTTAAGATGTTAACAACAAACACAGTCCTTGGTCAGTGTTGCTTCATATTTGATAGGTAGAGTCTAAGTTAGGATGGTGTCGTGTTAGTTGCTTGAGGACAAGCAAGAGCTTAAGTTGGGGGTGTTGATGTGCCAGGTAATTTCGACACATTTTGATACTATTTGTTTAGAGTTTTACCTGTTCTACTTGTTAATTATCACGATATTTACTTAGTTTTAGTGTAATTTTAGTATATTGAGGGAAGAGACCCAGAAGCATGAAAAGAAGTCCAAAAAGTTGTCCAAAGGCAAGAAAAGAGTTCAAGAGTATAGCAGGTTCAATTCTGCGACCGCAAAACAGCTATGCGAGTTGCAGAAGTCGCAAGAAGATCGCAGAGGCAGACAGAACTTCAAGCAAAATTTCAAGTTGAGAATGCGGTCGCAAATGCGACCGCAAAATAGGAATACTAACCGCATTATCATCGCAGACACGAACAGAGTCTGAGGTGAAAAATAGAGTGGAGATTTCGATCGCATTCTGCGATCGCAGAGCCAATATGCGAACCGCATTTTCAGATGCGACGAGAGGGAAACTGACGGGTATGATCTGCAATGAAACGTGAAGATTTTGCGAACCGCATTCCTGCTCTGCGACAGGAATGCGATCGCAGACGTGCAACTAGGCCAAACTTAACTGCTGCTCGCCTCGTATTTTAGGCCTCTATAAATAGCTTTTCTAGGGTTGTGTGAAGGGACTCTTGTCAGAATTCAAAGTGCAAAGTACTGCTTTTGATTATTTTCAAATTGAGAGAAGTTTTTGGGTGATCAAAACTGATAATTCGATATTGTTGTAAGAAAAATTCAATTATTCTCCTTTGTTCTTTAGTTTTCAACATGTGTAGCTAAACTCTAATACTGAGGTTGTGAACCCTAGATGGGTAGAATGTTATTGAAAGGTTGATATTGATTCCAATTTCGAAAGAAGATTGATATTTATTTATTTCCTGTTCTTAATTAATCGTTAGTGGTTGCAAACATTAACGAGTGCCAATTTACGCTATCGTATCTTGGAAAAGTGAGATAGAGTTTGGTAGAGATAAATAACAAGAATTCAAGGCTTTAAACCTTGTTTAACGAAATCTGCTTAGGAATAAGTAGATTTCAATTTGGCGAATGATTGGGTGTTCTTAACTTTGACTCTTTCGTATTCGGGAGGATCATGAGAGGATACGTTATCTAAGTGTTGGAAAATATTGGATAACACGGTAATAAGAACCGATCGCATATCAAGAACGGACTTCAATATCAATATCAATACATTCTACTACATTAGGGGGAACACAACCTTAGTATCTCAAATTCATATTTTTACTTTCAAATTACTTTCGAACTGCAACTATTAGTTTACTTTTCTTTACATACTCAATATTGATTTACTCTATTTGGCTACTTGATCGAATTACGACTAAGTACAATATTGCATTAATCGGATAATTGTTTCACGCCTATTCCCTATGGGATTCGACCCCAACCTCGTTGGGTTACTATATTTGACATCGATCGCTTACACTATTGTTAAGGTGTAATTTGGGCGGATTAGGAGACATCCACGCTAACGCGAACTAATGCTTCCTCAAACCTACGCGATCAGGCCCTCTTCACGCGATCGCGAAGAATAAACGTGTACCCCAGCTTCTACCTCCTATACCCTACGCGAACGCGACATTAGCCACGCTTTCGCGAATCACAGTGTCCCATAACTACGCGATCGTACCCCCTTCTCGCGAACACGTAGAACAAAGTCCTCCACTACCCAGCTAAGACTACGCGATTGCAGACCTTCCCACGTGATCGCGTATAAGAAAACTAGATTAGTGCACTAGAAAATCTGCATCTATAACACCAAATCCAAAATTGATCTGTTAACCATCCGAAACTCACCCGAAGTCCCTGGGACCTCAACCAAATATACCATGAAGACCCAAAATATTATACGAACTTAGGCGAACCCTCAAATCACCTCGAACAACATCAAAACACGAATCCCACATAGATTTAAGCCTAATGACTTTGAATTTTCAAATCTCTACAACCGGCGCCTAAAATTATCAAATCACGTCTGATTGACCCCAAATTTTACACACTAGTCCCAGATGACACCACGGACCTGCTCCAACTTCCGGAATTGAAATCTGACCCTGATATCAAAAAGTCAACTCCCGGTCAAACTTCCTAAAATTTCAACTTTCACCATTTCAATCCTAATTCAACTACATACCTCCAAATTACAGTCCGGACACGCTCTTAATTCCAAAATCACCTAACGGAGCTAACGGAACAATCAAAATTCAAATCCGGGATTGTTTACACATAAGTCAACATCCGGTCAACTTTTCCAAGTTAAGCTTTCCATTATGAGACTTAATGTCTCAATTCATTCCAAATTCTCTCCGGACCCGAACCATCTAACCCAATAAGTCTTATAACAGCTATAAAGCACTAAAGGAGCAATAAATAGGGGAACGGTGCTGCAACTCTCAAAACAACCGGCCGGGCCGTTACATCCTCCCCCTCTTAAACAAGCGGTCGTCCTCAAACGGGTCTAAAAACATATGTGGACTCTCAAATAGATGTGGATATCTGCTCCGCATCTCACGCTCGGTCTCCCAAGTAGCTCCTCCATGGGCTGACCTCTCCACTGCACCTTCACTGAAGCCGTATCCTTTGACCTCGACTTTGGAGCCTGCTGATCCAAAATGTCCATCGGCTCCATATCATAGGTCAAATCACCATCCAACTGAACCATGCTGAAACCCAAAACATGAAACGGATCGCCAACATACTTTTGGAGCATAGAAACATGAAATACTGGATGCACCCCCGACAAACTAGGTGGCAAGGAAACCTCGTATGCCATCTCCCCAATCCTCCGAAGGACCTCAAACGGCCCGATATAGCGGGGGCTCAACTTGCCCTTCTTCCCAAACCTCATAACACCCTTCATGGGTGAAACCTTGAGCAGTGCCTTCTACCCAACCATGAAAGCAACATCACGAACCTTCATATCGGCGTAACTCTTCTGTCTAGACTGCACCATGTGAAGCCGATCCTGAATCAATTTAACCTTGTCCAAAGCATCCTGAACTAAGTCAGTACCCAACAGCCTAGCCTCCCCCGACTCGAACCAACCCACCGGAGATCTACATCGTCTCCCATACAAAGCCTCATACGGAGCCATCTGAATGCTTGACTGGTAGCTGTTATTGTAGGAAAATTCTGTGAGTGGCAGGAAATGATCCCAAGAACCCCCAAAATCAATGACACGAGCATGTAGCACGTCCTCCAATATCTGAATCGTGCGCTCGGATTGTCCATCCGTCTGAGGGTGAAATGTTGTGCTCAACTCAACCTGGGTGCCCAACTCTCGTTGTACTGCTCTCCAGAATTGTGATGTAAACTGCGTGGCTCGATCTGATATGATGGACGCTGGCACACCATGAAGGCGGACAATCTCTTGGATGTAAATCTCAGCCAACCGCTCCGAAGAACAGGTAGTACCAACTGGAATGAAGTGCATGGACTTGGTCAGCCGATCCACAATCACCCAAATAGCATCAAACTTTCTCGAAGTCCGTGATGAAATCCATGGTGATCCGCTCCCACTTCCACTCTGGAATCTCTAACCTTTGAAGCAATCCACCCGGTATCTGATGCTCATATTTCACCTGCTGACAGTTAAGACACCGAGCTACAAACCCCACTATATCCTTCTTCATTCTCCTCCACCAATAGTGCTGCCTCAAGTCCTGATACATCTTTGTGGCACCCAGATGAATGGAATACCGCGAACTATGGGCCTCTTTAAGAATCAACTAACGTAGCCCATCCACATTGGGCACACAAATCCGACCCAGCATCCTCAATACCCAATCATCCCTAATTGTCACATCTCTGGCATCACCGTGCTGAATCGTGTCCTTAAGGACAAGCAAATGGGGATCATCATACTGGCGCTCTCTGTTACGATCATATAAGGAAGACCTAGAAATCACACACGCTAGAACCCAGTTGGGCTCTGAAACATCCAATATCACAAACTGGTTGGCCAAAGCCTGAACATCAACTGCAAGAGGTCTCTCTCCAACAAGAATGACTGCAACACTACCCATACTCACTGCCTTTCTACTCAAGGCGTCGACCACCACATTGGATTTTCGGGGATAATACAGAATGGTGATATCGTAGTCCTTTAGCAGCTCCAACCATCTCCACTGCCTCAAATTTAGATCCTTATGTTTGAACAAGTGTTGGAAGCTCCAATAATCCGTAAAGACCTCACAAGACACACCGTAGAGATAATGCCTCCAAATCTTCAATGGATGAACGATGGCAGCTACTCCAAATCATGAATAGGGTAGTTCTTCTCATGAGGCTTCAACTAGCGTGAAGCATAAGCAATCACTCTTCCCTCCTGCATCAAGACACACCCAATACCAATCCGAGAAGCATCACAATATACTGTATAAGAGCCTGAAGCTGAAGGCAAAACTAGAACTGGACCTGTGGTCAAAGCAATCTTGAGCTTCTGAAAGCTCTCCTTACACTCATCCGACCACCTGAAAGGAGCACCCTTTTGGGTCAATTTGGTAAAGGGCGATGCAATAGACGAGAAGCTCTCCACGAAGAGACGATTATAACTGGCCAAGCCAAGAAAGCTCCGAATCTCCGTAGCCGAGGATGGTTTGGGACAACTCTGAGCCGCCTCTATCTTCTTCGGATCCACCTGAATAACCTCACTAGACTCTACGTGCCCCAAGAATGCCATTGAGCTAAGCCAAAACTCACACTTGGAGAACTTGGCATAGAGCTTCTCCTCCATCAACCGCTGCAACACAATCCTCAAATGCTGGGCATGCTCTTCATGGATACGAGAGTACACCAGGATATCATCAACGAACATTATAACAAACGAGTTGAGATAAGGCTGAAACACATTGTTCATCAGATGCATGAATGTTGCTGGGGCGTTGGTCAGCCCAAAAGACATCACAAGGAACTCATAATGACCATAACGGGTCCTGAATGCTATCTTTAGAATATCCAAGTCCCAAATCTTCAACTGGTGATACTCAGACCTCAAATAGATCTTGGAGAATGCCCTCGCTCCCTGAAGCTGGTCAAACAGATCATCAGTACGTGGAAAAGGAAACTTGTTCTTGATTGTAACTTTGTTCAACTGCCTATAATCAATGCACATCCTCATAGTACCATCCTTCTTCTTCACAAACAGAACTGTGCACCCCAAGGTGACACGCTAGGCCGAATAAACCCCTTATCAAGGAGTCCCTGGAGCTGCTCCTTCAATTCTTTCAACTCAGCTGGTGCCATACGATACGGTGGGGTAGAAATGGGCTGAGTGCCCCGCACCAAGTCAATAACGAAGTCAATTTCCATGTCGGGTGACATGCTCAGCAGATCTGCAGGAAACACATCCGGAAACCCCCGCACCACCGGAGCAGAATCAATAGTGGGAACATCAAAACTAACATCCCTCACAAAGGCCAGATAAAATAAACAACCTTTCCCAACCATCCGTTGGGCCTTCAAATATGAAATCACTCTACTAGGAACATAGTTTAAAGAACCTCTCCACTCAATCCTTGGGAATCCCGGCATCATCAACATCACGGTCTTAGCGTGACAATCTAGAACAGCATGACAGGTAGGCAACCAATCCATACCCAAAATCACATCAAAGTCCACCATACTAAGCAGCAAAAGATCAACTCTGGTCTCCAATCCCCCAATAGTAACCACACACGACCAATATACGCGGTCCACAATAATAGTATCGCCCACGGGCATAGAGACATGAACAAATGAAGCTAAGGACTCACGGGGCATATCCAAATGATGAGCAAAATACGATGATACATATGAATAAGTGGAACCAGGGTCAAATAATACAGAGGCATCCCTGTGGCAAACAGAGACAATACCTGTGATCATTGCATCTGAAGCAACAACATCTGGTCTGGCAAGAATAGCATAGAATCGGGCCTGACCGCCACCTGATCCGCTTCCCCCTCTAGGGAGACCTCTATCTGACTGGGCCCCACCCCGAGCTGGCTGAGCGGGTGGTGAGGTAATGGGTGCTGAAGTCATAGGCTGACTTCTCTTCTGAGCTATACCTCCCATAATTCGTGGAAAATACCTCTTGATGTGACCCCTATCTCCACACTCGAAACAACCCCTTCCTACGAATGGCGGTGGGGACTCAAGGGAGCGCCAAGCACTAGAATACTTGCTAGAAGAACCTGGTGTCGATGAGCCCTGAACTGAAGTTGCATGGGACGAACTATGAGCTGGAAGGGCACTAAGAGATGACTGACCCTGATGTGTACTGTATGAACCATGGTCGGATGATGCACCATGGTGAGCTGGACGAGCCGTTCGAGCATGCCTCTAAGGATGACCCTTGTCGTGGTAGAACTGACCCCTAGAAGGAACACCACTGAAACCAGCTGGTCCTCGAGTCCTCTTGGCCTCCCTCTCACCCCGCTCCTGACTGCGGACCATCTCTATCTGCCGAGCAATGTCGACTACCTCATCAAAGGTAGCACCAGATTCCCTATCCCGAGTCATAAGCAATCGCAGCTGATATGTGCGGCCATCAATGAACCTCCTGATTCTCTCCCTATCGGTAGGAACTATCCAAACTGTATGACAAGCCAACTCAAAAAACCTCATCTCGTACTACGTCACAGACATGCCATCCTAACAAAGCTACTCAAAATGCATATGCAGCTCCTCTCCGCGAGACTACAGCACGAACTTCTCAAATAAGAGAACGGATAACTCCTGCCATCCAAGTGGTGCTGCACCTATCGACCTGCTCCTCTCATAATCCTCCCACCATCCGAAGGCAGCCCCAGAAAGTTAGAAAGTAATGAAAGAGACCCCACTAGTCTCCAGAATACTCGCTATCCGAAGTATGCGCTCGCACTCATCCAGAAAGCCCTAAGCATCCTCTGACTCAGCACCGCTAAATGATGGAGGTCGAAGTCTCCCAAATCTCTCAAGTCTCCTCTGCTCATCATCAGCCATAACAGGGACTACCGGAGCCTGAGCAGCTGCAACCGGCTGGGCTGGTGTGCCCCCGGGGTCTGGAGTCCCTGTATCACCTGCTCGGGTGTACTGGCAGCGGGAGTCTGAGTACCTCCCCCGGCCTGAGAAATGGATGTTGCGGCTGGAACAAAGACCGCCTCGGCAAGACTAGTACACACGGTCAGAATATGAGCTAATGCCTCCTGAAGGCTTGGAATCACAATGGGCACAGCTGGTGCCTGAGCTGACCCCACTATCTCAACTGTATGTGGTACCTGCTCCTGAGCTGGAGCGGTTAGTGGGTCTGCAGGTGCTGCCCTAGCTGTTGTACGAGCTGCACCCCTGCCCCTACCGCGGCCTCTACCACGACCTCAGCGTCTCGCGGCCCTAGCTGGTAGTACTGGTGCACATCCATCTTGTCTAGTACGTGTCCCCACCATCTGTGAGAGAATACAATAACAGGAGTTTAGTTACCGGAGTCAACAAATCTGCACGACAAGATTACAAGAATGTGAAATTTCCCAAGGGTTCGGCAGCCTCTCGAAGATAAGTATAGACGTCTCTGTACCGATCCGCAAAACTCTACTAAACTTGCTCATGACTCATGAGACCTATGTAACCTAGGCTCTGATACCAACTTGTCACGACCCAAAACCAACCGTCGTGATGGTGTCTATCGTGGAACTAGGCAAGCCAATTACTCAACTATTCCAACATAACAGAAATCTTTAAAAAGAAAAAATACGGAAGAAGTTAATATTTGAAGAAAACCTTTGAAAACATAAATAAGCACGTAACCCAATACAATCTCTTCCAAAAAAATCAGGGTGTCACAAAGTACATGAGCATCTACAACAGAAGACAGTCCAATACAATGTCTAAAGAGTAAAAAAAGCTGAAATATAAGTAAAGATAACGAAGGAGGGTCAAGGTCTGCAAACGTCATGCAGCTACCTTGATAGTCTCCCTAGATCCTGACTCCACATTCAGCAGTCGCCATGACTGGGAGCACCTGGATCTGCATACGAGGTGCAGGGTGTAGCGTGAGTACAACCAAATCAATAAGTAACAAATCCAAAATTTGGACTGAAAGTAGTGACCAACTCAACCAGCACAGTTCAATATAGAAGTAACAATGCAGAAACGTAGGCATGCTTTCAAGTTTAGCTGATAAACTCAAAATAGTAAAATAGATCAAATCTGAATGATAAGAATGTGACTTCTCTACTTCTACATGCCCATGCACAAGCTGTATGTGATGCACCATGATGTCTGCCTCATGTGCTCACACTCTCAATTGCTCAATCATTCAGTACTCTATATGTCCAGCCTGGCCTAGGAAAGATCCATCCCGGAATATATACATCGACTGACCATCAGTCACCCAGTACTGAGTAGGGCCAATCTAGCCCGTGGGAAAGCTCCATCCCCAGGTATATAATGCTTCGGACAAGATCATGTGCAGGGATGATCCATCCCTCAATATAATCAACCGCGCTTACTGGGATTTGTGCAGACTCCATAGGGGTTCCTTCAGCCCAAGCGCTATCATAAATCAGTATAACCGCTGCAGCCTGCAGCCCAACCCCATAAATGTCACTCATAGCCAGGCCCTCGGCCTCACTCAATCAGCAATCTCTCCAATCTCTCTCACAGGCTCACCATGTCAATGAAACTAGCTCGAAAATAATGATATGATGCATCAATAAATAACAATAGAGACTGAGATATTATGTGAAATAAATGAATATGACTGAGTAGGAAATATCAATGAAATCAGTAAGACAACAGCAAGAAACGACTACTATGGGTTCCAACAATACTGCCATCTAGCCTAAACATGATCCCAAGCAAGTTTAATAGCTTAATTACTTTATCACATGCTGAAAACACAGACATCAACAAGATAAGCCCAATATACAGTGTCATGGAATCGACTAGGTCACAATTCTCATGGCACATGCCGCGCGCCCGTCATTTGGCATGTGCCTTACGTCAACACCAATCATACAACACATATTTTGGAATTTCGAACCCTCAGAACCAAGTTTAGAAGTGTTACTTACCACAACCCAAGAAAAAGTCTACTCCAACACGCCTTTGCCCCGCAAATCGGACTCCAAATGCCTCGAATCTAGCCACAAATAGTACGATACAGTCAATACGGGCTAAAAAAAATCAATTGTACAAGAAATTTTGAAGTTATAACCCAAAAAATCCAAAATCGGCTCAAAATCGCCCCCGGTCCCACATCTCGGAATCCAACAAAATCGCCAAACCCGGAAGCCCATTTCAACCCTGAGTCTAACCATATCAAATTTACTAAAGTCCGATAACAAAATTGCACTCAAAACCCCAAAGATCTAGCCCAAGAACGCTTCTTCACTTTCCTCAATTTTCCACCCCAAACACAAATTTATTGGTAGAATCAAAGGCGTAATCATGGAAATTAATCAAAACTAGATAGGAATCACATACCCCAAACACCCACGTGATAATCCCTCCAAAAGTCGCCTTCTACTGAGTTCCCAAATCAATTTTGTGATATGAACTTGAAACCCTTATTTTTGAACCTTTTATTCTGCCCAGTTATGCCTTCATCGCGAACGCGACCATCCTCCCTCGTTCGCGAAGAACAAAATAGTCTGCCCCCTTTTTTTCCTTACGCGAACACGGAGACATAAAACGAATGCAAACTAATGCTTCCTCCAACCTACGCGAACGCGAAGATTAAACGCGTGATCCCAGCTTCTGCCTCCTATGCCCTACGCGAACGCAACCATAGCCATGCTTTCGCGAATCACAGTGTCCCACAACTACGCGATCGCATCCCCCTTCTCGCAAACGCGTAGAACAAAGTCCTCCGCTGCCTAGCTAAGCCTACGCGATCACGTATAAGGAAACCAGATTAGTCCACCAAAAAATCTGCAGCTATAACACCAAGTCCAAAATTGATACATTAACCATCTGAAACTCACCCCAAGCCCCCGGGACCTCAATCAAACATATCATCAAGTCCAAAAACATCATAAAAACTTAGTCGAACCCTCAAATCACCTCGAACAACATCAAACACGAATCGCACATAGATTCAAGCCTAATGAACTTTGAATTACCAAATCTCTACAACCGCGCCAAAAACTACCAAATCAAGTCCAATTGACCTCAAATTTTGCACATAAGTCCTAGATGACACCACGGACCTGCTCCAACTACCAAAATCAGAATCTGACCCCGATATCAAAAAGTCCACTCCTGATCAAACTTCCTAAAATTTCAACTTTCGCCATTTCAAGCCTAATTCAAATACAGGCCTCCAAATCACAGTCCGAACACGCTCCTAAGTCCAAAATCACCTAAGGTAGCTAACAGAACCATCAAAATTCAAATCTGAGGTCGTTTACATATAAGTCAACATCCAGTCAACTTTTCTCACTTAAGCTTTCCATTATGAGACTAAGTGTCTTAATTGATTCCAAAATCTCTCCAGACCCGAACTAACTAACCCGATAAGTCATATAACAGCTATAAAGCACGAAAGGAGCAGTAAATGAGGAAATGGGGCTACAACTCTCAAAACGACCGGCCGGGTCGTTACAGCGGATCCAGATATTGATATTATAGTACATGAGTTTTTCGTGCTACATGTGAGTTGTCCGTGCGGTTAAAATTATTAGGAGGTAAGTTGCCCGTGCAGCGTGTAGATACGTATCCATCCCCTAAGGTCACCCTCTCATGTTTCTCTCTTGATGGCGTACACGCGGATCGCATTCACCCTTATTTGCAATTTCCTTGTCTGTTGCCTGTTGTACTTGCATAATATTACTTATATCTTGGATTGTTGACTGAGTAAAACAATTTAAAACAAATAATTTTAAGCGTCAATTCGGTTAATCCTGAGATTTTTCTGATTTGTTCCTATATATGTTCTATACTTGTTGAAATTGAACTGTACAAGCGTTGGTGAGTATCATTTATAGTTCTTGCTTCTTGTACCTCGCCGAGGTTACTTAGGATACTTATTGAGTACATTGAGTCAGTTGTACTCATACTACCCTTCAGCGCCTTGCTTGAAAATCTTTTTGTTGATGCTGCTGTGTATGGCGGAGCTGGCATTGAAGATGTACCTGCGTTCCAAGTTATGGCTATCACTTGTCCTTAGTAGCTTTGGATTTGGATTCGGTTCATTTACATTTCAAACAGATGTTGTAATTATTTTAATTCAGTTTTTGTAAAAATCTAAGTCTTAGCGGCTCATGATTTGTACTACCAGTCCTTGGGGAGTTGTATAAAAATTCAGATATTTCATTTTAGACTCTTATCATTATCACTATATTGTGTTTTATTGTTATTTGGCTTACCTAGCGGGTTGGGTTAGGTGACATCACGACGGGTTGGATTTTGGATCGTGACATAAGGAGTGAGTTATACGTAAATATAACCCAGTAAGATCCTCGACCCCCACCTAAATACCTGTGGAACAAGTGTTAGATAATACAACACACAACGAGCACAAAAATAATATGCACAGAAATATTTTTACCATATAATTACTTTATAAGGTCCAAACAATTATTCAACAACAACACTATATATCTCAGCACAATGTACACTAAAGACTTGTCATAAACAGCAGTGTAGGAAATTAACCTAACACCCCAATGAGTGTGCGGCAACATACACAATGCTCCAAATCTTTCACGGCGGCATACACAATGCCCTAAGTTGAAGAATAATTTCTAACGCCCCAACCCCATAGCTCGAGGCTATGCCACACCACACCACACCAAAAATTACTTATAAAATAATTTCAGCTTTTACAAAATAATATATATTTGCGGCTGGTCAAATACCACTGTTTCTGCCAAGCGCACGCTCGTCCCGACACATGGACCAAGCAGACAAAACATACTTTCAAAATGAATTTTGGAAAAGCAAGCATCAAATTTTAAAGTCTCACTTACCTCGAATTCACAATCCAAGCACTTTTTCTAATGACTTAAAACTATACTCTCGAGTATCTAGATCACCTAAAATTACACAAAAACGAGTTTAGAATGATTAAAAACCTTTTGTGAACATCGGTTTAATTTTTAGAGCAAGTACGACTCGTGGTCTGAGGTTGACCCAAAAGGTTAACTCTGGCTAACAGGTCAGAATTCCTGTACCATGACTACCAACGGATTCTCGTTGACGAGAGGATTCCAGAACTCTAATCAAAATCAATTTTTGATAACGTTTGCCCTTTCAAATTGACGAATTAGTTTGAAGAACCCTGGGGATAGACTTTTGCAAATTTCTGAAAATTTCTCCTTGTTTCTACCATAAATATCTTCTCATAATCAAGTGATAAATTCAAATAAATGTTAAGGATCATTACCTTGATGATTTGGGTCGAACATCCCCTTTTTTCTCCTTTCTTTTCCTCTCTTTTTCTCCCTTTCTTTTCTTTTCTCTTGTTGCGTTACTTTTTCTGCTTTTGTGTTTTGCCTCTGATTTTCTTTTTATGCTTCTATTATGTTTTGCTTAGCCCCTTTACTTCTGAATAGGCTTTGTCCCTTTTTTTTTCTTAATTCTTTCTCTTTTTTTTGTTTTCTTATTATTATCATGTTTTTTTATAAAATTATAAATTACCCCTATATAAATTAGAGTTATTACAATAATGTGGCCATATTAGGTTCAAATAAGCAATGGTTGTCTGCGCACTTCGATATGAAAGATTTGGGAGACGCTGCTCATGTCCTTGGGATCAAGCTCTTGCGAGATCGCAAGAAAAGGATATTAGGCTTATCTCAGGCATTGATACAATACTCTCCAGGTTTAGCATGCATGATTCCAAGAAAGTATTTTTTCCTTTTAGCATGGAATTGCTCTCTCTAAAGATCAGTCTCCTAAAACTGATGAAGTGATAGAAAAGATGAAGACGGTCCCTTATGCATCTGCCGTAGGGAGTCTGATGTATACCATGTTATGTACTAGACCTAATATCTGCTTTGATATGGGCATTGTTAGTAGATTTCAATCTAATCCTGGACAAGAGCATTGGACAAGGGATTATATACTAGTCTACCATTCGGATGACCTCCTACCTATAAGGTACACTAATTCGAATTTCAATCAGATTGAGATTCTAGAAAGTCATTCTCAGGAAATGTGTTTACCTGGGAGGTGGAGCCATAAGTTGGAGGAGCATCAAGCAAACTTATGTTGCTGATTCCACCATGGAAGCCAAATATGTAGCAACCTCTAAGGCAGCCAAGGAGGCGGTTGGCTCGGGAACTTCCTAAGAGAGTTGGGTGCGTTTCCCTCGATTCAAGCACCAATTACACTTTACTGTGATAATAGTGTTGCGGTAGCAAACTCAATAAAGCCATGAAGCCATAAAAGATCAAAGCACATTGAGGCGTAAATATCATTTAATTCGTGACATAGTGCAAAGAGGGGATGTAGCAGTCAGCAAGTTACGTCAGAGAATAACTTGGCGGACCCGTTTACTAAGAGCTTGCCACAAAAGACTTTTGATAGGCATGTAAATGGAATGGGTGTTCAAATTGTAAACGCATGGTTATGAGTCTAAGTGGGAGATTGTTAAGATATACTATAAACCTTGCGTATTGTTATAGTATTCTTTATGAAATAGTTGTTTATTTATTTATTCAATTTAATAAAATTTTATTTTAAATAGATCATGTATTTGTTTGTGTGTCCATTGCTTATATAGTAGATGATTTAGTGTATAGAGTTTAGCTTATACACGGAAGATTAAATCATCGGTTCTTATAATTCATAAATTTTATGTTCACAATCTAATGATAGAATTGGACAAACCATCGTGATGGTTGTAGCACAAGATTATATATAATTCATCTTGATTATGGGAATGGTTTAATTTCGACTTCTTGTGCTAGTACATTTTGTATGCATTGAACGCATCAATTAGAGATAAGTATTTTATACTGACTTAATAAAATAATTCCTCTAGTCCATTCAATGTACGTATACTCTTAATATTGATATAATTATTATTAGTTGTATGTGTCATTTATTATTTTGATTTATGAAAAGGCGAGATTCTTTCGTGGGTCAATAAGCCTGGTAAATTGGAAAATAATGATATGCATTGGCAAAATAATAATTAGTTGACAGAATCCATGTCTCGGTTTTGAGATTGAAGATACTCCTTTATGAAAGCTTATAAGTTTTCGTGTGTAACCCGGACGGTGAATTTTGTATCCGACACATGAAATAAGTTAAGTCAAAGTCTAAAGTAAATATCAATAAATTAAATTGTCAATAATTTAATTTGATTGATTAGTATCTGAATCTTAACATGGGGAGTCAAATAAGGTTTTATGGAAGAATTTCGAAATTGAACTAAGGAGTGCAATTACGAATATTTAGTGAAATATTCATTATTTATTATGGTAGAAATTAATTTCAAAATTCGAAATTAATTCCATAATAGGGAGTATTGTTAATCAAATTATGTGGTCCCTATTGTGCCTAAATAATAGGAAATAATGAAAACATTTCCTTTGTGGAAAAAAAAACCCAACAGATTTTGGAAAAGGGTTCTACCCTCAAAAACGTGGCTATATATACATGATATAGGGCTGGCCATTTTTGGCACACGTTTTCCTTGGAATTTCGCCCACCCGAAATTCTCTCTTTTCAGATATTATTTGGGTAACACAGTAGAATACTGTGGAATGTTTTTCTGGAGGTCATGGTCTTGCTACTCTGGAACTGGAGACTGAGATTAATCTACTTCGTTCACGCTTCAAGAGGTAACTCGTATAATCTCCATATGTGCTGATTGTTTAATTTTCACGTGAATATGATACTGAAATTACTTCTGCTACGATATATAATCCAACACAAACAATAGTAATACAACAAAAGCATCATTAGAGACAAGGCAATATATTCTTCAACTACGTACTTACAAATCAATGTGCTATGTAATGACCCAGCTGGTCATTTTGAGTATTTTAGCCTCGATCCCCTACTTATAGCCTCCTCTATGTTGTATCATGATTATGTGACTAGCCAAGGGTGTTTGGTATTGGTTCGGTGAGTTCCGGAGTAAAATGGGACACACAGTCTCTAAGTTAGAGGCTTAAGTTATTAAAATTGACCGTAGTTATACTTTTGAGTACACGACTCCGGAACGGAGTTTTGATGGTCCCAATAGCTCCGTAGGGTGATTCTAGAATTTGGAGCATGTCCGAATATTGATTTTGAGATCTGTAGGTCATTTCGGCGTGAATTGGCGAAAGTTGGAAAGTTGAAGGTTTGGAAGGTTGAAAAGTTTGACCAGGAGTTGACTTTATTGATATCGTAGTCGGATCCCGATTCTGGAAGTTGGAAAAGGTCTTTCATATAATTTATGACTTGTGCTCAAAGTTTGAAGTCAGTCGGAGTTGTTTTGGTATGAATCGGCATTAGTTTCGGAATTTGAAAGCCCATAGTTTCCTAGGAATGAATTTGGGCTGCGATTCATAGAATCGATGTTGTTTGATGCGATTTTTGGCCTGAAGTAGGTCCGTTATATATTTTGAAACTACAAAAATAGAGACGAACCGGGATAACGTCCGATCTTGTTTCTGGATTGAGTAGAAAAGGGATATATGAAGTTCGTTCTCTTCCTCTTTGCATCTCTGTGATGGGTAAATCTCCATAAAAAAGGGACAACTTTCGTGTAGTTTGTGATTTTTGGTATATTTGGACGGGGTCCCCGGGGCCCCAGGTGACTTGTGTGATCACTGAAGCTAGGCTGTGTCTGGTGCAACCGCACCTGTGCAATTTGTGTCGTAGGTGTGGCACTGCAGATGCGGCCTTAGAGCCGAGGAGCGAAGGTTTCCTTGCCATCTGGGACCGTAGGTGTGGTCATTTGTCTATAGAAGCGGGCTTACAGGTGCGAGATTTTGTCCACAAAAACAAGAGGAAGCGATTTATGACTTGTGTGCAGAGTTTGAAGTCAATCGGAGTTGTTTTGGTATGAATCGCTATTAGTTTCTGAATTCGGAAGTTCATAGTTTCTTAGGGTTGAATTTGGGTTGCGATTCATAGAATCGATGTTGTTTGATGTGTTTTTTGGCCTCGAGTAGGTCCGTTATGTTCTATGGAACTTGTTGGTATATTCAGACAGGGTCCCAGGGGCCCCGAGTGTGAAACAGATTGAATCCGGATAAAATTAGACTTGTGCGATTGCTCAAGCTCGGCTGTGTCTGGTGCAATCGCACCTGCACAATTTGGGTCGCAGAAGCGGCCTTCGAGCCGCAGGAGTGAAGGTTTCCTTGCCCACCTGGGACCGCAGGTGTGGTCATTTGTCCTTAGAAGCGGACTCACTGATGCGGAGACTGCCTTCACAGAAGCAGAATTTGGGGAGTAGCTTTGGGCGTGACCGTAGATGCGGTTGTTTCTCCATAGAAGAGGGCTTGCAAGTGATGGATTTTTTCCGCAGGTGCAGCGTCGCAGGTGCAGCGTTGCAGGTGCAACCCCAGGCCCGCGGAAGCGAGGATCACTAGGCAGAAAGGTCTTGTTCGAGGGTTTAATTTTCATAATCCATTTTGGGACTTAGAGAACTCGATGTGAGGCGATGTTTTCAGGAGATTTTCAAGGAAAATATTGGGGAAAGAATTCCTAACTCGATTTTGGTTAAATTATACGAATCTATTGTTGTTTTCATCATTAAATTAGTAGTTTGGAGTTGGAAATTTAGGAAACATTTGTGAAACTTCTTATGCTAAAATTTGGGGATTTTGAAAAGCGATTGAGATCGTATTTAAGTCATTCTTGCATGGTTGGACTCATTATTGAATGGGTGTTCGGATTTTGTAATTTTAGTCGCATTCCGAGACGCGAGCCCGGGTTGACTTTTCTGAGTTGACTTTTTATTTCTTTACAAAGATCGCAATATTATTATTCGAAATAGCTTCCTATAGTTTATATTTATAGTATGAAGTTATTTTGGCTAGATTCAAGCCGTTCGGAGTTGGATAATCGAGAGAAAGGCCTACTAGTGGATTGAGTTAGCGTGATTTGAGGTAAGTGTCTTGGCTAACTTTGTGTGGGGGAATTACCCCTTAGGATTAGTGTTGTCCGTGATCACAGTGATGTGTGAAAGCCATGTATGCAAGGTGACGAGTGTATGCTCGGGCTAAATGTGGAAATTACCAGGTTTAGCTATGTAGATTCCTTTCATGCCGTAATTGAGTTACCTTAACATGTTATAGTCATCATTTCTAGTCTATTTTTACATGTTCTACTTGTCTTATCTCTTACTAGCTAATTGCTCTACATGTTTAGTTGAAGTTCTTGTTTCCTTTGTTCCATATTCATTATTTAACCGTGGAACTCTTTATTTGAAGTTGTTATTCTTGGAATATCTTATTGTTGAAATTGGTATTGAGTTATAAAGGCCGTGATTTGCATTGAGGCAAAGTGTTAAGTTGTGAAATACTATTCTTGTTGACTTATTCACTACCGGTTATTGTTGTTGAGACTCTTGTGTACATTGTGTTTGAGCCATGGGCTCTTATTTATGAAAACACTGTTATTGTTGGTTTTTGTGGCAAGTTGTGATATTGGGCACTTGAAGTGCGATATGTGACACGTTGTGATAGTGATACGCATGTGGTAATATAAGATTTTAGGGTTGAAACGCATGCGCTGAGATAAGGTGGACTTGACACATGTGGCTATTACGGGAACTACTAGAAGCCATGCGGTGTGATAAGGTGGGCTAAAACGTGGATGCTATTTCGGGAAAATGATTTTTAAAACTTAATGCAAGGCTCCCGCGGTGATATAAAGGAAGATTGTGAATTATTCTTGTGAATTGAGAGTACGAGGTGATACCTCTGTAGTGACTCTTGTTGGTATTTCTCAATTGCTGCACTTATCTTTGGTCGTTTGTTTCATTTGCATTACTATCATTACTACACTTGTACAGCCTTCTTATTTATTCCAATAGGGCCTTGACCTGACCTCGTCACACTACTCTACCGAGGTTAGGCTTGGCACTTACTGGAAACTCTTGTGGTGTTTTTTACTCATGCAACGCTTCTGCACATCGTTTTGTGCAGATCCAGGTACCTTCTACCAGCCCAGGCATTAGCGAGAGTTTAGCTGCGGAGACTTCAAGGTATACCTGCCGGCGTCCGTAGGCCTCGGAGTCCCCCCTCTACCTTGACTATTCTAGTTTCCTTATCCTTTTACAGTTATTGATGTATAGAATTATGCAGTACTTCTATTTAGAGCTTGTCACTTGTATACGCCAGGTCTTGGGAGTTGTATATGCTGATTTGCAGATTTCATATTATATAGTTGCTTAGTTTTGAGACTTTATTTATTATTTCAGTTATTTCTATATGAATTCAAGCTTACCTAGTCTTAGAGACTGGGTGCCATCACGATATCTTATGGAGGAAAATTGGGGTTGTGACATAATACCATTGTCGTTGACATGATCTGTAATCTCTCTAGCAAAGTTCATTTTAATTAGGTCGTTAAATGCTTATCTATGGTGGAGTAAGTACGATCGAGATGTCGATTCTAATGTGAAACATATTCTGCTTTTTCTTTGCTGTGAATATATATTTTATTAAAACCAATCTGAAACTTCTTTGTACCTTACTACAAGATAATAATTTCTTCAATGAAATGATCAACTTATACAAGCTAAAAATAGTTTTAAATCATATATTGTAGGCACCAAAAGTTTTGCTCCATAATGGGCATCATTCTTCACAGGCCAAATGTTAATGAAGTAAATTTTCATCCGCAAAGTCCAATAGACTAGTCCGAGGACCCAACCCACATCTTTCAATTTTTGTTTGGGAGTTGTACACTGTATAACTGCCCCTTAAAATAATAGACCAGTATTTTTTTGTGTGTATTATTTATAATATACATATAATAAATATATTTATATATAATCAATATATTTTAATTTGTTTATTTTTCTAGCGGTCGTAATTATTTTTCGCCAACGGGCCAAATATGTTAGAAGTCCTTTTGTTTGGGACAATCAAAGGAGCTTATTTAACAATATCTTCCGTCTGGCAAGAAATTTACATTTAAAGCTGCTCATAATTGTAAAAATGTCAATTGACGGTGTGTTAGAATGCAATGCTCTTAATTAATAGCATGGCAATTGTATTCTATTGACCAGTGAGTTATTCCAGCAAAACGTATATGTTTTATTGAACATCATTCCACACTCCACAGAGTTAGAATCTACATATCTTTTTCATTTCTTCTTTTCCGAGTTGTAACGATCCAACCGGTCGTGTTTAGCATTTTCATTCCGTTTAGCTATTTGAAGTCTTGAGTAGCTTCATATGATATACTATGACTTGTGCGTATCGTCGATTTCGATTTTCGGGAGATTCGAAATTAGTTTGGAAGAATGAATTTCATGTTTGAAACTTTAAGTTGGAAGAGTTGACCAAGTTTGACTTTTGTATATTTGACCCCGGAACGGAGTTTTGATGATTCTGTTAGGTCCAGATGGCGATTTTGAACTTGGGCGTATGCCCGGATTTGCATTTGGGTGTTTCTAGGAGGTTTAGGCACTATTTGATGAAAGTTGAAAATTTGAACGTTTGGAATGTTCTAAGTTTGACGAGGAGTTGACTTTGATGTTATCGGGTTTGGATTATTGTTCCGGGAGTTGGAATAGGTTCGATATGTCATTTGGAACTTGTATGCAAAATTTGGATTCATTCCGGATTGGTTACGCTTGGTTCGAAGTTTGAAGTTTATAAACTTAAGAGATTGATCTTTATCGATGATTAGTGGTTTTGATATTATTACGTGTGATTTGAGGCCTCGAGTAGGTCTATAAGATGTTTTGGGACTTGTCGGTATGTTCGGAGGGGGTACCGAGGGGCTCGTGTGAGTTTCGGGGTGGTTTTGGACCATTTTTAGGCCATTTTTAGTTACTGGTTTTTGTCTTCAGGGTGTACATCGCGATCGCAGAGTATTGGTCGCAATAGCGATGAGTAAAATGGAAAAATGGCACCTGTGCATCGCATTCGCGAAGAAGAAAATTCTATTGTCACTGACCCGACTTTGGAAGCTTATATCTTGCAATCTATAAGGAATTTGGAGATGATCCAAAAATAAAAATTGTAGCTCTTTATGTATTGTTTTTAGAAAAGCATATTGTTTGTCATTTGAAATTTTGTACAAAAAGTTATGGCAAATGCACTACAAGCTTTCTGAAAAGACTTTGGAAGGGTAATGAAAATTTGTTCATCGCGATCGCGGGGAAACGGCCGCGATCACGAAGGGTAAATTTTGTGCTGGAAAATTTTTGAATCGCGATCGCGAGTTTGGGGATCGCGATCACAAAGGGTACCTCTGGTGCTGTATTTGATGTACTCTATTTCGAAGGGCATGTTCATTTTATCATATTTTGAAATATGGAGCTTGGATTTAGACGATTTTCACCATATTGATTGGGGTAAGTGGTTTCTACTCAGTTTTGATTATATTTCATGAATCTATCTTCGATTTTTGAATTTGGATTATGAATTTTAAAGAGAAATTGAGGGATTTTGTCTAAACTTTCCTAAAGTGAATTTTCGAGTTTTGAGTATCGATTCGGAGTCGAATTTGAGTGAAATTAGTGTGACTAGACTCGTAATAGAATAGGTTTTCAGATTTTATGAGTTTTCTCGGGTTCCGAGGTATGGTCCCGAGTTTGAATTTTTGGTTGACTTTGAGTAAACGAGTAAAACTTCGACCTTTATCATTTGGTATTGTTTCTTTAGGCATTATTTGATGTTTTTGAGTTGCCTTTGGCTAGTCTCGAGCCGTTCGGAGGTTGATACACACTGGATGAGATTTCTAGAGTCTCGTTTGGCTTGCTCCGTATTTGTCTTGGCTTGTTTGAGGTAAGTATGTTATTTAAACCTGGTTAAGGCACTAGTTGCCTGAATTATTTGTGATAGCTACGTGCTATGGGTGCGCGCATGCGTGGGGTTTCAGCCCATGCGCTGACATTGGGGGTATTTATCCATGCTCGAGTTGTGTTTAGGCTATGATAAGCCTAGAATTGACTGTTAAGCTTTAAGCTATTCTCATATTTATATCATTGTTGTGAACTATTTAAGCCCTGTTTGAGGTTACGAGGAGGCTAATTCCCTCAATAAACTTAGTAATTGCTATTTCTGTGATAAATTGTCGATTTGAGCTACGATAGCACACATTGCACATGCCTACACTTTAGCATGCTATTATACCAGTCTAGGAGAATGAAATCTGATATTTATCCATCATATACATATGTTCTTGTACTTGCTTCTGTGTGATATGATTTGGACTAGATGCATGTGACCATGCCAGGCGAATTGTGTTGATACGCATGTGACCACGCCGGGCAGATTGTATTGTTATGCCTGTAACCAGCCAGGCGGATGATGATACTGTGCCTGTGACCATGCCGGGTGGATTGTGATATTAGCACGTGAATTATCCGTGCAGCACGTGAGTTGTTCGTGCGGATTAATATTATTAGCATGTGAGTTATCCGTGTAGCACGTAAGTTATCCGTGCGAATCAAGATATTGATATTATAGCACGTGAGTTGTCCGTGCAGCACGTGAGTTGTTCTTGCGGTTGATATTATTAGCATGTGAGTTATCCGTGCAGTACATGAGTTGTCAGTGTAGAGTGTGGATACGAATCCATCCCCCTAGGGTCACCCTCTCATGTTTCTCTCTTGATGGTGTACACGCGGATTGGATCGGGTTATTGGCTTATGGTTATCAGATAGCGTTACGCGCCGCAACGGACTGTTATTTGGTTAATGCATTTCACCCTTATTTGTAATTTCCTTGACTGCTGCCTGTTGTTCTTGCATATCTTCTTTATATGCTGGATTGTTGACTGAGTAAAACACTTTAAAACAAAGATTTAGAGCATCAAAGCGGTTATACATGAGATTTTCCTTATTTCATCATATATATGTTCTATACTTGTAGAAATTATGAAATGTACAGGCATTGGTGAGTATCATTTATAGTTCTCTCTTCTTATACCTCTCCAAGGTTAGTTAAAATACTTATTAAGCACATGGGGTCGATTGTACGCATACTACACTTCTGCACCTTTCATTCAGATCTTGGTGTTGATGCTGTTGTGCATGGCAAGGGCTGGCATTGAAGATGTACCTGTGTTCCAGTTATGGCTATCACTTGTCCTTGGTAGCTTTAGATTCAAAATCTGTTTATGTACATTTCAAACATATATTGTATTTATTTCATTTTAGTTTTGTCAATCTAAGTCTTAGTGGCTCGTGACTTGTACTGCCAGTCCTTAGGGAGTTGTATTGAATTCAGTTATTTCATTCTTGACTCTTATCATTGTAACTATATTGTGTTTTGTTGTTATTTGGCTTACCTAGCGGGTTGGGTTAGGTGTCATCACGACGAGTTGGATTTTGGGTCATGACAAATTGGTATCAGAGCCCTAGGTTCATTGGTTGTATGAGTCATGAGTAAATGTCTAGTAGAGTCTTGCGGATCGGTATGATGACGTCTATACCTATCTTCGAGAGGCTACATGGCATCCAGGATAAACTTTACATCTTTCATTCCTTATCATACGGCATTGATTCAGCTTGAAGCGTATCGCTTTGAATTTCTTCCACTCACTCATATCCATACTTGGGCGCTCGATATCAGTTGTGCATCGACAGCTTGTGATTTCCATGGAAGAGGTGCGCAATGTATTTTGCTGTGTTTTGATGGCAGGCCAGTCTTGAGGACTTGAATTCGGGTTTTGACTGTTGCTTGGGCTCGATGGTTCCAGTTGTGTGAGCTTGTACTTTTAGACTTATATGTCTAGTTGTGTCCCCAGGAGCGGGATTGATGGGTCAGTGAGTGGTTGGATGACTATATGATGACTATGGGATGTGTTAGATGGTTTTTATTATGAAGGGAAGATTTTGCTTAGGATGTGAAAGGACTATTGGATGCTCGATTTCTGTGGATGTGTTATAGAGTCTTGAGTTCTGAGGGTTTTGAGGGATTCTTTCATGTTATTTCATTTATGGAACGAATAGATTCTTATGTCTTGTTAACGAGTTCAGATTCGGGAAAATTAAGTGATTGCGTAGTAGTTGTGGCCGTGAAAGCATAGAGAGATCTCAGTTTGGGGCTAAGCAGGTCAGTTATCACTTGTGGTGTAATCTACGGATGTGTGATCCTTATGATGCTATGAGGAGGATTTCTTTCTACCAGTGGTTTATATGTGTTGCGGTTTGAGTTTGGATTGGTTGGGCAAGTTGACTTGATTGTCGCGAGGATGAATGCAAGCTTCGCAAATGATTAGAGGTATTTTATGATTTGTGTTTCATGAGCTTATGAAGGATTTAGTGGATTTAGTGTGGGATTATGGCAGTTATAGAGTATGGGTATTATGCGTTATCGGATGTTTTATTATATGGATTTGAGCCAAGTGGGGGAGTCTACCATCGGCGATTTGATTGCATGGTTATGTGTTACATTAGTTTCGGTCAGAGGCATACTTGTGGATCAATTATGACTTGCAGAGGTTGATTTTGAAGATGACTTGAGTAAGGAATTTCTTGATGCATGATTCATCGCACCTTATAGATATATGAAATCTTGAAAATGGTCTAGGGTTGTTGTTCGTGATGGATGTAATGTACCAAAAAAAAAAAGATTCACTCGGTTGCTTAGAGCTGTGGATTACTTCTTTGGGTGTTGTTGTGCTAATGGGGTACAGGTGTTTCGGCCCATTTGAGCGGTGCAATTGAGATTTGAGCGGAGTGGATGATTCTCGAGAGGGTTCTAATGGATTCAAGGTTTATATGTGGCAATTGAGAACTTTTCGGATTTGTATATGACTAAGATCTGAGAGTTGCATTGTATGGTATCGGGACTTGCGGTATTTTTGTATCACTATGAATTCTACATTTCATTATCAGAAAGGTAAAAGGAACACTTAAATTCACAGAAGGTCTCTTCAAAGCGGGCATCTCGGATGTGGTCCTTTTGGGGTGCTTAAGAGGGAATACAGTGGCTTATGGGCCTTAGCGCGGTGTGGTTTATGCTAGGATCTCTTGTCATGAGCTTTGGGTAAGGATCGTGGTGTCTTAGCAAGGAGAGCTGTCAACTTGAGGGTAATTCGGAAGGAACTCGGAGAAACAGGACAACTTGATAGTAGGTTAGATCAGCACGGTAATGGATAGGGTCGGTTCTTTGGGTACTTATGATATGGTTAGTCTCTACAGGTGTTTGTGGAAATACTCTTGGGTTTGGCGACCGGTGCGACTTGGTTCAGCTAGAGGGATTCAGATCTAATGACTTGGTTATGTGCAAATGGGTTTCGAAGTGTTCTCGATGGTTTCTACCACGGTTTGAGATGGATATTTCCTATTGGCGTGAGGAGCATGTTGCATATTGTGATTTCTACTAAATAGGATCCAGCAAAAGGTTTCTAGCTAATTGAGTATGTATTCTTCTTGTGACTCAAAGTTGATAACGAGATTCTCGTAATTTTCATATGATGGTATGATAGATGTGGTGCATCGTGTGGGATTGAGATTTGCATGTACAAGGTGGCAGTTCAGTTTTGAAGGGATGGTCATGAATTCTTAGACAGCATGGACGGTTTCAGGTGATTAGATGAATGCTATTACTACTTGGCATTGCCTGAGAAGGGTGCGCGTTTTAGAAGGCGCACTGTATTTTAACTGATGGACACTTCATTGGTATTGCAGTACTCGCCTGGTTGATCGATTGTTGATGTTCAGATTTTTGCTATGTGGCATGGAAGAATTATGGAAGTATTCCTCGTGGTATGATCGTGTATGAGAGATGTGTTAGACATTCGGGTGGTGGAGTTGGATCAGCTATGGTGATTCGTATGTTCTATGGATTTGGAGACTAGGAGTTCTCAGAAGCAGAATGTTTCATGGTTGCGGACTGTGAAGATGTGGCCAAAGTTATCTAGATGGTGGTACGTATTATGGTTAGATCATTGTGGACTTTTGGAGGGCTATTTATCCATTTGGGGATGACTGGAGTTGATTTGGGGGGCCCATTGGTAGGCCCGAGGAGGATGTGTATTCTACATCGGGTCGGATTTGTTGTCTCAGAACTGTTAGTGTTTAGCGGTGTGGCATTCGTTTAGAGTTGAGCTTGTTCGTGTTCTGATATGTTCTATATGTTACTCTTCTATGCTACGAGGGGTTGTGATTTGTCGGTTATATGCACACATGGTATGGTTCTATTTGGGCCTTGTATCGGAACTCGAGCGAGATAGTTTTTTGGGTGTTGAATAGTTGATTGCGCCTTGGTTATGGTCTTTCCTGTTTATGGTATATGGTGCTATTTGTTTCTCCTTGGTTATAGTCATGCACTTCGGGTACTTGATGTTGAATTGCGTATGGCTGTTGATTTTCTTTTAGCATTGTGGCTTGAGGTATTTCATATGGACCGGTGTTTGGATAGGGTCATGTATTGCAGCAGAGTTACGATTGGCTATGTTCCTTTGTGTAAGATCTGTGTGTCTTGATTCTACTATGTGTGATGGGTCCGTCGCATTGCGCTTCTGGTGGTATCTGTTGAACTTGTGGGATGGTTCTGTCATTTGAGTCATTTTCCATGTATGAATACATTTAAATTGTTGCTTATTGGCGCATGAATTGCAAAATTTGTGGCTCTAGGTAGTATTGGTGTGGCATGTCAATAGAGTAGCTTATATTTGATGAGATGAAGTCTTTGGGCCTGAAGTGATTGCTATCGAATTTGATTACGGTGTGTTTGGAAGGGTAATATCGAAAGTCGTCTTAGAATTTGGGCTATGGTTCTGGTTAGGCGAGAGAGCTCCATGACTTGTTGATCTTATGAGTGGTTATGTGTTTCTTGGTGTTTCATACATCATTAGTAGGGTATGAAGGTTTAGAGCAAGATTTTTATTTGATATGAGGTTGATTACCAGCAGCGGGTTTGCTTTTAAGCAGCTACGGTGATTGGAAATTATTGCTACGAGTATGCGAGTTATGTGGTATATCATGTGATTTCATCTTGGGTTATGGTTATGGCTTGATACAGTTTGTTCAAACTTATACAGGGTGTAGACACAAGATTCGGGTCTGGTAATGCATTCCAGATGTTGGAAATTAGGTCCTAAAGTTTACAGACTAAGGTTGAACTAATGACCTTCTGTTATGTTGTGTTGTCAGGCTTACATGGATTGGGGTGAGGGATCACTCCCGGATATGTGCAAGGTGAGTTACATAGTGAATTGATGACTTTGGAACGACTCTTGGTACGTTCAAGGACGAACGTATGTTTAAGTGGGGGAGAATGTAACAACCCAATCAGTAATTTTGAGCATTTGCATTCCGTTTAGCTATTTGAAGTCTTGAGTAGCTTCATATGATGTATTATGAGTTGTGTGTATCGTCGGTTTCGATTTTCGGGTGATTCAGAATTAGTTTGGAAGAATGAATTTCATGTTCGAAGCTTCAAGTTGGTAGAGCTGATCAAGTTTTAATTTTGTATATTTGACCCTAGAATGGAGTTTTGATGGTTCCGTTAGGTCCGGATGGCGATTTTTGACTTTAGCGTATGCCCGGATTTGCATTTGCGTGTTTCTAGGAGGTCTTGGCACTATTTGGCAAAAGTTGGAAATTTGTAGGTTTGGAATGTTCATAAGTTTGAGTGGGAGTTGACTTCGATGTTATCGGGTTCGGATTGTTGTCCCGAGAGTTGGAATAGGTTTGATATGTCATTTGGAACTTGTATGCAAAATTTAAATTCATTCCGGATTGATTAGGCTTGAATCGAACCCTTGGTTCAAAGTTTAAAGTTTGTGAACTGAAGAGATTGATCTTGATCGACGATTCGTGGTTTTGATGTTATTATGTGTGATTTGAGGCCTCAAGTAGGTCCGCAAGATATTTTGGGACTTGTTGGTATGTTCGGACGGGGTCACGAGGAGTTCGGGTTAGTTTCAGGGTAGTTTGGCTTCAGGGTTGCATATCGCAATCGCGGTGAATTGGTCGCGATCACGATAAGTAAAATTGAAATGGGGCACCTGTTAATTGCGTTCACGGAGGGTTCAAATAAGAAGAAAATTCTGCTGTCACTAACACGAATTTGGAAACTTATATCTTGCAATCTATAGAGAAATTTGGAGATAATCCAAAAACGAAAGTTGTAGCTCTTGGTGTCTAGTTTTCAGAAAAGCATACCGTTTGTCATTTTTCAGTTTTGTACAAAAAGTTATGGCTGATTAACTACAGGCTGTCTGAGAAGAGTTTGGAAGGGTAGTGAAAATTTGTTCATTCGCGATCGCGGGGAAATGGCCGCGATTGCGAAGGGTAAAATTTGTACTGGAAAATCTTTGAATCGCTATCGCGAGTTTGGTAACCACGATCGCGTAGGGTACCTCTGGGGAAGTGTTTAAAGTACTCTATTTCGAAGGTCTTGCCATTTAATCATATTTTGAGCTATGGAGCTGGGATTTGGGCGATTTTGGAAGCCATTTTCATCACATGGATTGGGGAAAGTGCTTTTTACTCGATTTTGATTGTCTTCATGAATCGATCTTCGATTTTGGCATTTAGATTATGAATTTTAAAGAGAAATTGAGTGGTTTTGTCTAAACTTTCCTAAAGTGAATTTTTGAGTTTCGAACATCGATTCGGAGTCGGATTTGAGTGAAATTAGTATGGTTGGACTTGTAATAAAATATGTTGTCGGAATTTATGAGTTTTATCTAGTTCTGAGGTGCGAGCCCGGGTTTGACTTTTTGGTTGACTTTGAGTAAACGAGTAAAAATTCAATTTTTATCATTTGGGATTATTTTCTTATGCAATATTTGATGTTTTTTAGTTTCTTTAGTCTAGTTTCGAGACGTTCGGAGGTTGATACACAGGGGATGACATTTCTAGAGTGTGGTTTGGCCTGCTCGGCATTTGTCTTGGCTTGTTTGAGATAAGTATCTTATTTAAAAATGGTTAAGGCACTAGTTGCCTGAATTATTTGTGATAGCTACATGCTATGGGTACGGGCATGCGTGGGGTTTGAACCCATGTGCTGACATCGGGGGTAATTATCCATGCTCGGGTTGTGTATAGGCTATGATAAGCCTAGAATTGACTGTTAAGCTTTAAGCTATAATGTTTCTCATATTTGTATCATTGTTGTGAACTATTTGAGCCATGTTTGAGGTTACGAGGAGGCTAATTCCCTGAATAAACTTAGTAATTGCTATTTCTATGATAAATTGCTTATTTGAGCTACGATAGCAAACATTGCACATGCCTACACTTTAGCATGTTATTATACTAGTCCAAGAGAATGAAATCTAATATTTATCCATCATATACATGTGTTCTTATTACTTGCTTCTCTGTGAAATGATTTGGACTGGATGTCTGTGACCAGCCAGGCGGATTGTGTTGATATGATTGTGACCACACCGGATGGATTGTGTTGTTATGCCTGTAACCATGCCAGGTGAATTATGATACCGTGCATGTGACCACGCCAAGCAGATTGTGATATTAGCATGTGAGTTGTCTGTGCAGCACATGAGTTGTCCGTGCGGATTTATATTATAAGCACGTGAGTTTTCCGTGCAGCATGTGAGTTGTCCGTACAGATGATATTGATATTATAGCATGTGAGTTGTCCGTGCAGTTGATATTATTAGCACGTGAGTTGTCCGTGGTGTTTGGATACGGATCCATCCCCCTAAGGTCATCCTATCATATTTCTCTCTTGATGGCGTACACGCGGATTGCGAGCAACCGACGGGTTTCTGGTTAATGTGAGCTCTAAGTGAGCTGGTTACTATTTTTTGATTGGGTTGCATGCTGCAACAGGTCTTATTGGCTTATGGTTATTGGATTGGGTTGCGCACCGCAACGGAATTTTATTTGGTTATTGCATTTCACTCTTATTTGCAATTTCCTTGGCTGTTGCCTGTTGTACTTGCACATCTTCTCTAAATGTTGGATTGCTAACTAAGTAAAGCACTTTAAAATAAAGAATATTGAGCATCAAAGCGGTTATACCTGAGATTTTCCTAATTTCTATCATATATCTGTTCTATACTTGTAGAAATTATAACTGTACAGGCGTTGGTGAGCACCATTTATAGTTCTTGCTTCTTATACCTCGCCGAGGTTCGTTAGGATACTTATTGAGTACATGGGTTCGATTGTACTCATACTACACTTCTGCACCTTGCGTGCATATCTTGGTGCTGATGTTGCTGTGTATGGCGAATGCTGGCATTGAAGATGTACCTGTGTTCTAGTTATGGCTATCATTTGTCCTTGGTAGCTTTAGATCCAAATTTTGTTCATGTACATTTCAAACATATGTTGTATTTAGTTTTGCTAATCTAAGTCTTAGTGGCTCATGACGTGTATTACCAGTCTTTGGGGAGTTGTATAGAATTCAATTATTTTATTCTTGACTCTTATCATTTCAATATATTGTGTTTTACTGTTATTTGGCTTACCTAGCGAGTTGGTTTAGGTGCCATCACGGCTGGTTGGATTTTGGGTCATGACACGAGTATTATTTTCATTTCTTTTCTTTCTTCATTTCACTTTCCCTGAAAAATATGCAGAAGCAAATAGTAAATTATTTGCTATCAGGACAACCAGTCTAATCTATATCGCTGCTTGCTTTGATGAAAATAGAAAGGAATATATTGCAGATATGAAACCCTAATTCTAAAACCTAGACTGTGGAGTCTCTGCTTCACCTTCAATCTTCTTCTTTCTTATTTCCATCTATTTTTAGTGTGATATTCCCAACATGGCTCGCAGCTTAAAGAAGCCTAGAAAAGCTAAGCGCAAAAACAAGTTGCAATTTTTTTCTCTATCTCAAAAAAACATGTATTCTTTTTTCGATCAATTTTATCATATGAAAGCAAAATCTGAAATTTGAATAATAAAAGAGTGCAAAGAAAGGCATGGATTGTCGAATTCAGTACCATCATTAACTAATATAATATTTTGATACATATATATTATCATTGTGTTATACACTATGATATACAAAATAAGACATTTATAATGTCTTATATGCTGAAATATACAAAGAAGGTATACATTTGATAGGCGTTAATGTGTTATACGTTGCGATATATAATAATATAATTATTTTTATTTTGATATACATTAATATAAAGACAACAATAAAGTTCAAATAATTATATTTATAATTTCATATTTTAGATATATAAAGAAGGAAAATAAAATTTTAATATAGATTTTGATATACACAAAGAAGAAAAATAAAATTGTAATATACGATTTGATATACATATTATTGTTGTGATATATATTTATTAGCTACCTGGTGTCAATATCTATAACTAGGGTTTTTACTGCTAGTTATGTTGATATGTTGTCATACTATGCCAAAATCCCCTCATATTCCAAAAAGGCCCACAACAGGCCAGCTCGGTAAATCCCAGCCATTCTTCAATATCTTCCGTGATGTCTTCAGCCTGTCTTCATCGTTCATTTTTCTTCCCGTTGAATCTCACACCCCTCTCTTTTTCTCCGAATGTTTTTTTATTCTCTTTTGTGTTAAATCAAAATGTAGCAACACTCTATAAAAAAAATTATTAACTGCATTTCAAACCTAAATTAGCAAGGGTCGATGATATTAATAGTTTGCATCTAATAATGCTATGTTGATCTTATTTATTTGGGGGTTGGAACCAAAAAAGAGATCGAAAATGAACATTAAAAATACAAATGAATTACACCTCAATCCGGAATTAGTTGGGGCTAACTATGTGAATCTTTTGATCATCTAACCTGTTGAGATCCTTCTTTTTTTGTGGGAAAAAAAAAAGGTGAAAAACTGAAAAAATAAGATAAAACCTTTACGGAGAAGGGCATTATCTAGGAGAGGTTTTCCTTAACCAAAATATTCTAAGTTTTGGAGCCTTAATTAAAGAAGATTTTAGGCCAACTTGGTAACTATAAAGAAGACTTTTTGTCATAGTTCAAGCCTAACGTTATTGAGAGGAATCACATAGAATTACTATTCGCAATAGCTATCAAGGCAAGAAGATACTCTTGAAGACACAAGCTGCTCAATTGAAGAACCTATTCTTGAAAATTTAAGTTCTTTAGTTGTTAGGTTGAGTCAAGTGTTCTAAATTGTTACATACTTGCTTTTGAGAAGTGTAACAGTAGGATAGTGCAGAAACTTTGAGCTTCTGTAAGCTTCCTGAGCTAGAGTTAGTTTGGAAAGGGGTAACTACAATTGAGCTAATTGTAGGGTTAGGGTACTAGAGTTAGTTCTCTTGGTTATAGAGTTATAACCTAAACCTGGGGTTAGGGTACTAGAGTTAGTTCTCTTGGCTATAGAGTTATAACCTAAAACTGCTAGTTGAAGTTTAGTGGAGTTTTGAGGAAATCCTACTGCTGTAGGTTGTGGTTTTTACTCTATTTGGCAAGGAGATTTTCACGTAGAAAACTCTGTGTCATTTAAATTCCACAATTATTTTTTTGTGCCTGTCTGCTTAATTCCAAAAACTAAGTTCATTGAAATTGCAAAAATTGGGTAAGACACAATTCAACCCCCTTCCTGTTTCTGGTTCAACTCTAAAATTGTTAGGATATACTATGAACCGTGCGTATTTTTATAGTATTCTTTATGGAATAATTATTTATTTATTTATTCAATTTGATAAAGTTTTATTTTAAATAGATCATGTATTTTTCTGTGTGTCCTTTACTTATACAGTAGATGATTTAGTGTATAGAGTTTAGCTTATACACGGAAGATTAAATCATCGATTCTTATAAGTCATAAAGTCTGTGTTCACAATCTAATGATGGAATTGGACAAACCATCAGCACGAGATTAAATATAATTCATCTTGATCTATGGGAATGGTTTAATTTTGACTTCTTGTGCTAGTACATTTTGTATGTATTGAACGGATCAAGTAGAGATAAGTATTTTACACTGACTTAATAATATAATTTCTCTAGTCCATTCAATGTGCTTGTACTCTTAATCTTGATACAATTATTATTAGTTTTGTGTGTCATTTATTATTTTGACTTATTAAAAGGCCAGATTCTTTCATGGGTCAATAAGCCTAGTAAATTGACAATAATGATATACATTGGCGAAATAATAATTAGTTGATAGAATCCATGTCTCGATTTTTGAGATTGATTATACTCCTTTATGAAAGCTTATAAGTTTTCGTGTGTAAACCCGGCCGATGGATTTTGTTTCCAACACATGAAATAAGTTAAGCGAAAGTCTAAAGGAAGTAATCAATAAATTAAATTGTCAGTAATTTAATTTGATCGATTAGTATTTGAATCTTAACATGGGGAGTCAATAAGGTTTATGGAAGAATTTCAAAATTGATTAAGGGTGAGATTACGAATTTTTAGTGGAATAATTCGTATTTTATTATGGTAGAAATTAATTTCGAAATTCGAAATTAATTCCATAATAGGGAGCCTTGTTAATTAAATTATGTGGTCCCTACTATGCCTAAATAAAAAGAAATAAAGAAAATCTTTCCTTTGTGGAAAAAGAAAACCCAATGGGTTTTGGAAAAGGGTTTTACCCTAAAACGTGGCTATATATACATGATATAGAGTAGGCCGTTTTTGACACATGTTTTCCTTGGAATTTCGCCCGCCCGAAATTCTCCCTTTTCGGATATTATTTGGATAACACCGTAGAAGATCGTGGAACGTTTTTCATGAGGTCGTGGTCTAGCTACTCTGGAACTGGAGATCGAGATTGATTTACTTTGTTCATGCTTCAAGAGGTAACTCGCTATAATCTCCATATGTGCTAATTGTTTAATTTACACGTGAATATGATACTAGACTTGCTACCACTGCGATATATAATCCAACAATTAGTATCAAAGCCTGCTCACATAGATAATTAGGATGAACATGGAAAAAAAAAAGGGGGAACATCATGTTAATATGCAAGTTTTGAATTACTTGCAAAGATTGTTTTTCTGTAAAATTGTACTACTTTATGCATGAATATTTGTTCAAAGAATTTTTGATTATTATGATGTAATATCTGTTTATTTTTTAGGATATTTGATAAGAATAATCTAAAATTTTCATTAATCTAAGAAAAACACAAAAGCTCGTTTTTGGCCGAATTGGTCAGTAAATCGAAGGTCAACATGTTGACGAACTCTGATTGACCTAAAATTTGGTAGGTCCATGGGGCCCAGTGGTCAATACTCATCAACTTTGCTCATGACATAAGCCATTTTCAAGCATTCGATGTAACGACCCGACCGGTCGTTTTGAGCTCTAGTGTGTCGTTCGGCGGTTTGAGGCCTCGAGTAGCTTCAATTCATGTTTTATAACTTGTACATGTGGTCAGAATTGAATTTCGGAAAGTTCGAAGTCGATTCGGATGGGAAGTTCTCAATTCGAAAACTTTAAGTTAGAAGAGTTGACCAAGGTTTGACTTTTGAGTAAATGATCTCGGAATGGGAATAGGAAGGCTCTAATAGGTTTGTATGGTGATTTCAGACTTGGGCGTATGTTCGGGTTAAGTACCGAGTGATCTGGGAGCATTTCACTGCTTTATATAGAAAGTGGCATTTTGAAAGTTCAAGAATTTCTTAAGATTGACTTGAAGTGGAACTTGGTGTTATCGATGTCCGTTTGGGTTTTCGAGCCTTGGAATAGGTTCGTATCGCAATTTGTGACATGCACGTAAAGTTTGGCGTCATTCCGGAATGTTTAAGTGTAATTCGGACGCGTTCTTCGACGTTTAAAAGTTTGAAAGTATAAAGAAAGATTTCGATCGTCGATTCGTAGTTTTGATGTTGTTTGGTGTGATTTAAGGCCTCGAGCAGGTTCGTGTTATGTTATGGGACTTGGGACTTGTTGGTGTGAATGGACGGGGTCCGGGGGGCCTTGGGTGTGATTCGAGGTGGTTTTGGATCATTTCACCTTGTCTTAAAGCTGTTGTTTTCTGGTGTCAGATTTGTTCATCGCGATCGCAATGAAGGGCTCGAGATTGCGTAGTGTTAAATAGGAAGTTGTTCTTCATGATCACGTACGAGGGCTCACGATCGCGGTGCTTGGTCAATTGGTTCATCACGTTAGCATGGATGGAGCCGCGAACGCAAAGTGTTAGCGAGGTGGCTGGGCGTGTAAGGTTGTTCTTCGTGGTCGCAGGGAGTGGTTTGCGATCGCGTAAGGTGTTGTTCTGAGGCATGAAGGCTTGGCCTTCGTGTTCGTGGAGCTAGGTTCGCGTTCGCATAGGTTGTTTAGGCAGAGGTTCGCGATCGCATTACTTTTATCGTGTTCGCATAGAGTGAACAACTGATTTTTTGCCTTCGCAATCACGAAGAAGAAGGACCTGGGTAGAGTTGTTTTTAAATCGGGACTTAGCTCTCATTTCTCTTATTTTTCACTTGGATGGCCGATTTTGGGGAGTTATTTTGAGAAGTTATTCATCGCGCAACACGAGGAAAGTGATTCCCACTTATTGCAAGTTAAATACGTTAGTTATATATAGATTAAACATGAAAATTGGTGGAAAATGCGAGATTTTTGGTAGAAGCCCTAGAATTAATATTTTTTGGATATTGATCACGAAATTGGACGTCAAATTGAGAATAAATTATATATTTGAGTTTGTGGTGTTATGGGTAAGGTTCACCTTCGAAAAGTTTTGGAATCAGGACATGTGAGCCTGAGGGTTGACTTGCTTTACTTTTCAAGAGGAGTTGGGGAATTGTTATAAATTGATTTATCATAAGTGTTAGAGTATATTTTTATTGGTTTTCATGATTGTTTGACTAGTTTCGGATCGATGGGCACTGATTTGAGGTGCTAGAGAGGCATTGGAGCCGGTTGTGGAACTTCGGAGTGAGGTAAGTCTCTTATCTAACTCTATAAGGGGGAAACTACCCCCTAGGTGATGTATTTGATATGTGTTACCTATTATGGGGACCATGCCACGACCCAATTATCCTATAGGCCGTGATGGCGCCTAATGTCGCTGCTAGGCAAGCCAAAAGTGAACTAACTATGTGATTACTCTTTTAATAAGTTTCCAAGTAATTAAATTCCATTTGTTAAGAGATTTAAAAAGTAGAAAGTTTAATAAATAAAACGAAAGCAACTGAGTGCAATCATAGATATATAAGTACTCCAAAACCATAAAGTCTACTAGAATGTGTGCCATGACCTGGTGTCACAAGTGTATAATCACTATTAGAATATACAAAACCCTAACTACTGTCTGAAATAAAATAGACAGAAAATAAGTACAAAAGAGAGGCTCTAGGTGTTGCAGAACGGCTGAGGAAGCAACTCATCACTAGGCCTCAAGGTATCGGGGATGCGCGCCGGTGTGACTACCAGATGCACCTGCCTTAGATCCTGCACGGTTAGTGCAGAAGTGTAGCATGAGTACATAAACAACATGTACCCAGTAAGTATGAAGTCTAACCTCGAAGAAGTAGTGATGAGGGGTCGACGTCGACACTTACTATGGGCTAACAGTAAAGAAATACAGAAGATCTGAATAAGCATGGGCTATGTAAATAATAATAATAATAACTCAATAACAAGCAAGAAGTAAATAATTCTCTCACACATGGTAAGTCCCAAATAAATTTCTATCTTATATAATTTTATCCTCTCAAGCCGAGAAAAGATATCAAATATATAATTAAACTTCAAGTGTTATCACGCATGATTATGTCGAGGTCGTACGGCCCGTTCCAAAATAATGTATACATTGATGAGGGTCGAGCGGCACGAACCATAGATACACTATCTATTGCCGAGGCGTTCGGCCCGCTCCACAAGAAGAGAGGATACTTTATAAACAAACGATTTAAGAGCTAATACAAGGCTAATGTACAACGAAACATAATTTTTTTATTAACGGTCAAGTAACCCGCCAAAACTCAAGTAAGTGAAGTTAGTCTTTTAACAATTCCAATGTAATTTAGGCACTTTAATTAACAAGTAGGGTGAAAAACATTACAAGTCTTTCATGATTCGGGTCCTAAACTACCCGAACATAAGCATATTTAGTAACTACGCATGGACTCTCGTCACCTCGTGCCTATGTAGCCCCCACAATTAGAAGCAAATAGCAATTTAAATCACCTATGGGGTAAATTCCCTCTTACAAGCTTAGGCAAGAGACTTACCTTGTCTCAAAGCTCGCTTTCTAGCCTCAAATTCACCCTAAAGCCTCAACTCAGTGCCGAACAATCTGAAACTGGTCAAATGTTGTATAATTTAATCAATATATGCTCAAAAGTTAATGATTTAGCTATTAAAGTAATTACCCAACCCAAATTGGAAGATTCTTAAAATTTACCCCAGGCCCACGTAACTGGATTCAGGAAATTTTCGAAGAAAGTTGTCACCCATAACTTGACAAACTCAAATATATAATTTTCACTCAATCCCGTAACCATTTTCATAGGTAAATCCCATATTTTATCAGAACCTATGTTTATTCATCTAAACCATAAATTTCACAAATTTAGATGTTAGAATCTACCCATAATCTATGTATTTAACTTACATTGGAAAGAAATTACTTACCTCTAATAGCTAGGTGGAAATATCTCTCTAGGAAGCTCCAAAATCACCCCAAGAAGTGAAATAAATGAACCAAAAATGAACTAAATCCGAAATAAATGGACCTCACTGCCTCCAGGACTTTTGCATCTGTAGTCAATGGGCCACATCTATGGAAGGTTCATCATAGATGCGGTCCTCTCTTGGCTGGCCTAAATCCGCATCTGCAGAAGAATGGCTCGCTTCTGCGAGCCCGCTCTTGCGGCACGAGAGCTTTACATGCGCCCTACCACGCGTCTGCGTCCCTTAGCCGCTTCTGTGGTCGCGCATCTGCGCCCACCGCGTCCGCATCTGTGATTTCTGGGCTGCCTAAGTTAGGCCTCTTCTGCGGCTGCTGGCTTGCTTCTACGAGCTCGCACCTGTGGCTGACCATCCACAGGTGCGATTGCACCAGAAGCTGGATGCTTTGGCTGATCAGCCAAGGCCAAACGACTTCTGCGCATCGTTCGAATGGCATCCGGGGCCCCCGAGGCCTCGTCCAAACATACCAACAAGTTTATTATCTTAGAATGGACTCGCTCGCACCCTCGAAACACGAAAAACAACTTTAAAACTAAGAATCGCAACCCAAAACCAATAGGATCGACTTATGAACTTCAAAGTCTTCCAACTTACTCTGAACGCGCTGATTCATACTTTAACTACTCGGAATGATACCAAATTTTGCGTACAAGTCTTAAATCACAATACGGAACTATTTCCAAGCTCGGAATCACAAATGGACCTCGATAACACCAAAACCTACTCCAAATTAAATTTAAAGAACTTTCAAACCTTCAATGCGCCAGCTTTCAACGTTTTCCGCCGAAACGCTCCTAGCTCATCCAAAGCTCGATCCTAACGTATGCCTAAGTCCAAAATCATCATAAGAACCTATTAGGACCGTCAAATCCCAATTCCAAGGTCGTTTAATAAAAACGTTTACCAAAGTCAAACTTAGCACATACGGGGAGTTTCATTTAGGGGAACGGGGATCTAGGAAACAAAACTAGCGGTCGGGTCTACATTCTCCACCTCTTAAACAAACGTTCGTCCTCGAGCGGGTCTAGAATCATACTTGGAGTGCTGAATATCTGCTCCGCATGTCCTCCTCGGCCTCCTAAGTTGCCTCTTCGACTGGTTGGACCCTCCACTGAACCTTTACTATAGAAATCTTCTTGGACCTCAGCTGGCGAACCTACCTGTCAACAATGGCAACTGGCTCCTCCTCATAACCCAGGCTCTCATCTAGCTGAACCGTGCTGAAGTCTAACACATGCGACTTGTCAGCATGATACCTCCAGAGCATAGACACGTGGAAAATCGGATGAAATCCCAATAGACTGGGAGGCAAAGCAAGCTCATAAGCAACCTCCCCAACTCGCCTCAACACCTCAAATGGACCTATAAACCTTGGGCTCAACTTGCCCTTCTTTCCGAACCTCATGCTTCCCTTCATCGGCGGGACCTTCAAGAGAACCTTCTCGCCCACCATAAATGATAAATCACGCACTTTCTAATCCGCGTAACTCTTCTGTCTAGACTGTGCTGTGCGAAGTCGCTCCTGAATCAACTTTACCTTTTCCAAAGCATCCTTCACTAAATCAATGCCATATAACTTAGCCTCGCCGGGCTCAAACCATCCAATGGGCAAATGATGTGCCGGGTAATTTCGGCACATTTTGATACTATTTGCTTAAAGTCTAACTTGTTTTACTTGTTAATTCTCATGATACTTATGTAATTTTAGTGTATTTGCAGAAAAATAAGTGTCAAGACCCTGAAGAACAGAAAAGAGTTCAAAAAGTTAACTGAAGACAAGAAAAGAGGTTAAGAGCATTGCATATGTAAAAATGCGGTCGCAGAATAGACATGCGAATCACATATGCTACAAGTAGATCACAGACGAAGACAAAACTTTAGGCCAATCTTCACGACCGCAAAACAGGAATGCGAACCGCGAATTGGCATGGTGAAATCGCAAACATGAATAGAGTTCTGAGTGAAAATCAGTGTGCAGAATGCGATCGCATTCTGAGATCGCATATTTAGCATGCGAACCGCAGACCCAGATGCGACGAGAGCAAAACTGTCTGGTGTGATTTGCGACGGATGGTGATGATTTGCGAACCACATTCCTGTTCTGCGACAGAAATGCGGTCCGCATTATTTCAACTAGGGCAAAGCTGACCGACATTCGCCTCGGGTTTTGGGCCTCTATAAATAGGTTTTATAGGATTTTGTGAAGGTATTCTTGTCAGAACTTAGAGTAAAAAGTACGGCACTTGAGTATTTTGAATTCTTAGAAGCTTTTGGTGATTGAAAACCTTCAATTATTGTAAGATGATATCAATTACTCTTCCTTGTTCTTTAATTATCAGCATGTGTAGCTAAACTCAAACGCTGAGGTTGTGAACCCTAGATGGGTAGAATGTTGTTGATATCTTGATATTGAATCCGAATTTCGAAGGAAGCTTGATATTTATTTATTTCTCATTCTTGAATTGATCGTTAATGATTGCAAACATTAATGAAAGCCAATTAACTCTAACTTATCTTGGAAAAGTGAGATAGAGTTAGGTAGAAATAAATAACAAAAATTCAAGGCTTTAAACCTTGTTTAACGAAATCACTTAGGAATAAGTAGGTTTTAGTTTGGCGATTAATTGGTTGTTCTTAAGATTGACTCTTTTGTATTCGGGAGAATCGTAAGAGGATACATTATCTAAATATTGGAAAATATTGGGTAATAAATTATACATCAATTTCATATCAAGAAAGGAATTCAATATTAATATCAAGGACATTCTACTACATTAAAGGGGGCACAACCTTGGTTTCTTAAATTCATAGTTCATACTATAAACATTAGTTCTCAGTTTTCCTTTCCTTATATATTCAACACTTCTTTATTCTATTTGGCGTACTTGATAGAATTACGACTTAGTAAAGTATTACATTAATTGGACAATAGTTTCACGCCTATTCCCTGTGGGATTCGACCCCAACCTTGTTGGATTACTATATTTGACATCGATCGCTTACACTATTATTAAGGTGTAATTTGAGCGAATCAAATTTTGGCGCCGTTGCCGGGGAATACGGTCTTGAAATTTCTAATTAGTGTATACTTTATTAGACGTCTAATTCCACTTGATTGCATGCTGTTTGTTTTGGTTGTTGTAGACAGGAAGATATGGCAAACCATGAAGAAGATGTGGAGGTGGAGCAGGAAGAGAATCCTTTTGCTGATATTGAAGAATATATAGAGGATACAGACGCTATAGTACCTCCGGCTATAGGTGCTGCTACGTTCAAGGTAGAACATGGACTGATTTTGATGCTGAAAGCGGAAGGATTCTTCAGGAACTCTACTGATGATGATCCAACGCAGCACCTCAGGAATTTCTTGGGTGTTTGTGCGATGCACAAGCAAAACAATGTCTCTGACGATGCATTAAGGCTGAGATGCTTTAAGTATTCGTTAGCTAGAGATGCAAGGAAATGGCTTCAAAATCTTCCTCCGAATTCCATCCGTTCATGGCCTGAACTTTTCCGGGCATTCTTGTCAAAATGGTTTCCACAAAGCAAAAAATCTGAGCTCAGAGATAAGATATTCTTCTTTAAGCAACTACCTGGTGAACAACTACATGAAGCGTGGGAGCGCTTCAAGTTGTATTTGGTGAGGTCTCCAAACCATGGCTTTCCCGATTCCATCTTGCTGGAAAAATTTTACATGGGTTTGGACCCTATGAACCAATCAATAGCGATGAATGCTGCTGCTGGATCTTTCATGGATAAAACCTTCGCTAGAGTAACTCAAATTTTGGATAAAATGGCAAAACACAATCAAGATTGGCATTCTAAGGATACAACAGGTGGTATGACAATTGGGTCTCCTTCTATGAATAACTTGATCAAGGAAAATCAAGAACGAGACCAAGTGATTGCAAAACTTGCCACAAATGTTAATGTATTGACGAAGTTGTTCACGGAAAATCAAAAGAAGAAAGTCAATGTGGTGGAGAATGTGCAACCAGTGCAAAGTGATGAATATGAAGAGGCTAATTATGTCAACAATTCTCAGGGAGGTTATCAAAGGCAACACTACCAGGGTCAAGGGACGCAAAATCATTGGAGACCAAACCCGCAAGGGCAAGGTCACCAACAATGGCGAAACGACCAAAGTGGCCCCAATCAAGGAAATTGGAACAGCAATCATAATTTTTCAAATCAAAGTTCCAACCTTTATGTTCCTCCAAAAGGTCAGTACTCGAATCAGGAATCCTCTAGTGAGTCCAAATTGGAGAGCATGCTTGAAAGGATATTACAGAACCAAGAAAAGTCGGATAATTCCATGAAAAACATGACTGAATTGGTTGGCTCTCACACAGCAGCGATTCAAAAGCTGGAATTGCAAATGAGAGATCTTTCTCGTGAACAATATCCACAACAGAAGGGAACACTTCCTAGAGACACGATTGCAAATCCTAAGGGGAGTGGAAGCGGCCCAACTTCCCATGTTATGGCTATCACGACCAGGAGTGGTAAGACATTGCAGGGGAGAGATGAGCAAGTAGTCGATGCTGAAGAACTTCAAAAAGGGGTCGAAGTTGAAAAAGATAATGTTGCTGAACTAAACAAAAATCCATAAGTTGTGCTAAACCGAGATGAGACTCAAGAAGGGATAAAGGATAAGGCAGAAGAAACATCAACTGTTCTTCCGCCAATTCCTAGACCCCCTCCTCCATTTCCTCAGAGACTTGCGAGAAGAGTTGACGACAGCAAGTTTGAGAATTTCTACGACATTCTCAAGCAGTTATCAGTGAATATACCTTTCTTGGAGGCTTTCCAAGAAATGCCAGGGTTTTCCAAGTATCTAAAGGATCTGATCACGAAAAAGAGAACTACCAGGAATGAGGTGGTAAATATGACTCACAGGGTTAGCTCTATCATAGCTACAAATCCAATCCAGAAGAAAGAGGA
>MCJB01021214.1:0-77858 GCA_002018475.1 Nicotiana obtusifolia
TATCGGTTACGGGATTTAGCAGTTTTCTGGTAAGATAGTTGGGAAATATCCAAGGGCCCGAACGCATCTCCACCTGGGTGAAAGGAATTTTCTGAGGCCTTTCTTCGTCACTACCTGCCAGTTGAGATAAGACGAGCTAAAGCTGATAAGTTCTTGAACCTTCGATAGGGTAATATGAGTGTGCGAGAGTATAGTATGTAGTTTGATTCTTTAGCAAGGTATGCTCCCCATATAGTGGCCGAGATGAGCGATTCGGTGCACCTGTTCGAGAACGGATTGGGACCACATCTGATAAATGAGTGCACGACAGCCTCCTTGATAGAGGGCATAGATATTTCTAATATTCAGGCTTATGCCCAGACACTAGAGGATCGTAAGCGCCAGCAAAGAGCAGACAGGGAGCAGGATAGGGGCCAACATAAGAGGGCGAGATTTGTAGGGTATTCTGGTGACTTCAGAGGTAGTGCCAGGCCCCAGTCTTCGAGGAGTTTGGTGCAACCTGTAGCAAGTGCTCCTCCACTCTTTCAGAGGCCTCAGTATGATCAATTTACCTATTTTGGTTCAGGTCAGAGTTCGCGGGCATCAGGCTCACAATATCATAGGGATACTAGTCAGACGAAACCCCCAACACCTTGTTGTGATCAGTGCAGCAAGGCCCACTTTGGACTGTGCCATCGAGGTTCCGATGCATGCTATTCTTGCGGATAGCCTAGCCATATGAGGCGGGATTTTCCGAACAGAGGAGGTGGTGGTATGGCTCAGTCGACTGGATCTGTTTCTGGTTCTTCCTCATCAGTTCGACCTCCAGCATGGTGTTTTCAGGAGTCGACCTTGTGTTAGAGGTAGAGGTGCAGTGCCGAGTTCGAGTGGTACTCAAAATCGAACATATGCTCTAGCAGGTCGACAGGATCTCGAGTCATCTCCGGATGTTGTTACAGGTATATTGTCTATGTTTTCTTATGATGTATATTCATTGATTGATCCGGGATCTACATTATCAAATGTTACACCCTTTGTGGTTAATACGTTTGGCGTCAATCCTGAATTAATAAGTAAACCACTTGCGGTATCTACTCCGATAGGAGAATCAGTGATTGCTAGAAGGGTATATAGAGGTTGTACAGTGATGATTTGTAGTCTTCAAGCCTCGGCGAATTTATTTGAGTTAGAAATGGTTGATTTCGATGTGATAATGGGAATGGACTGGTTGTCCTCTTGTTATGCAAATGTTGATTGTCGTATGAAGATGGTTAGATTTCAGTTTCCTGGTGAACCCGTCATCGAATGGAAGAGGAACATTGCTACGCCGAAAGGTAGGTCTATTTCCTACCTTAGGGCAAGGAAGATGATATCAAAAGGTTACATTTATCGTCTCGTTTGCGTTAGGGATGCGGAGGCGAAGCCGCCTACTCTACAATCAATCCCCGTGGTCAATGAATTTCCAGATGTTTTCCCAGATGAACTCCCAAGTCTTCCTCCTGAAAGGGAGATAGAGTTTAGCATTGATGTATTGCCTGACACTCAACCGATCTCTATCCCTCCATACAGGATGGCCCCGGCAGAGTTGCGAGAGTTGAAGGCGCAGTTGAAGGACTTGCTGGATAAGGGCCTCATTAGACCTAGCGCGTCACCTTGGGGTGTGCCAGTCCTGTTCGTGCGGAAGAAAGACGGGTCGCTAAGGATGTGTATCGATTATCTACAGTTGAATAAGTTTACTATAAAGAACAATATCCACTTCCAAGGATTAACGACCTATTTGACCAACTCCAGGGTGCCAAGTATTTTTCCAAGATTGACTTACGTTCAGGGTATCATCAGGTGAGGGTCAAGGAGAAAGATATTCCAAAAATAGCCTTCTGCACAAGATATGGGCATTTTGAGTTCTTGGTAATGATGTTCGGGCTAACAAATGCCCCAAAAACTTTTGTGGATCTCATTAATAGTGTATTCAGGCCCTATCTCGATGTGTTCGTGATTGTATTCATTGATGACATTCTGGTGTATTCTCGTTCAGAGACAGAACATACGGGCCACTTGCGGATTGTATTACAGACCCTTCGGGATCGTAAGTTGTATACTAAGCTCTCCAAATGTGAATTATGGCTAAACTCAGTAGCATTCCTTTGCCATGTGATATCTGACGAGGGTATTAGTGTTGACATTCAAAAGATCGATGCAGTGAAAAATTGGCGAAGACCTACAACACCGTCAGAAGTCCGCTGTTTTCTAGGGATAGCAGGATATTATAGGAGGTTTGTAGAAGGGCTTTCCTCTATATCTTCCCTATTGACTAAGTTGACACGGAAAGCTACCAAGTTCCTATGGTCCGACGCTTGTGAACATAGTTTCTAGGAGCTGAAGAATCGGTTGACCTCCGCGCTAGTACTTACTCTCCCAGAAGGAACAGAAGGGTATGTGGTGTATTTTGATGCTTCAGGTGTAGGTTTGGGGTGCGTATTGATGCAACGTGGGAAAATGATTGCTTATGCATCAAGACAATTAAAGAAGCATGAAAATAATACCCGACTCATGATTTGGAATTGACTGCAGTAATATATGCTTTGAAGATTTGGCGGCACTACTTATACGGTGTCCATGTTGACATCAACACAGATCACAAAAGTTTACAATACATCTTCAAGCAAAAGGAGTTGAATATGAGGCAGCGTAGGTGGCTTGAATTATTGAAAGATTATGATGTTGAGATATTGTACCATCCCGGTAAAGCCAATGTTGTGGCAGACGCTCTCAGTCGTAAGTCAATGGGAAGCCTAGTACACATTGAGGCAAGTAGACAGGGGTTGACTAAAGAGCTTCATCAGCTAGCCAATATGAGAATCAGATTGTTAGACTCTGATGACAGAGGTGTTACTACACATAATACGTCAGAATCATCTTTGATAACCGAGGTAAAAGCACGGCAATATGAAGCCGATTATGTGTGCCTAATGTAGCAGGGTTGTGATAGAATATTATGATTGAGATTCATCAGTCTCGATATTCCATCCATCCCGATTCGAAAAATATGTATTATGACATTAAGGAGCAGTATTGGTGGGATAACATGAAGAAGTCTGTTGTAGAATTTGTAGCCTAGTGCCCTAATTGTTAACAAGTAAAGATTGAGCATCAGAAACCCGGTGGATTGATTCAGAATATAGAGATTCCGACTTGGAAATGGGAGGTGATCAATATGGACTTCATTATGGGATTACCTCGCTCTTATCATAAGTTTGAATCCATCTGGGTGATAGTTGATCGACTTACAAAATGTGCCCATTCTCTGCCAATTAAGACAACTTACACAGCTGAAGATTATGCGAAATTATATATCAAGGAGATTGTTAGGCTTCATGGTTTGCCATTATCTATTATATCAGACCGATGAGCTCAATTTACGGCTATCTTTTGGAGGTCTTTTCAGATGGGTTTAGGCACACAAGTGAATCTCAGCACGACATTCCATCCGCAGACTGACGGACAGGCTAAACATACCATTTAGACACTTGAAGATATGCTACGAATAATGTGTTCTAGATTTCAAGGGGAACTGGGATGATCATCTGGCACTCATATAATTCGCCTACAATAATAGCTACCATTCCAGTATTAAAATGGCCCCACACGAGGCACTATACGGGAGGAGATGTAGATCACCAGTTGGATAGTTCGAAGTCGATGAGACGGAATTGTATGGGCCAGATTTGATTCACCAAGCCATTGAGAAGGTGAAAGTGATACAAGAGCGACTAAAGGCGGCATCAAGCAGGCATAAATCTTATTCTGATGTCCGACGTCGTAAGTCGTGACCTGGAATTTGAGGTTGGTGATTGGGTTTTCCTGAAGATCTCACCGATGAAGGGTGCTATGTGTTTCGGGAAGAAGGGTAAACTGAATCCACGGTATATCACGCCATACAAAATTCTTCAACGATTTGGACAGGTTGCTTATGAGTTAGAATTGTCATCCGAATTGGAATTTGTTCACCCGGTACTCTATGTATCTATGTTGAGGAAATGTATTGGAGACCTTTCTCGGGTCGTCCCTATCAAAGACGTACAAGTTACAAAGGATCTATCATATGAAGAAATGCCAGTGGCTATATTAGATCGACAAGTCCGCAAGCTGAGAACAAAGGATGTAGCTTCCGTTAAAGTATTGTAGAGGAACAATAATACGAAAGAAATGACATGGGAAGCAGAAGATGAGATGAAGTCTAAATACCCTTACCTGTTCCAGAATGAAGATAACGAGGATGTCGGGGGGACACAGGACGTATTAGAAGGAGAAACGTCTCTATGAGGTAATCAATAACTTGAGAATACTCTTTCTTAATATAAAATCGTGATATGCAGATAATGTACATATCTATAATGCTTTGTATAGCCTTGTAAGGCCATAGGTTGGGTTTAACTGCTTGCAAGTTTGGCTATTGTCCATTTAATAGAGGAAACTCAGCCGGAAATCTCCGTTAGAAATCCACGATGAGTTAGACTCCTCGTAAACCTTACATTCGAGGACGAATGTTCCTAAGGGGGGAGGGTGTAATAACCCATATTTGCATATGTTAGCTTACACCGTAAGTTAGTCTACGTAGGTCTGAGAAGAGATTATCTTTGAGATGATAAGAATTAAGTCCTATTGGTCTTAAATGATACAAGGGTGTATAAGAGTGGTTAACAAGTACTAGAAGTTAAACAAATCAAGGATGTTGTAACTCGTATTTTCGGGTAAATCTAGAGGTGACTAATATTACCAAGAGGTTATATTTTTAGTTATTTGAATAATATAATATCCGTTTCATAAGTCTTGAAGTCAAATGAGTTGTGAAACAAAAGTCGATAAACGTGGTCGCAACTTACGTTCATAATTTTACTCATACTTTAGGTCAAATGTCACTAAGTTTTTCTCCCAATTTACTTAGAATTACGGAGTTATCTACCCACAAAATTCAAGGTCTATGAGTCTAGTTTCTAACGCATTAAACCGTTTGTTGATACGATCTCCGATTTGAGAGATATTCACGTTTTTGCGAGACTTCGCCAAGCAGCTCTCTCTGGGGCCCACATAGGCGGTTAAGACTTGTAGATGTATATAACATGCGTCAACCCCGTTTTAAGTTATTACTTTTCAGTATATGCAGACCTTAGAATCCAAAGAACACTCTCTCAAGGTTCTCTCATGATCCAAGACTAAAACAAAGGGCAAACAACACAAATCAAGTGTCGGGAATCCCGTGGCGCTAGTAAGTTTCTTGTTCTTCTTGTTGTTGTTGATTTTTGTGCTGTTCAAGCTCGTGTTGGAGGTTGTTTTAAGTTTTTTATGTTCTTTAAAATACTCCCTCAAACTGTAATATCAACCCTAGTGATTTCAATCCTTCTAAAGTGATTCTAGTGCCGAAAAATTCTAATTGAATGCATGCTTCACTTCCTTGTTCGTGTGGGAGCATTGGAAGGATATTTCGTGGTCAATCAAGGTCAAATTGGAGTTTTTTCTTTCTGTTTAAATGTAAGGAACCTATTACCCAACATGTATTTAAGATTATCCAAGTTACGGCTAAGTCGTTGAAGCTAGAACTTGTGAAATATATGTCGAAAGGCTTGCTAGTAATGTTGTTGGTTGGTGAAGTGTTTTGGGAGGCTCAATATCATTATTATTGATGTTGTTTGTGCTTTTTGGTGATTTTTTTAACTTGTGTGAAGTCATATAAATAGGGGAGGTGCTGTCCGTTTCATTGTAAAATAGGTTACGGTTGATACATAATAGTTACGACGCTTAAACGATTACGATAGTGTCATTTCTCTTATTGTAGACTAAGGAGTCGTGGCATTTTCATAGCTTGAGATGGGAAGTATATACAAGTTATGTGAGGCTATCCCTTTCCTTCTTTTGCACGACTTTGATTGTGCGTAATGTAATGAACGAGCTTCCAAACATACTCCACTCTTAGAGGCTAGCAGTACATACATTGTTTCCCTTCTTATGGAACGATTGATGTTGATGTTACTTCTCTTATTCTTATGTTATCAATGTTGTTGGTACTTCCTGATTCTTATAAGATTCTTAATGAAGAGTTAATCCTAATAAACGTGTACGGAGGATACTGGCCTTACGTCGCTCCGAAAGGTTCAAAATGTGATTCCAACGAGTCCAGCACGCATCATATGTATGTATCTATTTTACTCTACCGAGCCGCGCTATAGTCATCCGGGTATGGCACCTATTATGCAAACACTGATCAGATGGATTTTACCGAGCTCCACGTTGCCGGGTATGATTCTACCGAGCCTTATGATGGTCAGGTACATTTTTACTGAGCCTATTAGGGCCGGGTACGATACGATGATAATTACGCCCACAGAGGCGTATGTTTTAAAAGTTTATGTGTGTGTGTATGTGTGTATGTATATATATATATATATACATATATATATATATGCATCATGCATTCATGTCAGTAGTCCTCAGAGGTACCTAGATGTTACAGGTTGTATATTCTCTATCCTTTTTTATATTATTGTTCTTACTTATTCTTTCCTGCCTTACATACTCAGTACTTTATTCGTACTGACGTCTTTTTATTTAATGGATGCTGCATGTCGTGCTGCAGGTCCTGATAGACAGGTAGGCGAAGCTCCCACCACAGTAGGCTGCCCAGTTCAGCGGTTATTAGCGAGATCCCTTCTTCGGACTTGCCGTGGTCTTGGTATGCATTTTTGTTATTGGCATTATGGGTATGTCGTGCCCTGTTCCGGTAATGTTGCATCACTTATGTTCCTTTAGAGGCTCACAGACATGTGTCGACTCATGTATAGGTTGGATTGCCTTGTCGACTAAATTTTGTTGTATAGTCTCTCATGGCAGCTTGTCAGCTCGTATCTTATACGTAGCTTCATGACACCCTTGTCAGCTCATGACATGTATGTTCATGTCATTATCTGCCATTGTTGGTTGTTAAGGATTCATGTCTACTATTATTACTTATCTCATCGGTCCTTATAGATAATAACAAAAGTTAGATAAAATGTGCGTTGGTGCTCAGCAAGTATGGCCTGGGTGCCAGTCATGGCCCTCCAGTTTGGGTCGTGACACGTAGCTGAAGGATTTGTTTCCTTTTCCTAACATTGACCGAATGATCAATGCAATGTGGTACGAGACACTGTGTTTTCTCGACGCCTATTTCAGGTACAACCAAATACGGTTAGACCTGGGAACCCAAATGACTTCTTTCATCACTAAGTTTGGCACTAACATGATGCCATTTGGGTTAAAAAATGTCGGTTTCATATATCAACGCTTAGTTAACCAAATGTTCGAGGAACAGATAGGGGAATCAATGGAGGTTTATATTGATGATATGCTTGTTAAGTCCCTGCGAGCGGAGGACCATCTAAAATATTTGCAGGAAATCTTCTACATACTAAGGGAATACAACATGAAGCTGAACCTAAAAAAGTGTGCCTTCGGAGTTGGCTCGGGCAAGTTCCTTGGTTTCATGGTATCTAACCGAGGAATAGAGATCAACCTGGATAAATAAAGGCCATAGAAGATATCAGCGTGGTTGACAACGTCAACATGGTACAGAGGCTGACTGGGCGGATAATAACATTGGCCTATTTATTTCTAAGTCATCGGATAAGAACCATTGATTCTTCTCGTTACTAAAGAAAAAGAATGACTTCTCTTGGACCCCGGAATGCCAAAAGGCTTTAGATGAACTCAAATGATACTTATCGAGTCCTCCTTTACTACATACCCTGAAGGTGAACGAACAATTATACCTCTACTTGGCAATCTCCGAACTAAGGCTACAAGATTTAGCTTAGTTAAAGGAAAACTGTCCGAAGATCCTTTTTTGGACCGTAGGGAGGTTCTTGGGTCTTGGGGAGACCGATTACTTGATGAGGGAAGTCCACGAGGATACTTGCGAAAACTATTCAAGAGAGAAATTTTGGTTCGAAAATTGATCAGGACCGGTTATTACTAGAACAAGATGGAAAAGGATGCGAAGGACTTTGATAAAAAAATGTAACGAATGTTAGAGGCACACCCCGATGACCTACCAACTGGGGGAGATGCTTCACCCTGTCATTTCCCCTTGGTCGTTCATGAAATGGGGAACAGACATCGTAGGTCCTTTGCCATGGGCACCCGGTAAGGCCTAGTACATCTTACATATGACCGATTACTTCTCCAAGTTAGTTGAAGCACAGACGTTCAAAAAAGTTAGAGAAAAGGAACTCATCGACTTAATTTGGGATCATATAATATGTCGGTTCGGGATACCGGCCGAGATCACGTGTGACAGTGGGAGACAATTCATCAGCGGTAAGCTCAATAAGTTCTTTGAAGATCACAAAATCAAAAATATTCTATCGACCCCTTTCCACCCGAGTCAAATGGCCAAGCAGAGTCAACAAATAAAACTATACTGTAGGACTTGAAGAAAAGATTGACTGACTCAAAATGGAAGTGGAAAGAAATTTTTCCCAAGGACCTATGGGCATATTGAACATCTTCAAAGTCAAGTACTGGTGAAACACCATTCTCCTTAGTCTACGACGCAGAGGCTTTGATTCCGATAGAAGTGGGAGAACCGAGCTTAAGATTTCGATATGCTACGAAGACATCAAACAACAAGGCCATGGCCACAAGTCTAAATTTAGCAAATGAAAGGTGAGAAGCCATTCTGGTCCGGTTAGTAGCAAATGGGAGGATACTACAACCGAAGGGCAAACCTTCCACACTTTCAAGTCGGGGACTTGGTGTTGAGGAAAGTCACACTACATACCAAGAACCCGAATGACGGGAAACTAGGCTCGAACTGGGAGGAACCGTACAGACTAACCGGTATAACCAAGAAAGGTTCATATCAGCTCGAGTCCGAAAATAGTGTGCAACTACCCAACAACTAGAATGTGGCACACTTGAATAGGTACTACTACTAAGGTATGAACACATAAATTTCTTTATGGTTGATTACGCTTTGAACTAACTCATGGGGGTACTCAATCGAAGTTAAATTCAAGGATTAGGTCTGAAAGCACGTGTTGCCCTCTTTTTCCCTTCGACCGGTATTTTCCCCGAAGTGGGTTCTATGGCAAGGTTTTTAACGAGGCAATAGTAAGCATGCTACCCTAGGATTGAACACCGATCTAAGGCCGGAGACTGCAGATCATCCGTATCGGATCGATAGTATTCGAGCCCCCAAAATTCAGTCTCGTATACTGGGGGGTTATAACACCCTGAGTCAAGAACTGAAGGCCTAAGTTTAGAAATTTAGAAGGCACTCCTAGTCGATATTGAAATTCAAGGCTTGAACATTAGGATTAATTGTAAGGGTCAAAAGGTCAAACGAATCGTGCCCGCATAGCTCATTTTCGCCATGGCGGATAGCTCTTGTATCTTCAATTATTCACACTACATTCAAAGAAATAGAAAGAAATTCACCTTCTATGTTTCATCGGCTCACATTCGCACAGGCAATATTATCATTAAGTCACTTAGAATGAATACTGGGTTTAATCTTTTCTAGGCCCACGGACCACCATTAAATGAAGGCATCAAATCCCCAAGGCAGTAAGAACCCACAATATCGTGCACACCCATCTAAAGACCTTTAACCCTAGGGGTCACCCCGGACTAGTGACTGCTATCCGATAATAAGATCGGGAAATGGGGAAATGGGGCTATTAAATACCAAAGGCACCAAACCTACAAGGCATGGCCCGAACACGAAAGGCCACGATGAACTTAAGAAACGAAACCTTTAGAGCTTCGATCACAACATATAAACGACTCGGAGACGTCTGAGTTCGTGCATAAAAAGTAAGGTCCATACATATTTTAATCCATAAAATATTACTTCAGACTCGGTCAAATCACTCGGTCTCAAATTGCAGCCATGAAATGAGCCACCTTCGGATATTTTAGCAAAGACTTCGTTTTTATTGGGTCCTTTGAAGTTAAAGTATCTCAGAGTAATTATTTAACGATGTCAAATTCTATGCAAGGCATCGATGGAATATTATAAAGTCCGAGACACAAGTTATGTATCCTAAGTTTTGAAGTCATAATACAGAAAAGATAAAGGGCACAACATATAGCCAATGCGAAAATTTCATATATAGTTACTGAGGCACTATAAAATAGCCTGGAATACAAAGCATGTAACTACAAGAAAAGATAAAATAAGCTAAAGCATTTCCTCCCTAGTCTTCATTAGAGCCCGGATCGTTATCCGAACCATTGACCTAGTACCTCGCTTTGGCCTCGGCTTCGAGCCTCTTAGCCGCTTCGATCTCGGCAGCTAGGTAAACTCCCTGGGCATGGATCTTCGAGATAGCCACTTCACGTATTTAGCCTTTGTTATTACACGGGCTTCGGCTACCTCCACAATATTCTTGTACTGGGCCAGCATATCCAGGGCTTTTCAGACCTCGTTTGAAGCCACCTCCAATTTGGACTTCAATACAGTTTATTCTTAGCTGAGAGTGTCCCGTCCTATAACGGTTGAGTCAAGTTGTGTCGGGAGCTCCTCATTTAGCTGAGACCATTTGTCGGCATTTTTTCTCATCACTCAGAGCTGCACATTGGTCGATGCCAGGTCCTCTTTGGTAGCATCCCTCTACGAGGCCAGGAGATCTATTCTGCCCCTCAACTCATCAATTGAAGCGTTGACCTCATCCATTTTGGACCTAAGCTATTTAATCCTGGTTATCTTCTCTTGGACCTGCGAGATTGCGGCATTAGAATCTGCGTTTAATCTCTCATTATTGATCTCAGACACTCTTACCTGTTGAACTAGGAGGTCATGTTCCTATTTCGCTTTCGGGGCCTCCTTTTGGGCCTTTTCCAGCTCAGCTTGGAAGACGGAGCGGTCATGGTCAACCATGTCCTTAAGGACATTATCTTTTTTATCACAAAGAGCTTTGTACATATCTTTCTGTTGGACCTGCTCCTCGAGCTCGAACTCGAGGTGACTCACCTCCATCCTGGCCCGGTGAAAGCTCGCATGGTTAAGTATCGAGGATTGAGACACAAAGAAAGAGAAATCATTAGAATGGCATTAAGGAAATATAACCTTTTAAGAAATAAAGAGAAGTAAGGTATACCCTATTTAGCGCCTGCTGAGCCTCGTTGACAAAACTCGACCTGTGTACCTCGTTCATCTTCACTTGGTCCTCCACCGGTACTGTGAACATGACCATCTTCTTCCAGTCAAGGTCCACACTTGGGGCGGGAAATTTCTTTTTGAGCTTTAAGCTCAAACTCGCCTCACCTGGGCCTAGTTGTACGACCCTTTTCAGGATCTCCAGGTGGGCAAAGCTAGAGTAGTCCTCTAGCATGTCGACGTCCATGATCCACGTCCATGATCCATGTCCAATCCACACTCAACAGTGAGTGAAAACGGTCGTTGGAATAATAGTACCCAACAAGAGTCGGGGTTGATTTCCTCAGGGAGTTTAATACGGTGTTAGAGCATACACTTGATGAGAGTACGTGAAATAGCTCAATTGCGCTTCCAACACAGAGATTTTGTTTACTACTTCTAAAAATAACACAAACAAGATTAAACTAAGTAGAAGAAACTAGAAAGCGAGTAATTGTGTGGTTTTTATCAAACGGGTAAAAGACTAGGGATGTAACCTTCGCCTATGTGCTAACCTAATGGGTAAAGTTAATGCTTGTTTTAGTAACCGGTGTATATTATAACTCTCAACTCTAAATTACCCACTCAATACCTCACGGTTATAGAGTGATTTTGCCCAAATTGGCTTTCTCGAGCCCAATTGGGTATCAATTCAAATAGTTGATATGAGCTCAAGTCGGATTTTCCCTATCTCTAGTTCGAACCCTTTAATTAGACTAGCCAAAACCCTAGCTATCCCAATTTCTTGTTAGCCAAGTTTTCGTAGACTTAGTCCTTCTTACTTAAGTAAGAACCAAGTCAAATAGGCGTGAACTAATGTTTGCAATCATTAATTCTAGAAATAATGCATGAACAAGGCTAAATAATAAATACTCAATCATAAACAAGCACTAAATTAATTACCATAAGGTTTACACACTAGGGTTGGGTCACAACCCTAGAGAAAATCTAGCTACTCATAATAGAAATTGAAGAAAACAAAGAAAAAGAAGAAGAAGAACTAATTTGAGCCATAAACTGAGATTAAATTGATAAAACAAATAATTCTTCACACAAAATGGTCACTAGTTTCCCAAAACAGTAAAATTAAATGGCTACCACTCCAAATATTACAAAATTTGCCCTAAAAAAGTGTTTCCTGTCTATTTATAGTGGCCTGAAATTCGCTGACCAAAATGCCCTTCCCGAGGCCCAATGGCCGCACAATTCCATGTGTGGTCCGCACTTTGCTTGGCTTCTGCAAGTAGAGAGATTCTACAGCCACACAATTCCGTCTGTGGCTGTACTTCAGCTTCCGCGACCGCACTTTTCCTTCTGCGGCTGCACTTTTGGCAATATTTCACACTTGGTCGTTATGCACATTCTTTGAACTTTTTGAATTCTTGTCAATATGACCATGTTTTGCAACCGCACACTTAGTATGTAGACCACACTTTTCCAAAAATCCTCTAAGCTTCAAGTGCTAGATCTGCGGCCGCTGATGTATTATTGCGGACTGCACTTTGGCCTCTTGCACTCCGTCTTGCCTTTTTGAGCTAAAACACTCCTTTTTGAGTTATAATTCTTCGTTAAGGTCAAATTCTCCAGCATTCCTGCAATTTGCACAATTTCATTAGTTTTAGGAACAAGAATCAACACTTTTGGACTAAAACTAAAGCAAGAAGGTACTAATAAGTGGTTAAAATCCACACTTATCAACTCCCCCAATTTTAAGTCTTTCCTTGTCCTCAAGAAAATATATTAGTTCCCACCTCCTCAATGTAAAAGACCATTTCAAAGAGTCAATTATAAGCCACTCATACTGAGTTGGGACAAACAATTACCCATAATGCTCATGCATTTTCAACAAGGTGTCACATCACATATTATACACATATAACTCTAATATGACACTTGAGCTTAGAGAATTGACTTCACTCATCAAGAACTCTTGTTCTATCATGTAGATCATGGTGGAGTCCAATCTCTTCCTCCTCTACCTTCCATTTGCTATGCTTACTTCAAGAATTAACTGTCAATGTTTAGAGAAATGAATGATTCACTCTTCTCTCACAAGTGAATGTCACAAGTAAGGCTTTAAGTACCATAGGCTTGCCCCTCATGTTGATCACCACTAATGTAAGCTTACTCGTTCAAAATCAAGTAGGAGTTCTTTTGGGTTGTAATGAAGGCTTCTGGATTGGGGGAGGATACCATATGGGAAAAGTGGTTACACCCTTCCTTAAGCACTCCACTTTTTTCATTTCTTGGCTCACATTTACCAACTCTTAGAGGCATTTCCTTTTTTTAGGGGCTAGAGAGTCTTGGCATCATTCTTTATTGTTCATTTAATTCTTTTTCTCCCTTGATTCTCATACTAGAGATAGTTTCCTCTTTTTGATTTCATCAACCTTCCTTCCTATTCCCTTCATGGCATTTTCTTTTTGTTCTTTTCTTTTATTGCCTTCTCTTTTAATAGAGATTTTTTCTTTTCTCTTTTTGGTGCCTTGATACCTCTTTTAAATTCCTCAACTCTCCCCTCAAATTTATGCCTTAAGGTACTTATTTTATAAGAGTGTCAAGGAAGGTCCTGTTGCCAAGAGAGGATTACAAACAAAATGGGTAAAGGCTTGTAGCATGGTTACCAATAGAGAAAGGTTAAAGGCTCAAAGGGGTTGACTAGGGATAACAAGTATTGGGTAGCGATAGAAAGCTCGATCGGGCCAAGGAAAGCCTACAATCATCTTCCAAACTACGCAAACCAAGAATTTTGCCACATTTGGGCCAAGTTCTAGAAAATTCACACAAATACTTAGACTAGCAACAAAATCACCTCACCCCTCATGCAAAAAGATCGTAAAAGAGGATAGAGTCTAAAGCATACAACGATCACAATCAAGTTAAAGATCACTATGGTCCAATCAACCACTCAATGATTATCAAAGTCAACTCAAGAGTCTCAAAGTCACTAACTAGAGCTATTTTCTTTCAAAACCCTTGTTTCAAACAATAAGCACTTAATTAAGTGTATTGGTTCCAAATGAAGAATAAATAACTCTTTTTGGAGAATGACTTGATTAGAGATTTTATTCATTACTACTACTATTATTATTACCTAAACACAAAAACGGACTCATTCCCTAAATAAAGTAGTCACAACATCCATCCTCAGGAAGAGTCACCCGGTTCACACAAAATACCACCTTTGGAAAAAAAGGAGAGAGGGCGAAGAAACTCCCTAAGAATCATTGGACCTCTCAGTGTCCCTAGCAGCATCAACCTTTTGTTGGCTCAGTCAACTGAACATCATTATCATTATATCTGGGAGTGGCGGGAGTGGTGAACATCGCATGCACTTTGTCACCAGTGTCAGTGGCAAGGCATGGCTTCTCAAACTAGCCAGCTAGAGCGACCTGTATAGATGGATCCGGGGCGGTCTGGTCTGGATCAAGCAGCATATCAAAGGGAAAATCTTAGTTGTAGCTAGCCCGGTCACCTCAGCTCTTAGCTCTTCCACTGAGTTCTTGCTGGCTTGAGACTTCCTCATCTTCTTGACCTGCTTGGTCAAGCCCTCAGTAACTGAACCATGATGCATCAGAGTGTCCATAATCACCTTCTGGTTGTCAAGAATCTTGCGTAGTGTTTCATCAAGCTCAGTGGAATCCCTCGGTGACAGTGTGGATGATTGCCTTGCAACAGTACTAGAAATCTCAGACAACTTTGAAGTGGCTGCCTGCATCCAATTGTCGAGACTCGCCAATGTCTGGAGACTCACAAAGCAGAAAGCGAGCATGTAGGCATGGGCACCGGCCTCAGAACTAGAGTAGGGACTGTCCTAGGAGCTATGGAAGGAACTGAAGAAGGAGCTGAAGATGGAGGTTCGGGCATAGCAGCTGGTTCACTGATAGAGGCTTAGCTGATGTGGATGGAATATTAGTTGTGTCAGAAACCACCACTCTCAGCTCATCAGATTGGCCGGCAGTAGTAGAAGGCTGAGCACCCTTCTTCGGGTTGCTCGGATCCTGTAGTGAGTACCAGTCAAATGGCTTCTTAAGCTTTACCTATGTATCAAATGCCTTGGGCTCTACCTTTGTATCTGTGAGGTACTCTATTATAGTGCTGGGGTAGGGGTAAGTAGTGTTAGTTTACTGTGCCAACATAGAAATGTTGGCCAAAATAAGGGCACCCACTTTAATGTTACGCGGCCATGATAAAGCTTCCAGAACAGCACGAGGAACAAGCAAGTTGTTCTCATTCTGGCACGAGTAAAGCCTACTACACACAATTGTTTGCCAACCTTTCGCCTCAAAGCTTAATGTACTCCGGAGAATAGGTACCTAGCAGTAATCCAAGGTGGAGGTGGTCCTAGTGCCAAGATCCCAGCAAGCCACGGCCGGGCCTCTTCTATCAAGGCCAACTTCTCTAGGTACTCTTTTGGCTGACTCTACGTCCTCAAATCCCAAGTACGTGTTCAACGTATGCTTGTCAAATTTCACCTTGAGGTTGCGTACTTTGGTCATATATGTCCCTTTGCGAATATATGAAATTTTGGCATAAAACTCGCGGACAAGGTACTCCTTGACATCCACTGCCTTCTCAATAAATAGCAGCCCTCCCTTTCTCTTCATGAACTGCTCCAAAACTTCCGGATTGTATCAGTCAAGATCCTTCAACAAAGACTACCTCCCATGTGCTAATGACCTCAACGTCTACCACATTCGAAAATCAGTAAAAGCAGGCAAGCTTACAAATCTATCTTCACACGCTTCCTTCTTCTTTTTCCAATCAACATCGGTAGATGTACCTTCTCCCCCTCTTCCACCATCTGGAATGTCCTGTGCACCAGACACTGGAGCAGCTGGCTCGGAAGCCTAGCTATCAGTTTCCAAACCCTCAAAAGTGCTGTGACATGATGAAGGCACATCCAGAAGCGCAGATTGCTCATGTGGTATGGGCTGCTAAACTGTCTGCTTTTTCGAAATAGACACGGAGTTTCCCTCGGAAGCCTCCCTAGATGGGGCATAAAAACTAGAAGAGGTATGCACCCCTCCCTATTCCTGTTCTAGCTTTCTTTCGAATAGTCTTTGGCACACTGAGGGGCAAGGCACCTCAGCCTTGACCCCTTGAAAACTCACCTCTATTCTTGGCGGTTTCGTCGATGCATCATGATCGAAGCATTGTCTATATCAACACAAAGAGGATTGTTAGTTGCAAGTCATCATTCAACACAGTTAAGACTCACGTAAGTGAGGGAGACATTATGGACACAGTAGTGTTAAAGAAAATTGGACATGCTGCAAGAAATGGGATATGCGGTCCACACTTTTTTGATGTGCGACCGCAGACTGGGAGTGCTGACCGCAAATTTTCATTAGCGGTCGCACTTCTGACAAGAAATATCATAGGCTTAGGGACCTCCTCTCTGAAGACAGTGCGAAGGACAAAGTGCGATAGCAAAATTCATTTGCAGTCCACGGAATTAATTGTGGGGTTCGCACTTTTATTATTTCAAGAGACAAGTCTCTTATAGAAATGCGGACCCAAGATGCGGCCTCACCAGGAATTCTACAGTCCGCACAATTAAAGTGCGGTAGTAGAAGCACTTGCCTTCACCAGTCACCAATAATAGCCAACTACAGACCTCACAATTACAAGTGCGGTCGCAAATTTCAAAAAATTAACGAGCAATCTATGTTTTTACTTAGATTTTGCAACTACATGTTCAAATCTATAATATGGTATACACATACAATTTAACTAACCCAACCCATTTTAGCATGTATTAATAACTACCCAGTACAAATCTACCCCAAATGGACACATGGATGAACTATAATAATAGATGACATAAAAAGAAGCTAAAAATTCAAAGATTAAAATAACACAAAAGACATAAAGTGAAGCATACCAGATGAAGTGAGTGTACTAGATCTTATGAGCACAGATGGGTGTGTGTGTGTTTGACAAAGAAATTCCTCATTTAAGCTTCTAGAGTAACAGTGATTCTAAGGAGGGTGAAAAGTGTAAAATTAATGCAAAACTCCCTTTTACACTCAGAGTTATTGAGAGGATAAGAGGCCGAGTGTGGCCGCACAAATCCAAGTGTGGTCTGCATTCCTTCACCTGGGCAATAATATAGATTTCTTATGCGCGGTCCGCACATATTTTAGCGCGGTCGCAGATTAGCCCCTGACTGACAGGAAAAAACTTTAGATAGTTTGCAATTTGACATCCTGTTGAGCTTCTAGAAATGCAGTCCACAGGTGAAATTTGCGGCCACGCAAGCTCTTCAGCGGTGGCACAACTATTTCTGCACTCGCACAATGAACATGTGTTGTTCGCATTGTCTTCTACAATTAGCCATTTTGTTCACCCTTCTTTCACGTAACACTCAGCCTTGTAGCACACTTTAAATAAATTTAGAAACAATAAATAACACCTAATTAAAAAAGAAAAAGGAAAAGAACTTGGGTTGCCTCCCAAGAAGCGCTTGAGTTAACGTCGCGGTATGACGCAATGTCTAAGCATCCCCAAGTTAATTAAATGACCGCGACTACGTGGCTCTCTCCAACTTTAACCAAGTAGTGCTTCACCCGATGACCATTGACTTGGAATATTTCATTGTTCTTGTTCTTCAAATCCAATGCACAGAAGGGTGTCACACCAACAATTTTAAACGGACCACTCCACTTGGACTTGAGGTCCCGGGAAACGTCCTTAATGTTGAGTTAAAACACAATACAAGATCACCGGCCTTGAACTCTTTATTCATAATGTACTTGTCATGAAGATATTTCATCTTTTCTTTGTACAAGAATGAACTCTCGTATGCATGGTACCATAATTCATCCAACTCCTTCAAGTGTGCAACCCGCAAGTTTGCAGCTACATCCCAATTGAGAGTCAATTTCTTCAAAGCCCACACTTTCTTTGTGCTCTAGTTCAACTGGAAGATGAAAAGCTTTCCCGAACACTAACCTGTATGGACACATTCCGATAGGTGTTTTGTAAGTCGTCTTTTAAGCCCATAACGTATCATCATGCTTCTTGGACCAATCCGTCCATTTTGCATTCACCTTTTTAGACAAGATACTGTTTATCTCCGGGTTGGAGACTTCCACTTGTCCACTAGCTTGTGGATGTAGGGAGTCATGACCATGTGATTAATGCTATACTTGCTAAGTAAAGTGTCAAAGCCTTGTTGCAAAAGTGGGACCCCCCATCACATATGATGACACGTGGAGTACCAAATCTTGTAAAAATATTCTTCTTGAAGAAAGCCACTACATTTATGCTTCATTGTTGGGTAAGGCGACAGCGTCAACCCATTTGGACACATAATTCACCTCGACCAAGATGTAAGTATTTCCACAAGAATTCACAAAAGGACCCATAAAGTCAATTCCCCAAACATCGAAAATATCAATCTCCAAGATGGTTGTGAGAGGCATCCCATTTTTCTTTAAGATTCCACAGGCTCATTCACATTCATCACATCATTTCACTAAGTCCTGCATCCTTGTAAAGAGTAGGCCACTAGAAACCACAACTAGAACTTTGGCTGTCGTTCTTGCTCCACCATGATGGCCACCATGGAAAAGAATGACATATGCCTAGAATATCGCCTAGCTGTTCTTCCGGTACACACCTTCTATTCACCCCATCCGTACAAATCCAAAAAAGATATGGTTCATCCGAAGAATAATCTTGACAATTTCTTTTAAGCTTCTTCCTTTGGTTTGAAGAGAACTCATCCGGAATGATTCCACTCACAAGAAAATTCACCATATCCGCAAACCACGGCACCTCTTTCGTTGAAATTGCCAAACAATGTTCATTGTGGAAGGAATCATTGATTTCAAGGCCATCATATGGTCTCCTCTCCTCCTCCAAACGAGACAAGTTGTCTACCACTTGGTTTTCACTACCGTTCCTATTTTGAATATAAATATCAAATTATTTCAACAAGATTACCCATCTCATCAACCGAGCTTTAGAATCCTTCTTGCTCATAAGATAGTGAAGCACCGCATGATCCGTGTTGGCAATAACTTTGGCATCCATCAAGTACGGGCGGAACTTCTCAATCGCAAACACAATAACAAGGAGCTCTTTCTCTACAAAGGTGTAATTGACTTGGGCACTATTCACAGGCTTACTAGCATAGTAAACCGGATGATAAACTTTGTTAACGCGTTGCCCCAAAACAACCCCAACCACTACGTCACTTGTATCACACATGAGTTCAAAATGCAAGCTCTAATTTGGAGCGGTAATGATAGGAGTGGTTGTCAACTTGAGCTTCAATTGTTCAATAGCTCTCATACAATTGTTATTGAAATAGAATTTAGCATTCTTCTCAAGGAGCTTAGACAATGGGTTCACCACTTTAGAAAAATATTTGATAAAGCGCCGGTAGAAACTCGCATGACCTAGGAAACTCCGCACACCCTTCACCGAAGTTCGGGGTGGAAGCTTAGAAATCACCTCAATCTTCGCCGTGTCAACTTTAACTCTATTCCTTGAGATTTTATGGCAAGGACAATGCCTTCCTCAACAATGAAATGACATTTCTCCCAATTGAGCACCAAATTGGTCTGTTCACATCTAGCCAACACTTTGTCCAAATTTGCAAGACAATCATCAAAAGAATCCCCAACAACCGAGAAGTCATCCATGAAAACACCAAGGTAGTCCTCTACCTTGTCCGCGAAAATGGCCATCATACACCATTGAAAAGTCTCTGGTGCATTGCACAAACCAAAACGCATCCTCTTGAAAGAAAAAGTACCATAAGGACATGTAAAGTTTGTTTTCTCTTGATCTTTCCGAACAATAAGAATTTGGTTGTAGCCTGAGTACCCATCAAGAAACAATAAATAGCATGGCCGGCCAATCTATCGAGCATTTGGTTTAAGAAACGAAGCGGAAGGTGTTCCGTCTGACTTTGTTAAGCTTATGATAATCCATACAAAACCTCCAAGCGGTCACTGGTCTTGTAGGAATCAACTCATTCTTATCATTTGTAACAACTGCCATGCCCCCCTTTTTTGGGACACTTTGAACTGGAGAGGTCCATGAACTATCGGAGTTGGGGTAGACAACCCCGGCATCCGACAACTTGATAATCTCCTTCTTGACCACTCTTTGCATAGCCTCATTGATATTCTTTGATGTTCAATGGATGGTTTAGCACCATCCTCCAACTTGATCTTATACATGCAAAATGCGGGGCTTATACCTCGAATGTCTGTCAAAGTCCACCCAATAGCCTTCTTCCTCTTTGGTAACACCAACAATGTGGAATCAACTTGCACGTTAGTCAAACATTAGGAAAGAATAACCGATAAAGTAGAACAAGGGCCAAGAAATTCATACTGAAGGTGTGGAGGTAATGACTTCACCTCCAAAGTAGGTGGCTCTTCAATAAAAGGCTTTGTAGGAAGAGTCTTCCTATTCTCAAGATCCAAAGATATTTTCCAGGGTGCATAGTTGTATGACCCCATTCCTTGCAAAGAATTCACACACTTCATGAAATAATCCATCTCGTCATCATCAAAATTGAGCAAAACGGCTTCCAACATATCACCAATGTTCATTGTAGCACTTGTATCATCAACAATAACATAGGTCACCATATCCACAAAAGATTCCACCTCATTGCTATTTGGTTGATTCATAGACTTACACAAATGAAATAGCACTTGTTCGTCACCAACTTAGAAAGTGAGTTCTCTGGCTTCCACATCACAAAGAGCCTTAACCATAGCAAGGAAAGGTCTCCAAAAATGATAGGCACTTCATAATCAACTTGAAAATTTGGAATAACAAAGTCCGCCGGAAGAATAAACTTATGAACCCGGACCAAAACATCCTCAATCACTCCCAACGGCCTCTTCATTGTGCGATCGGCCATTTAGAGAGGGGATATTTTTTATTCATCCGGGGGTTCATTCATTATGAACTAAAAAGTGGTTGGCCGATTAGTGAGTTTTTAAAAATGTCATAGAATTCATGATCGGCCATTCCATTTTCTTCTCGCTTATCCCCATTTTCAAATGAGAAGATCCGACGTCAAGTGCAGGAATTGCTGTCAAAGGGGCGGGTTGCAACCTTATAGAAGGTTTCCCAATTCCCAAAGGTTTGAAAACCAAATAGGGCATCAACTTGATACTCGCCCCAAGATCATAAAGAGCTTTAGCAAACTCGGCAAACCTAATTGCACAAGGAATAATGAAAGCACCAGGATCCTACAACTTAGGAGCCATGGAATGGACAATTGCACTCACTTGATGAGTGACCTTGATAGTTTCAAAATTCATTGACCGCTTCTTGGTCAAAAAGATCTTTCATAAACTTTTGCATAACCAGGCATTTATTCCAAAGCTTCTACTAATGGCACATTAATTGAAAGACTACTCATCATTTGAATGAACTTGAATTGATTCTCACCATTTTTCTTGGGAAGTCTTTGAGGATAGGGGGGTGGAGGCTTAGGCAATGGTGCCTTAGCCTTTTGCACTATTGGCTCCAGTATGTTGATGATGTTCTCTCTATACGGGTTCACCTCCTCTTGAGTCTCTTCAACACTATCATCAATGTCAATTCGAAGCTCATTATTTGCTTGAACAACATTATTTGGGATTTCCTCCTCTTTTATCACTTGGTCATCATCCACAAGTCGCCTTTCACTTGAGGTGGGTGCATTTCCGCCTCTTCCACTTCTTGTGATAACCGTCATTGCATGCCTTGTATTTTTACCACCCTTTGGGTTCACTACCATGTCACTTGGTAGTGCACCCTTAGGACGAGAATTAAGGCTTGAGAGCTTTGCCCCATTTGAACTTCAAGATTACAAATTGATGTGTTGTGTGAGGCAAGTTGGGCATCGAATCGACATTCCTTTATATCATTTGCTTAAACATATTCTCAATCGGCTCATTTTATTGTTTGAAAAACTTGAAACATGAGAAGGATAAGGAGGTGGTTTGCTCGGTTATTGATACATTGGAGGCCTTTGAAAACCCAACCCCTGGTTTCCTTGATTATTTCCCCAACCACCTTGATTGTTGCCTCCCCAATTTCCTTGGTTGCTTCCACTCCAATTTCCTTGATTGTTGTTATTATGCCAATTCCCTTGATTGTTAGAATTTCAATTGCCTTTGTTTATTTTGTGGTCGCCTTTGTTGTTGATTGGAGCCTTAAAAGTTGTTCCTTTGCCCTTGAAATTGTTCACATATTGAACCTCTTGTTCTTGCTCATGATAAGAATCATCTTGATCAAAACCACCATCATCTTGCATATAATTTTCCACGCGGACCCTTGGTCCTCTTCTTGTTCATCAACACATTTACTCCCTCTATATCATAAAATTGATTAGGAGCTTACACTTGATTAAGTTGGGATTTTGCTAGTTGAGTCATTATTGTTGTCCATTGAGAAATGGATTGCCCATGGTCTTGCAACTCTTTGTGGAGGTGAATCATGTTGGGATCACCTTGTGGTACATTAGCTTGGGATTGTCAAGCTGACGACATTTCCGCCATCTCATCAAGAATCTCGCATGCCTCAGCATAAGGTGTTGTCATAAAGTTACCACCAGCCAATTGATTGACCACACACTGGTTCATAGTATTAATACTACGGTAGAAAGTTTGTTGGATCATGTTGTCAGTCATATCATTGTTTGGGTACTCCTTCACTATTGTCTGATACCTCTCCCAAATCTCATGCAAAAGTTCATTAAGCTCTTTCTTGAAAGCCAATATTTAATCTCTAAGAGTAGCCATATGCCCGGGAGAGAAAAACTTAGCAATAAACTTTGCCGCTAAGTCATCTCAAGTATGTATTGAATGATTAGACAAGCGTTCCAACCAATCTAAAGCTTTACCCCGTAAAGAGAAGGGAAAAAGCCTTAGCCTCAAATCATCCTCGGAAATATTAGTTTTCTTGCTCCCCCAACATGTATCCACAAAGCGCTTCAAATGTTTATAAGCATTTTGATTTGGTGCACCGGTGAAAAAGCCTCATTGCTGTAGCAAAGTGAGCATTACATTGGTAAATTGAATGTTTCTCGCCCTAATACGAAGGGGGACTATTGCACTAGCATAACCTTCATTGGGCAATATCTGGTATTGTTCCTCTTGTTGTTGTGGTGGTGGAGGTGGGGTGGTATGGGCACGTTGTCTAGTTGACCTCGGCCTCGACGATTCGATTATGGCACTTGAGGTACCTCATCGAGTTTTTCTTCCTCGCCGTCCAAGTTCCCCAATGGCATATTTCCAAGCTCATTGTTCGCCATTTTGTACCTACAATTTCTTTAAGAAGTTAGTAACACGGAAGGGAAAGAAGATATTTCAAGAACACACTCAAATATATAGCTAACACCGTTAAAACTCCCCGGCAACGGTGCCGAAAATCAATCCACTTCCAATCCGCACTCAATTGTGAGTGGAAACGATCGTTGGAATAATAGTACCCAATAGGAGGCGGGGTCGATTTCCACAAGGAGTTTAATAGAGGTGTTAGTGCATACACTTGATGAGAGTACGTGAAATAGCTCAATTGCGCTTCCAACACATAGTTTTTGTTTTCTACTTCTAAAATTACCACTCAAGATTAAACTTAGTATAAGAAACTAGAAAGCGAGTAATTATTTTTGTTGTTTTTATCAAATGGGTAAAAGCCTTGGGATGTAGCCTTCGCCTAGGTGCTAACCTAATAGGTAAATCACGTTAATGCGTGTTTTACTGACCGGGGTGTATTATAAATTCCAACTCTAAATTACCCACTTAATGCCTCTTGGTTATAATTTCTCAAGCCCAATTAGGGTATCAATTCAAATAGTTGATATGAGCACAAGTTGGCCTTTCACTATCTCTAGTTCAAACTCTTTAATTAGACTAGCAAAATCTTAGCTATCCCACTTTCTTGTTAGCCAAGTTTTCCTAGATTAAGTCCCTCTTTATCAAATAAGAACCAAATCAAATAAGCATGAATCTTTGTTTACAACCATTAATTCTAGAAATAATGCATGAACAAGGCTAAATAATAAATACCTACTCATAAACAAGCACTAAATTAATTACCCATAATGTTTACACACTAGGGTTGGGTCAAAACCCTAGAGAAAATCTAGCTACTCATATAAATTGAAGAAAACAAAGAAGAAGAACTAAAAAGAGCCATAAACTAAGATTGAATTGATAAATCAAATAATTCTTCACTCAAAATGGTCACTAGTTTCCCAAAATAGTAAAATATATTAGCTACAACTCAAAATATTACAAAACCTTTCCAAATAAAGTATTTCCCGTCTATTTATAGTGGCGTAAAATTTGCTAACAAAAATGCCCTTTGGGAGGTTCTGCAACGGCACTTTTCCATCCGGGGGCTGTACTTTTGGCAAGGCTTCACACTTGGTTGTTTTGCATATTCTTTGAACTTTTTGAATTCTTGTCAGTGTGACCATATTTTGCGGCCGCAAATTTAATATGCAGACCGCACTTTTCCATAAATCCTATGATCTTCAGGTTCCAGGACTGCGGCCGCAGAAGTATTTCTGTGGACTGCACTTTCTTCCGTGGTTGCAGAATTATTTCTGCAGACTGCACTTTGGCCTGCTGCACTCCCTCTCGCCTTTTTGAGCTGGAACACTTGTTTTTTTGTTAGAATTCTTTGTTAAGGTCCAATTCTATAGCATGCTTGTAATTTCCATAATTTCATTAGTTTTGAGAACAAGAATCAACACTTTTGGACTAAAACTAAAGCAAAAAGTACTAATAAGTGGTTAAAATCCACAATCATCAGTCCACACCCTCAAAAAATGAGTTGAGGGCTTCATCCACGGCCCTAGATGCGTCAGTTGGCCTTTCTAGCCTCATTTAAAGCGGCCTCCACCTAGGGTGGAGACTCTTGGATATGGATGACGACGTGGTCCTCAAGATCCGCTGTTCTTGGTACAAGAGGGGCTTCTTGAGAAGTCGTGGCCTTATGTTCCTCCTCGGGCTCCCGAGCTTAGGAGGATTCAGCCTTACGATCGCCCTCCTCCTAGGCTACAAGCGCTTGTGAGGCGTTGATTAGTTCGTGAACGAGGAATTATATGTCGCCGTCGTCATCCCCGAGGAAGTCCCTGAGCTGATAAAGAACTTCGGGGTCCGGGACCCTGGCAGTGGATGTTTTCTTGGTGCTTTTTCTAACCTTGACCACGATCTTTTTCTCTTCTTAGCCTTGGTATGAGTGTTTGACGAGTCAGGGGACCTTTTCTTTTTATTCATCATTTTCTCCCCCATCTTCGCAGTAGCTTCGACAGAAGGCGGTAGTGAAGTGGAGGATTTTTCAGACAGGGACGAGGCCACGGCCTTGGTGATTGCCCGAAGTTTGGTGGTGTTGGAAAAACCTGTGAAAGGAAAAGACCTAGTCAAAATAATGACAAGATAAAAATAACCCTAAGGAAAATTCAACCAGAAGAAGTGGGACACTTACCATGGGAACGAGCCTCCCACTTTCCTTTGGAAAGCTTGCGCCACTCACGCTCGGGGTAGGTGATTTGTTTGCGTATGCCCTCAACCCACCTTAGGAGCTTTGTCAGCACCGACCTTTTCTAGACTGGTAAAATCAGACCCCTCCATAGAAGTTAAGTCTCAAAGTGCTAATGATCTCCAAATATGTTGTTTCATACTTGATTCGGGCAACTCCCGTCCCATCTTTTCATGAATAAACTGATTCTATGCTTGCTTTTTGGGGATGTAGGCCGGGCTAGTAGCGACTTAATCTTGTTTCCGATAGAGCACCATTGATTGGTCTAATGGCAAAGGAAACTTGGGAATTCAAGATTTTTCCCTAAAACGAGGGACTGCATTGGGAACTTGGGCGATAGATTCATATCAAAAAAGATGAATAATGAGAAAGAGGAGTAAATTCAAAGGAGTATTTTGATAACTTAAAAGGAAATGAACTTACGTTTTGTGTTCCACTTCTCGGGAAACGGCAGGAACTCGAAAGTATCTTCGGTCTATATTCGAACAAACCTCCCTTACCAACCTCGATCGTTGTCCTCGTCTATGCAAGAGAAGGGAGCCTCCTTTGCCCATCGGGCGAGCTTGATTAACCCCCCTCGGAAGATTCGAGAGCTGTAAACTCGGAGCAGATGGCCAACCATAAATTGAGGCTCCTCTGTGTTGTTAGCAAAGTAACGGAGAAGGATCATGATCCTCTAAAACAACGGGTGGATCTGCCCGAGGCATATTTCATGCCTTTTAAAAAAATTGAGGATCACCGTATCCACCAACCCGAATGTGAAGGGATACGTGTAAATGCTTAAGTACCCTTCCACGTGCATTATAATATCCTCATAAGGGTTGGGAACGACTATTTTTTTGCCTTCCCATTTGTAGTCCTCTCGGACCACTTGGAGCATCTCCTCGATGATGGAGCAGACGTACCTCCACGCCTCCTCACCTCGGCCTCCTTGTTTGGAGAGTTCTTCGACCTTGAATTCGTTCTCTATGGAGCAACCTCTGGGGATAAATTCTATGAGAGGAGGTTCTGCGTGTAACAACTCGACCGGTCATTTTGAGCATTTGCACTTTGCTCGGTAGTTTGAGGGCATGAGTGTCTCCGCATGATGTATGATGTATTATGACTTGTGTGAATCGCAATTTTGATTTTCAGGTTATTCGAAATCGATTTTGAAGAATGAACTTCATGATTGAAGCTTTAAGTTGGAAGAGTTGACCAAGTTTGACTTTTTAGAATTTGACCTCGGATTGGAGTTTTGATGATTTCATTAGGTCCAGATGGTGATCTTGGACTCAGGCATATGCCCGAATTTTCATTTGGATATTTCTAGAAGGATTCGGCACTAATTGGCGAAAGTTGGAAATTTGAAGGTTTGGTAAGTTCATAAGTTTTACCGGAAGTTGAATGTGAGGATATCGGATTTGGATTGTGGTTCAAGGGATTGGAATAGTGTCGATATGTCATTTGGGGCTTGTCTGCAAAATTTGAGTTCATTCCAGGTTGATTTGATATGTTTCGGTGCGAGTTTTGGAAGTTGAAAGTTCTAATTTTATTGATTTTGATTTGAGGAGCGATTCGTCGTTTTGATGTTATTATGTGTTATTTGAGGCCTCGAGTAGGTCCATGTTATGATACGAGACTTGTTGGAATGTTCAGACGTGGTCTCGAGGGGCTCGGGCGTGTTTCAGATCGATTTCGGACCATTTCTCCTTCATATCGCATTGCTGGCTACTGAAGTCTGGTGCACTAAAGGTTCCTCACGATCACGGACATAGAGGTGCAATCGGGTAAGGGAAAATTTGAGCAGAATATTTCTTCTTCTTCGCGTTTTGCGAGTTCTCAGACGTGTTCGCGTAGGCTGCTGCTATTTGTGCATCGCGTTCGTGCAAGAAATCCCGCGTTCGCATAGTTGTTTAGACTGAGCTGGGCAGTAGCCGCTTCTTCTTCGCGTTCGCATTGTATTTTTTGCGATCGCATAACTCAGATGAAGGTAACCGTCGCGTTCACATGGGCTATTGTGAGATTGCGTATGGTATTTTCTGAGGCTGCTGAGTTTGTTCTTCACGATCGCGAAGAATGTCCCGCGATCATGTATGGTATTCCTGTCCAATGAATATAAAGTGCTCTATTTCGGGGGTTTCAGCCATTTTTGCATATTTGGAGCTATGGAGCTCGGATTGAGGCGATTCTTGAAGCAATTTTCACCTTGTGGATTGGGATAAGTGTTCTCTACTCATTGTTGATTTTATATCATGAATCTATCTTTGTTTTTGGAATTTGATCGAGGGTTTCAAAAGGGAAATTCGGGGTTTTTGTCTAACCATTTCTAAAGTGAATATTTGAGTTTTGAACATTGATTCAGAGTCGGATTTGAGTGAAATTGGTATGGTTAGACTCGTAATTGAATGAGTTGTCGGATTTTGTGAGTTTTGTCAGGTTCCGAGGTGCGGGACATGGGTTTGACTTATTGGTTGACTTTGATTTAATGTGTAAATATTCGACCTTATCAATTGAGTCTGATTCCTACAGCATTATTTGATGATTTTGGATTGCTTTTGGCTAGTTTTGAGCAGTTCGGATGATGATTCGAGAGGGATGGCACTTCTAGTGTATCGATTTGGCTTTTTTGAGGTAAGTGTCTTGCCTACTTTGTAGAGGGCATTTTTCCTACAAATTTACATTATTTGCTACATGCAGCGGTGAGACATATATGAGGTGATGAGCATATATACATGTGCCAGGGTTACTCATGCTCGGGGTAATTATATTAAAAATTGCGCCTTGTAGAATTTCGTGACCTTCTTGCTTCATGTCTTACTTGACTACTAGATCACTAAGAATATGGAATTAAATGTTAGAAACCAAGATTTAATTTACTATAACTTGATTAAAATTTGATCGAATTTTGAGAAACATTGATGTGTCTAATTCGGTCATCATTATGTTTAATCACTAATACATTCCTATGGCCGTTATTCTTGAGATATTAGATTCTACACTCGTGTTGTAGATCATTCTTGAGATTTGTTGAAATACTTGAATAATAAGGTTCTTGAGGGTTTATTGAACTAATGTTGGCTTGAAAGTTGTGATCAGGGTTCATTTGGAATCTTCGATTAACCACTCTCCCTGACGTTATTTATGCTTTCTACCTTGTTTGTCATTGATATACATGTGCTTCGTAAGGAAGAGTGTAAAGCACGAACGGTGATGTCATGCCATTGCATATATATTATCATGTGAGGGAGAGTGTGATGCACGAAGGGTGATGTCGTGCCATTTCATATATTTCATCATGTGAAGATGAGTGTAAAGCACGAAGAGTGATGCCGTGCCATTTCACATATTTCATCATGTGAAGAGAAGTGTAAAGCACGAAGGGTGATTACGTGCCTTTTCATTTGAGAGTAAAAGCACGAAGGGTGATGCCGTGCCATTTTATTTATATTACCATGCTTTTATATTATCATGAGTTCAGGAAGTGCCAAGGTATCCAAAGTACATCAAGGAAATTGTGGAAAACAAATGCAAACTAACTGAGTTCGAGACTGTAGCGCTCACTGAGGAGTGTAGTTCCAGAATTCAGAATAAGTTGCCTCCTAAATTGAAGGACCCAGGAAGCTTCACAATTCAAATTTCAATTGGGAAAGATGTGGTTGGGCGAGCATTGTGTGATCTTGGAGCAAGCATAAACCTGATGTCGTTGTCTGTGTTTCGGCAGCTAGGGTTGGGAGATCCTCGAACGACTATGGTGGTATTGCAATTGGCAGAGAGATCATTAGCCAGCCCCGAGGGCGTCATTGAAGATGTGCTGGTCCAAGTGGGCACATTCATATTCACAGCTGATTTTGTTATCCTAGATTACGAGCCTGGTCAGGAAGCCCCATTTATTTTGGGATGACCATTTCTAGCTACGGGTCGCACAATTATTGATGTATGTGAAGGACAGATGACCATGAGAGTGGGTGATGAGGTGGAGATCTTCAATGTATACCGAGCACTTAAATTGCTAGCACACTATGAAGATTTGTCCATGATCATAATTGTGGATGATGAATTGGCAGGCACAACACCATACTTGGTATTTGAAGATCCTTTGGGAAGAGCTTTAATTGACGAAGAAGAAGAGGAGGATGAGCTGGTGGGAGAAATCGTACAAGTTTTGAACATGGCATGCCATATGTCAACGGGTTGAAAAGATTTGAGGAAATCGACAGGCCATTGACATTGACACCACCTAAACCATCGATTTAGGAGGCTCCAAGGTTAGATCTCAAGCCTTTACCTTCTTATCTTCGATACCCATACTTAGGTGTTTCAGAATCCTTACCTGTGATCATCTCATCTTCATTATCACATGTGCAAGAGGATAAGTTGCTGGGGGTTTTGGGGGAACATCAAGGGGCCATCGGTTGGACTATTATCGATATCAAGGGAATTAGTCCATCATTTTGCATGCATAAAATATTCTTGGAGGATGGACACAGACCAAGTGTGGAACAGCAAAGATGATTGAATCCTATTATGAAGGAGGTGGTAAAAAAAGAGATTATCAAATGGCTGGACCGGGGGATCATATTTCCTATTTCTGACAGAAATTAGGTGAGTCTTGTGCAGTGCGTGCCGAATAAGGGAGGAATGGTAGTTGTGGAAAACGAGCAAAATGAGTTGATACCTACCATAACAGTGACGGGATGGAGGGTATGCACTTATTACAGTACGCGCAAGGACCACTTCTCTTTCCTTTGCATTGATCAGATGTTGGACAGGCTTAGCCGGGCGTGAATGTTATTGCTTTCTTGATGGTTACTCCGGTTACAATCAGATAGTGATAGCACCAGAAGACCAGGAAAAGACTACATTTACTTGCCCCTATGGCACCTTCGCCTTTAAAAAGATGCCATTCGGGATATGCAATGCATTGACGACTTTTCAAAGGTGTATGATAGCCATCTTCACCGACATGGTGGAGAAATTCGTGAAGGTGTTCGTAGATGATTTTTCATTCTATGGGTTGTCCTATGATAATTGTCTGAAGAACTTAGAGTTGGTGAGCATGCTGTGAGGAAACTAACCTGGTACTTAATTGCGAGAAGTGCCATTTTATGGTTCAAGAAGGTATTATATTAGGACATCGAGTGTCCAAGCAATGAATTGAAGTCGATAAGGCCGAGGTGGAGGCAGGGGAAAGACTACCACCACCCATCTCTGTTAAGGGCATCAGCAACTTCTTGGGACATGCAGGTTTTTATAGATGTTTCATTAAAGATTTTTTGAAAATTGCTAATCTCTTGTGCAGGTTGGTAGAAAAGGATGTCGCACTGTCTGAAGACATTCGAGGAGCTGAAGTTGAAGTTGGTGTTGGCGCCAATCATTATTGCTCCTAACTTGAGTCTACCCTTTGAGTTGATGTGTGATGCGAGTGATGTTGCAATTGGGGCTATGCTTGGACAGAGAAAGAATAAAATGTTGCATTCAATCTACTATGCCAACAAGACCCTAACTAGTGCACAACTCAATTACACCACGACGGAAAAAGAACTGTTGCCAGTTGTCTATGCTTTTGACAAGTTTTTGTTCTACTTAGTAGGAATGCATGTGATCGTGTAAACGGATCATGCGGCGATCAGGTATTTAATCACAAAAAAAAAAAAGATGCTAAGCCGAGATTGATTAGATGGGTACTTCTTTTGTAGGAATTTGACTTGGGAATCCGTGATCTGAAGGGCACAGAGAATCAGGTGGCTGATCATTTGTCAAGGCTAGAAAATTATGAGCATGTGAAAAAAGGAGGGGTGATATATGAGACGTTCCCAAATGAGAAACTCTTTGCACTCACACATGATCTGCCACCATAGCGTGCGGATTATGTAACTTTCACTGTGAGCGGAGTACTTCCTCCAGAAATGCCATCTGAAGGGAGGAAACGATTCCTACATGACATAAACTACTATTTCTAGGATGAGCCGTTCTTGTATCGGCAGTGTGCTGACCAACTGATGAGGAGATGCATTCCGGAGAAGGAGGTGGAGCAGGTTTTGTACGATAGTCATTCCTCACCTTATGGGGGACTTCATGATGGTAATAGAACAGCTGCAAAAGTTTTGTAGTCGGGATTTTATCGGCCGACTCTGTTTAAAGATGCACATTCATTTGTGAAGAAGTGTGATCGGTGTCAGAGGACTGGAACAATCACTAGAAAAAATGAGATGTCGCTTACGAACATTCTTGAGGTGGAGATTTTCGATGTTTGGGGGATCGATTTTATGGGACCATTCCCATCATCTATAGGGAACAAATACATCTTTTTACACGTTTCGATACTCCTTGAGCTCTGATAAGTGATGAAGGTACGCATTTTTGCAACAAACTTTTGAACAACCTTCTAACGAAATACAGAGTCGAGCACAAAGTTGCCACCGCATATCATCCTCAGACGAGTGGGCAAGCAGAGGTATCGAACGGAGAAATAAAGCAAATTTTGGAGAAAACGGTCAGTGCAAATAGGAATGATTCGGCTTCAAGGTTGGATGATGCTCTATGGGTGTACAGAATTGCATATAAGACACCTATTGGTACCTCTTTACAAGTTGATCTATGGCAAAGCATGTCACCTTCCAGTTGAGCTAGAACACAAGGCCTTCTGCGCAGTCAAAAAGCTCAATATGGATACGGAGTTGGCGGCTGAGAAAAGATTGCTCCAACTCAATGAGCTAGATTAATTCAAGCTGAATGCATATGACAATGCCAAGCTATATAAAGAAAAGACCAAAAGGTGGCATGACAAGCACATCAAGTATCGCCATTTCGAGCCGGGCCAGTTGGTATTACTATTCAACTCCAGGTTGAAATTATTTCCTGAAAAATTAAACTCAAGATTGTCTGGACCTTTTGAAATAGTGCGTGTAACACCATATGGGGCTATAGAGTTAAGAGCACCAAATTCTGATTGGACGTTCTTGGTCAATGGGCAAAGAATCAAGCATTATTTGGGTGGTGACGTGGATTGTCACAAGTCCCCAATTGCACTAAAGGATGCTTGAGGAGTGGTAATGTCATGCTGCGATGTTAAATCAAGTGCTTCTTTGGAGGCAACCCAAGCGTTTTATTTTGCTTTCATAGTTTACTAACTTTTCCCCTTCGTTTCGGTATTTTTGATTTTTTTTTAGGAGTTCCTTAATTTTGTTTTATCTTGTAGGAATAATTTTTGTTGTATTTATCATTAAAAAAAATTTAAAAAAATCCCAGGCATGAGAAAAGAGGGTGGATGTGTCGCATCCCCCTCAGCGCCAAATATTAAGGGCGAAAGTGGTCGAGGCAGTGAAGTCTGCCCAAAGCGCCAACTAGCGCATCCATTTGAACTGAGGCAAAATCAATTGGGACGCGTCGCGTCCCCTTTAGTGCGCATATGTAAGTGTTTTAAACACTTGAAATTCCCCAATTCTCCATTCCTTCCTTTCCTTCTCAACCTAAACACACCCTTCACTGTAAACCCAATCCCCTCGCACCACCACTGCATCAACCTCAAATGCAATAGATATCTGCTTCTCCTTCCCCGTATCTTCTCTCTCTTCCTCTCTTCTCTCCCTTCTCTTTGTAAGGCAGCAGAATCCCACCCCCAATTCCCCTATACTAGGTTTTACCAATTTAGATTCTACATATGAACTTAAGAGAGGAGTTTGAAAAATTTTTAGGTTCTTGCTTGTTTCCACCTGCTTTGTTGTTGGTTTTTGCTGTACATGATGATGACAAACTATAATTCCCATCTTCTGATCAATTTTGGGAGAGTATTGTGCATGCTTTACAGTGAGAAGACGCTAGCCCACACCAGTGCAGCCACGTGTTTGACAAATTTATTGTGAGGTTAATTTAGGCGCTGGCGAAGTCTGAGTAACCGAGCGACACTAGTATGTGCTAGTGAATAGGTGTGGGGTTGTTTGAGTGATTATGTACATCATTTCAGAGTGTTGGAGTTACAGGTGCTCGCCACTTTTTCAACATTTGTTTTGAGGCATTTAATGGTCGTTCGGTTTCCGAGTGACCAACTTCCTGTCTGAATTACTTGCAATTAAGTTGCTTAACTGCTTGTATTGTGATGTACATTGTTTCGGCAGTTTGTATGTGTATTGGTATATCTTGAGAATAAGTGTGGGGTTGCGCAAAGTTTGTGATGATATAGCTAAGTAAATCCAAAGTAAGCTGTTGTAGGTAATTGAACATGTTTTGAGCGACACCTGAATCTCTCTTTCATTGTGCATAATCATGTCTATAGGTGCATTGCCAACTTGTTTGCTACAAGATAACTAATTCCTGCTAAAAGCCATGGGCTATGTTTGATTGAAGTACTGAATGGCATAAATATGCGGATGATTGGAAGTGCACACCTTTGCACAGCTGTTGTATATCTAAAACTTCACTATTCTGCAAACTAATTGTTGACGTCTATGTTCTGCAGGTACATTGGTCCACAATGGCAGTAACGGGCAAATCTTCCAAGCAACACGAAAGAGATAATGACAAGCAACCGCCCAAAAAGCCTACCGAAAAAGCAACGGGTGCTTCAAACCCATAGAACAAAAGGAAACGGACTGAGAAAGCAAAGGCACGGCCGACTAGGCAATTAATTGATGAGTCGGAACAAGAAGACGAAGAACCATTGGTGCGGAGGAATGTAAAAATGAGTACCACAACAACATCACAAAGACTGCCAAGTAAAGGGATAGAGTTCAGAGAACCTGTGCCAAACCAGACCAAATCCACAACGCAGGTTGATCCAAAAGATAAAGGGAAGCAGAAGGCTACCCCAGAATCTAAGTTCGAGTCTGATTCGGTCTATGAGCGCACTAATGTCAACATGAGCGATGAAGAAGAGGGTGAACCAGTTGATTGAGCTACTTGGGAGAAAAATTTTGTTACTGTAAAAGCATTCCGGGCTTATGAGAAAATCCTGGATTCTAAGAAGTACATTCAAGAAAAGCCAATCAACATTGGACCGCTGAAGAAAAATTACACAGATCTTCTGAAATCAATTCGAGATGTGCAACAATGGGGACCTATCTTGAAGGGCAACGGCAAAGGCCAACCTTACTATTGTCAGAGAGTTGTACGCCAATTGGCGTCACTCACAGGGCAGCATTGTGAGAGAGTGGGTGGATATCAATGTCTCGGCAGATGCTCTGAACGAGTTCTTAGGGGTGCCACACACACCAACAGACAGGTATGACTCTATATGCAAAGAGCCTGATTACTCATATATTCAGTCTGTCCTATGCCCTACCAGGAAAGATGCAAATCGGAGACAAGGAAGTGTGGAGTACAATTCTCTGGCCAAAGAGTTCATAAGCGCATTGGCACATGTGGTGCTGAATTTCATATGCAATCGCATGATGCCATGCCAACACAAAACTAATGTCCCTCGATACCGAGCACAAGTGTTGTATGCTTTATTGGAGGGGATCCTGCTCAACTTGGGAGCCGTCATGCACGATCAGATGCAGTGCACCAAGATGAACTACAAGTGAAGGTTGTTCTATGCGAATACCTTGTCGGCTTACTTGTCGAAGATGGGAGTGCTATGGGACAAGGAGAATGATGACATCGAGGCTAAAGTTCCAGGACCGTATGATGTTACTCATGTACTAAAGCCGACCAAGGGGAGGGCTTCTATGTTCACCATTCAATAGTTGTTTGAGCAGATGAGAGTTGATATGCAAGAGAACAGGGATGAGGTGATCGAGACTCATGCAGAGTTGAGTGCCACTAGAGATGAGTTGATTCAGACTCGTGCAGATCTAAGCCAAGTCCAGGCTGAGCAAGCTACTATGATAAGGGAGGTATCACTCCTCCTCCGTGCATTGGTCTAACGTACAGATATAGATATTTCATAGTTGTTTGCACCATCCACTGCTGAACCATCCACTTCTGCTCCTCCTATAGTCCCGGGGTCTCTAGCCACCATGCTCACTGAGACCGTCGTGCTACATGCTACAGACTCAACTCCACCTGGTGAGGATAGGACTGTGACCGAGCCCCTACTCATGAGGATACTATTTCTATGCCAGAGGGGGTCATGATGGATGTCGTAGATGCTTCAGGCACTAACTTGGTTGTTGCCGCTACTTCCACCCCGGCTTTCCAGACCACTGTTGCTGATGCTCCTCCACATACCACAGAGGAGACCTCCACTTCGACTTGGGGAGTTTTTTCTCACCCTACTCTACTTCATTTGTGTGCATTAGGGACAACGCACGGTTCTAAGTGTGGGGTGGGGGTTATTCATTTTCTTGTGTGGATGAATGTATTTAACTATTACAATATTTGTTGCTTTTGATACTTTTGGGGCTGTAATATTCACTGAATTAAAGGCTTGTAATAGTTAGTAAATTCGTCTATAAGTAGTAACTCTCAGTCTCTTGTTGTGTTTATTTGTAGGAAGTAGCCTTATAGTAGTTCGTCTATAAATAGTGGACTTTTCCCAACGACGGACTACCTGGACAGTTCTCTCGAGGGATTAAGGTCCATGGAAAAATACAAAAAAAAAAATTATTTGATTCTTGGAATTAGTGTTAGTATTAGGAAATTAACAGAAAAATAAATAAAAGCACAAAAACATGTTATTTGATTTGACTAGTTAGCAAGTTTAATCTATTAGGCAATAATCCCCCTTGATTTTTCTTTGTCCATCGGTTCTTTTTCAAAGGATGAATTTTTGAACCGAGTATTAGTTGTTATTTTTAGAGTAGTGTAGGATATGAAGACTCAGACTCAATTCAGCACATTCAGTGACTTGCTTGATACTAATAGAGTTAGACTTGAGCATGTGTTGAGCATGCAGAGTATAACTTTCTCCATGAGTTTTTGAGAACTATTTGTGCCTTGGAAAGTAGAATAGCTTGTTTGTGACGCTTAGGCTCATTTTCTTGACTCTTGTGCTAATTGTTGTGCCTTGTGCATTAAAATTGTGGCTTAACTGTATAATTGGTTTGATTGAGAGTTGGAATGTAGCCATCCTAATTGAATCATGTGCCATTGTGTGGTGAGATTCCTTTGTTGTTCCATGTAGTACACTTGTGTCTAGAACTTACCCTGCATGTGAGTTGAACAGAAATTCTAGGTTTTGCTTGGTTTGAAATATGATTTTAGGCCTTCTTTGATCCTTTTTGAATTGTAATGCTACCACGAATAAAATCATCCCTAATTAGCCATTTTGAGCCTGTCGACCTTATATTTGGCACCCATATTACGAGCCTCTACCCTTTTGTTCTTATTTGAAACTATTGATCCTTGTACCTCTTAAGGCACTTTGATCGTGAAATAAGCGCTAAAAGAAGTAAGGAGGGGATTTGGGTGGCTTTCAAGTGGAACCAATGAAAGGGAGAAAGGTACACTTGTTTTGTAAAATAATACACTACTAGGGGAAATTGAAAAATAAAAAAGAAAAAAAATTGAAAAAGAGAGAAGGAAAAATAGAGATGAATAAATTGTTGTCTTGTTCTTGCTAGTGGGGTATAAATTGACGTAATGCTTAGAATAGAGGGAATAATTTTGGAGAGTGATCTTGTTTGTGAAATTAAAGTGGATTGAAGAATTACGCTTAAAGTTTATTATGTGATGTGCTACAATGCTTAGGAGGATGAACCACTATTCCTAAATATATCCTAACCTTCCCTTAGTCCACGTTAAAACCAAAAGAAATTTCTAATTGATTTTAGACTGAGCAGGCCTACATTAGTAGAGATTTACATAACGGGCAAGCCTATGGTTCCTTTTGTGCGCATGTGAACTTCTTTGACAGAGTGAGTGATTTCTTCCATTATTTGAAGTCCTTAAAATATGTTCAAATTTTATATGAGTGTGTGGACTATCTCTCTTTGATTTGTGGTGAGGACACATGTTTCATGATGGATAGGTGACTTTATTAAGCTCTCCAGTGAGAGTTAGTAAGTTGGCCTAAAAGTAGTTATATTAGGGAGTCAGTTTCTGAGGTTGAGATGTCCCTGATTTACTATTTGATTATTTTGAAGTTCAATATTGTGTGTGGCATGTTTTGAACTTGGGAAGTAAGTTAAAGAATGCATATGCAAAGGGCTAATTGTTGGTATCAACCAAAGTCATGTGTGGCTTGATAACGATAAGCTTAATTTTATTCAATCCATTATAGGATGATTTTACTTTGCTCGAGGACGGACAAAGGTTTAAGTGTGGGGCGGTGATGTTGGGCATATTTCTATATGTTATAATGTTGCTTTAGCCATTTTTTAACTGCTTTTTTGGTTCCATTTGGTATTAAAAATGTCCAACATGTTCTAATTATTGGTTTTATGACTAATTAAGTTGTGTGTGATGATTTAGGATATTTGGAGTGCAAAAATATGAAGAAAAGGTGCTCCAGCTATAAGAGAATAGGGTGGATGTGTTGCATCCAACCTAGGGAAAAAGTGTATTTGGTGCACCCTTGGCAGTGAAGTCGGGAGAAGGAATCCACCCTAGCATCCACATCTGGACATAGCAGAGATGAAGGAACAGAGGGTGGATGTGAAGCATCCACCCCAGCATGCGAATTTGAGAAGTTGAAGCTGAGGCGGAAGCGACGCATCCACCCCAGCATCAATCCCTGAAGTTGAGTCGGATTAGGAAAGGGTAAACTTTGGCCCATGACCTGTGTACGCAATATATAAGCCAAAAACGCCTCTTAGGTCATCGAACACACTTGGAAGCAGAGAAAAGCCATCACAGAGTTTGGAAACCACAGAATTCGTCTTGAGTTCTTACTTTTTCCTTCTTTTATTAATTCGTATGTATTCTTGAGATTTATTTGAGATTGCTACCATGAGTACGCGTGGCTAAACTCATTCATTCTGGGTTTATGATTTTACATGAATGTTGATGTTTAAATATTGATTTGACGAGTTAATTTATCATATTGGGTTGTTTATTCATATCCTGAGTTTAATCATTTTACTGCCTAGCTAACAGTGAAATACTATATTTGAATCTTGAGTTGAACTTGAAAGAGGTAATTCTTGATTGCAATAGGAGTGAGTAGAGCCCGATCTTGAACCTAGTCATTGGGGAATTCATTTTGCGAATACGGATAGAAATATACCTATTCGCCGTGCTCAGCCACTTGTGCAAGAAATTGTTAATGCGTTCTTTTTAAGCCACTTGTGCAAGAATTAATGCATTCTTTTTATCTCTAATCTCATAGAAATATAGGGTTTACAATAAATTGAACAGGCGAGTAGAGTTGTCAAATTTCTACGAGTATTATTATCATTGCAGGTTAATAACCCAGATAAATTAATGAGTCGAGTCGATTGAAGAATTCAACAGGATTGTTAGCCAGTCATAACCCTGGAATATTATTTCTCATTGAATTAAAATCCTTCGTGCTAAGTGTGCTAGTTCATTAAGTTTTCTTTTACTTGCAATTATATTTGTAGAATTAATCAAACAAAAATCACCTTGAAATTGCTCTTGCCTCGATAAATTAGAATTCGCTTGATATAGTTGATAATTAATCACAAGTTCTCGTGGGAACGATAATCTACTCACTCTTTATTACTTGATTGATCGCGTATACATTCGTTTGCGATTTTGGGCAACAAGCCTTTTGGTTGCCTCGTTGAAAATCTTGCAAGGAAAACCAAGTGCGACAATACCTTGTAAGGAAAAAAGAATACAATGCATATTAACTCCCCCTGATGATAGCATCAATTCACATCTTTAAGCCTTCGCATCTCGGTCTTGGATACTAGCTTCCTGAAGGTTGACATCGGTAGAGATTTGGTGAATAAATCAGCCATATTAACTCCAATGAATATGTTGCACCTTGAAATAATCATTCTTGATAGATATATAATGTCTTCATATAATATCGTGGAATGTCCTTTTCAATATCTCCATAGAGGTAAAAATTCTCGCTATCATATTATCATGCATATAGTTATAGCAAGATACATATGTGCACAAATTGCAGTTAGGATGTAGTACTTCATGACCAAGAATTCAATATGCTTCAAGCAATTTAAATCCTTCAGGGATTGTCATATAAGTTAAGTCATATAAGCCATATGAATGGACTTTAGATACATATCAAGTTTTTTATGTCATGCGGGACATATAAGATAGATAAAGATGATTGCACACACCATTGACTTTATACTTTCAAGTGTTTGAACTGCAGGTCCAAAACTTCATATCTTTCATATGGAGTCAGCTCTACTTGAATTATTTCTCCAGATTTAAGATCCTCGTATATATTTAGCGTTATCATAGATGCAGTCGACGAATATTTTATATCGGCTTCGACCTCCATTTTTTCATAAAGATATAACATAGAGATCTCTTCATTCCATTTCAGGATCCTGAACCTCTCTGAGATTTTATGAAGTGCTATGTCATGTGATCTTCTAGATCACTTGTCTCATTATTATGATCATTTTGATCATTTTCTTTATCAAGAATTTTATTTGAAACTGATCTCCTTCTAGGACTTATTCTAATAGGAGCATTTGCAGTGAGAATATAGTTACTTTCTTTAGGTCAGTAAATGCATCTGGCATGCTTTGTAATATAGTGCAGATGAATTATCTTTTTATGAACTTCAAGTTCATATTATCTTATTCGAGAATGTAGATGTATAAATGATAATTCATTCCACGTTGCTTTTTCTCAACATTTATCATGTCTCCCCCTCATGTTAGAAAAACTAACTTGTTTCCTTAACTTTGAAAATCAACATTTGTGTGTTATGGTGTTAATCAAAATATACACCGCACATCAATAATAATAAGATGAAATTATTTGGTTCCTGACCCTCAACCACTTGTGAGAGGAGAATGTAATATACTTTTGTATATAACATATATCAAACTTATATAACTAACTTTGTTCTCATAAGCAATAGTTTAGCTATTAAGTGGAGGAATTCAGTAAATTATTTTGCTAAACCAACTGTGATGTAAACCAACTTATCAGGATAAAGTATCTTGAATAGAAAATCTGAAAATTATGTTCTTAATTAAATTATTGAGCAAGTTACCTCGCAAATATCAGGTTGCGGGTTAATAACAATCATACATGTAACCATCTCATAGATGCATCGTATGTGGTACATATGGCAGGTGATATTCACTTTTGATATTTCCAGCATTCATGGGATTCAATCCTAATTTTTGTTAGTCTATTAATTAATGAGAACAAGCAACATAAGAGAATTCGTAAAGAACTTTATAGTTCTTTAATATTTACCCATGTGGATTCTCTTTTATTTTTACACATCATACTTGAATTAACATAGCTAAACCAACTATGCCATCTGGATAAATTATCAATATTGATAAACTTTGGGTTTACACCATGAGTATACAATTATCAATAAATACCAAGTTTATTATGATATGAATTTTTATATCAATAAATTTCTACTTTATTGTGGCATTCATTAATTTGTATAGTACAAACTGGATAATAAAGCAGGTAGCTTTTCACCTACATATTACCCCACTACAAATTGTAGTAATAAAAGATATTAAATCTTTTCTTTATTTGTAGTCTTAATATAATCATCCGCTTTTGTGAATATTATAGAAACTAAATAAGTTTCTTTGAGACTTACTACGATAAAACACCTTATTAATCATTAATTGTATTTCTCCAAAATAGTAATAGTTGGCTCTTCTAAAGCTCTCAATTAATTTTGTACTACCACATATTCATCAACATCCATATGGTGAATATCTCTTTCAAGGAGAAGTTATATGCAAGATCTGTTTCTTGCATTATTGTTGTCCTTTAATAATCACATTGCCAAAATATTTTGGCATGCAATAGGTACGTGACTAATGATTATTCATGCCATAGTAATGACATTATTTTCTTATTTTCTCTCAAACCTCCTTCAAGAGGTGAGTGCGATATATTCACTACCACTAGCACATTTTTATTCTTTCAAGAATGAATATTTATTCATAAATCACATGCTGTCACATTCACACCATGAATGGACCATATTCATCTATATGTGCTTTACAAATCTTATGTCAAATCGATGACAAACATTATTTTCACAGAGTGAATGATTATTTTGAGAATCCTTATTGTTCTCATTACCACAATGATGACGATTATAATTTCGTCTATTGCTACGTCCACATCCATTGATACCTTCACGGTAATAATTTTATCTTCTTTCAGACTTATTACATATTGCTACCACATTCTCTCAAGGGAACTAGAATGAAGCAATTACAGTGAGACAGGTTTCACTTCGTGTACTCATAATCATACATGAATTTGATCATGACAAGGCATAGAAATTTTACCACTTCGGGTGGTTATGATTTCTTACAAATTCCATTAGAGTTATAATCAAAATTTTTGTCTTTGCTTGTATTTAAAAGTATAGAATGCCAAGAATTTAAAAGAGAAAAATTAGGTAAAATACTTACCTTAAATCTAGAATTTATTCCTGAGGGATGTTCAAGGAACAATTGACAATCATTATGCTCAATATTATGTATAAGTTGAGCACCATGCACATATCCCAAAGCCTCTACTCAATTGGTTGGAGTCTCGTGCTGATAACGTGTTATAAAATAATAAAATATTTGGAGTCTCGTGCTGATAACGTGTTAGAGGGAGAATTCTTATTGATTTGGGATGAATTATGATGGAATACAACTCCTCTATTTATAGGGAAAAAGTGACTTAGCTACCAAGTAACAAACCCTAAAATCTCTCAAAAATATAGACATTCACCTTAAATACAATTCTATTTACGACATATCTAAGTTATTATGCATATTTTTTTTGACAAATATTTTGGTTAATTGCATTTTAAATGGGATATATGATTTATAGTGAATATATTTGTTTGGTTTCAAATTGGATAAGGTTTTCTTTGTACTTTTACCCTCAATATTTTAAGGTATAAAAATACAAAAAAGGAAAGAGCTAATCAAAGATTTTTTGGTTAGTTAGGTGTAGTCACGACCCAATTTCTCCTATAGGTCGTGATGGTGCCCAACGTCGCTGCTAGGCAAGCCAACGGTGAACTGACCATGTGATTGCTCTTTTTTAATAAGTCCCAAGTAATTTAATTCCATTTATGAAGAAATTAAGAAGTAGAAAGTTTAATAAAATTAAAGAAGGCAATTGAGTGGGCAATTATAGTGACATAAATACTCCAAAACCATAAAGTCTACTAGTATTGTGTCAAGACCTAGTGTCACAAGTGTATGAGCAACTAGTAGAATATACAAAACTCTAACTACTGTCTGAAATACACTAGACAGAAAATAGATACAAAGAGAGACTCTAGGTGCTGCAGAACGGCGCAGGAAGCAGCTCACCACTAGGCCTCGGGGTAATTGGAGTGCGCGCCGGTATGACTGCCAGATGCGCCTATCTCAGATCCTGCATGATTAGCGCAGAAGTGTAGCGTGAGTATATAAACAACATGTACCCAGTAAGTATCTAGTCTAACCTCGAAGAAGTAGTGACGAGGGGTCGACTTCGACACTTACTATGGTCTAACAATAAAATACAGAAATTCAAAATAAGCATGGGTTATATAAACAATAATCATAACTCAATAACAAGCAGTAAATACATAATTCTTTCACTAATAGTAAATTCCAGTCAAATTCTGTCATTAATAATTATAACCTCTCAAGCCACAAAATAATGTCAAGTGTAATTAGGCTCCGCGTATTATTACGAACGATTTATGCCGAGGTCATACGGTCCGATCCAGAATAACGTGTACACTACCGAGGGTCGAGCGGCACGAACCATATATGCATCTATTCTACTGCCGAGGCGTTTGGCCTGCTCCACAAGAAGAGATGATAGTTTATGAACATCCGATTTAAAAGCTATTACAAGGCTAATACACAAGAAGCACAATTCCTATTAATGATTAAGTAACCCGCCAAAACTCAAGTAAGTGAAATTCAGTCTCTTACAATTTCTTTAACAAGTTCCAATATAATTTAGGCACATTAATTAACAAGTCGAGAAACATCACAAGTATTTCATGATTTGGATCCTAAACTACCCAGACATAAGTATAATTAGTAGCTACGCATGGACTCTCGTCACCTCATGCTTACATAGCCCCCCACACATAGAAGCAATTAGTAATTTAAATCGCCTATGGGATAAATTCCCTCTTACAAGGTTTGGCAACAGACTTACCTCGTTCTCAAGCTAACTCCCGATCCACAAATATGCTTTAAATCCTCAATTCGGTGCCTCACAACCCGAAACTAGTCAAATGTTACATAAATTAATCAATACATGCTCAAAAGTTCATAATTTAACTATTAGAATAATTACCCAGCCCAAATTGAAAGATTCCTACAATTCACCCCCCGGCCTAGGTACCCAGATTTTGAAAATTTTTGAAGATAATTGTTACCCTTTTCACCCAATTTCATAATCATTTTCGTGGTTAAATCCCCTTTTTTATCAAAACCTAGGTTTTTCAACTAAACCCATAATTTTTACAATTTTACATCTTAAAATCTACCCATAATCTATGTATTTAACTTACATTGGATAGAAATTACTTACCTTCAATAGCTAGTTGAAAACCCCTCTCTAAGAAGCTCCAAAATTGCCCAAGAAGTGAAAGAAATGAGTCAAAAATAGCCTAAGTCCCAAACATTAAAATACCTCACTTCCTTCAGTTACTCTGCTTTTACAGACCTTGGGCCGCACCTGTGGCACCGCTTCTGCGGACAAAGGTCCGCTTCTGTGAAAAGCACCAAGTCCAGCACTGGGCGCACTTGCGGTAAAGCGCTGCACCTGCGAGCCCGCTTCTGCGGCTCGCATATCGCACCTGCAACCCTTGCCCACGTTGGTTCATCCGTATCTGCGATCCCCACATCGCAGAAGAGAGTCCGCTTATGCGGACGCTCTGATCCTCCTTCTCTTTTCGCTTCTGCGAGCCAAGGGTGCTGCTCCTGTGATCATTCCCTTCGCAGGTGCGAACACACCAGATGATAGGCACCAGCAACCCTTCTTAAAAGAGAAATCGAGCTCTGTCGACCCTCCGAATCCTGTACGAGGCCTCGACCAAATATAGTAACAAGTTCATAAACATAAAACGGACTCGCTCGCACTCTTGGAACGCGAAAAAAAACATCAAAACTAAGGAACACAGCCCAAAACCAAATAGAATCAACTTATGAACTTCAAATTCTTCCAACTTATTCCAAACGCGCCGAATCATACTTAAACTACTCGGTATGACACTAAATTTTGCGTGCAAGTCTTAAATCACCTCATAGAACTATTCCCAGGCTCGGAGCCCCAAACGGACCTTGATAACTCCAAAACTTACTCCAAACCAAATTTAAAGAATTTTAAAACCTTCAATGTGCCAACTTTCAACTTTATGCGCCAAAACGCTCCCGGGTCATCCAAAATCCGATCCGAACATGCGCCTAAGTCCAAAGTCATCATACGAACTATTGGGACCATCAAATTTTGGTTCCGTGGTTGTTTACTAGAAGTGTTGACCCACTCAAACTTAACATTTTAAAGTTAATGTTAAGGAACTAAGTGTTCAAATTTCAACCCGAACCCTTCCAAACCCGAAAATACCATCCCCGCGAGTCAATAAACAATAAAAGTACATACGATGAGTCTTCTTTAAGGGAACAGTATTTTAAAAAGTAAAACGATCAGTCCGGTCGTTACAGGTGTTTTGGCCAATGAGTGCTAAACCAGGTATTAGAATCCCATGTTGAACTTTGTATAAGACAATGCTATAATTTTGGTATAAAATAATCCCCATATTATATCGGAGACAAAAATTCAATTAAATGTAAACAATCCCAAACTTTTTAGAGGGATTGTTTTAATCTCTAATTCAGGTAACGAAACGACTTAATATTTCTTCTTGTTTTCATTTTTTGGTTGCCAATTTTCTTGTGAAGCAGTTACAACTAGAGTGAGCTCCATAGAGGAGAAGAGAAGCAATGAATATATAAATATATATTTGAGCGCTTGAGCATTATAGCAGTCCTTTGACCCTATATTTTCTTATGTAGTGCCATCTACCATTAATGTACTACTGAAGCTACTAAAACTTAATGCTTAATTAGCATGAATGTTAGAAGTCACTATGCGTGCTTTCTCAGATATTCAAATATGCTTTCTTACTATCTTCCACCTCCCATTTTAGAGGAGCTTTAGAATTCTCTCGTTTAGAAAGTTCACACTCCCAAAAAAGATTATTGTGAGAGCTTGTTTACTCATAAAACGGTATAATTGAATCTGTATCATGATTATTATACACGTGAATTAATTTAATCCAAGAATAAAATAACGAAAAACAAAAATGATTAATTAATGAAACTTAAAGAAAATACAAGCCTAATTGTGAAATGAGCTTCTTCGGAATCAAGAGTAAGAATAATGTATTGAGTAGAAAGAAAGAACGTTGTTAATAGAATAAAAGTAGTTTAGCCTTTTTGCATACAGATGTTTTCGTGTCCTACAGTAAATACAAATTCTTCTATTTATAGCTCAATTCAAGGAGACAAGATCCCCAAATCAAAATCTTCTCTAATATGAATAAAACCCCTCTTGATGGCTGCATAACGGTTGAGTATAAATGCAAAGATTCTTTGTAATGGCTGCTCATTTAATGTTGTCTTTCAACCGATATCTTCCTTTTAGACTTTCATCACCGGTTCTAGTGTCTTCGAAACTAACTCACAACCGATCACATGTTCGTAACGGTTCCAGCTATTTGAGGACTCATATCTTATTTGTCTTTAGTGCCACGTGTCAACTCGATGAGCATCCACCTGCCGTTCATCAATTTTATCCATATAGATAGACCCTCTACTTTCTGGGGACTAAAGTTTATGTAACCGGAAGCAGATAAGACCTCTTTTCTTAGCGGAAAAGTTCCTGAATTATGACGACCCGAAAGGTTATTTAAAGTTTTAACCATAAATTTTGTGTTTCGAAACCTCGATTAGCTCCATTTTGCCTTCCTCGATTTGATGTGCAGTCCTGCGTCTTTTTTGAAAGGTTTTATTGAAAATTTGATAAAAATATAAAATCGTGCCTTAAAAATTCATTTGAGTTGACTTCGATCAATATTTTGAGCAAACGGACCTAGATCAGTATTTTGAAGGTCTCGCTGGGTCCGTACGGTAATTTGGGACTTGGGCGTATGCACGGAATAGAATTCAAAAGTCCCTAGCTTGAATTATCATAATTTATTGAAAACTGGAAGCTTAAAGGCTTAAAGAATTTGTAAGTTTGACTAAAGTTTGACTTTATTCCTATTGGGTTCGAATTTTGGTTCTGGTACTTGGTATAGGTGCATTACTGTATTTATGACTTGTATGCCTAATTTGGTGCAAAACGAAATTGAAATAGCGTGATTCGGACGTCCGGTTGAAAAATTGAAAGTTCTTAAGTTTCTTTAAAAAATTCATTCGTTTTGGTGGTCGATTCATAGTTTTATATGTTATTTTTGTAATTTAATCGCTTGAGCGAGTTTGTATGATATTTTTGGACTTGTGTGCATGTGTGGAATAAAGTCCCGAGGGCTCGGATGAGTTTCGGATAGGCTTCGGAGTGATTTTCGACTTAGAAGTATAGCTGGTGAAACCTGTTTTTGGTGCAAGCCTCAGACCTCGAAATCACGAGGTCTGGTTTCGCATTTGCAATGTTTCAGTGTCTCTGTCAGGTTCGCAATTGTGAAGTGGGACTGGGTCAACAGAGTTCGCATTTGCGATCAAATTGGCCGCAATTGCAAAAAGTCCAAGTTCGTATTTGCGAACAAACCATCGCAATAGCGATGGCAGCAGAAGTGTGAAATCTTCGCATTTGCGAAGGATATTTTGCATTTGGAAGGTTCGCAACAATTGCGACATCTACACCTGGAAATAAGAAGGAAAAAAGGGGATTTTAGCTCATTCCCTCATATTCTCAACCCTAAACATCCTAGACGCGATTTTTCCAAAAACTTTTCTTCCTCAATTCTTTAGTAAGTGAATCTAATCTACTTTCTTTCAGTTACCCACTACATTTCATAAGATTTCAACCTTAAATCTAGGATTTCAATGGTAGAAATTAGGAGGTTGGGTAGAATTAGGAATTTTTGTAAAATTAGAATTTAGACCTCGAATTGAGGTCGGATTTCGAATTAAATTGTACAACCGAGCTCAGGGGTGAATGGATGATCGGGTTTTGACCAAGCAGGCTCGAGAGTTGACTTTTGTTGACTTTTTTCAATAATGATCTAAATTGAACCTCTTTCATTCGTGAATAGTTTCTAAAGCTTAATTTGAATCGTTTGGTTAAAAAATTTCTACATTTGGTTGTTATGGGGCTTGTTCAAAAGGCAAGGCCATGATTGAATTTAGAGTGGATTGCGGAGTGAGGTAAGTGTCGGATTTAACCTTGATTTGAGGGAATTAGGAACCCTTGAGTTATGTGTTATGTGAAATTCATGTATTGCAGCGTATATGCAAGGTGACGAGTGTATATACGTTGCCAAAATATTTGTTTCCCTGTTTGTCCCACATTTCATGAATTATTTCATTACATACCTTAACTGTTACATGTTTTAGTTGCTTCCCATGTCTTATTTGTTACTTGTCACTTTTTATTCTCATGTTAAGAATGTTAGATTTTCTCGTGCTTTCATGATTTACTGCTACTGCTTGAAATAACTTATTTGTACCCTTAATTATCATTTATTTGAATTGCCTTGCTGTTTAGTATTCATTATGGTAGATTCTTAATTTGAGACGAGATTCCCTTTTTATTTTCGGTATCCATTAATCATAGAGGACTCTTGTGATTTAAATTGTAAATTAAATGCACTTATCGATTTATTCATATTGTGCGGTGGGATCGGGTTGTGCGCTGCAACAGGTGAAAGGGTGGATTTGATATGGTGACATAAGGGTGAATTTATATTGATACGGTGGGTTTGGTTTATGCGCCGCAACAGGTGAAATAAAGGTGGATTGATATGGTGAAATAAGGATGAATTATGATATTGATTATGATTATATGGTGCGATCGGGTTGCGCACCACAACATCTATTTATTTATTATTATTGATATTTATATGATAGAATAAGGGAAGATTGTGTTGTACTGTGGGATCGGGTTGCGCGCCACAACAGTTTATGTGTTCTATTCCTTATTGTGTTGTTGGCTTCAGTACTTTCATAGAAGACTCTAAGGACTGGTATTCACAGGGTTTCGTAGAGGATTGAGTGATTTTCTTAAATTAACTGCCTTATTTCGTTTCCGTATTTTCCTTTTCTGTCATTATTTTATACTGCGTACAGGTTATATTGTAGGTGGCCCGCCTTAGCCTCGTCACTATTTCGTCGAGGTTAGGCTCGGCACTTACAGAGTACATGGGTTCGGTTGTACTTATACTACACTCTGCACTTCTTGTGCAGATTTTGGAGTCAGTCCCAGCGGCGGTCAATAGCGTGCTCGGGTTGACTATCAGCGGGGAGACTTGAGGTACAGCTACTCGGCGTTCGCAACATTGAAGTCCCCTCCCACTTTATTAGTTGTGCATTTTCCTTTCGGACAGCTTTACTTTTATTCAGACCTTTATCTGTAGTATTCTAGTAGTTCGTGCACTTGTGACACCATATCCGGGTTGTAGTATAGATTTCAATGGTTATGTTTTCCGCTCTTACTTCAGAATTTATTTAAGTTATTTCGGTTTCTTATTTATTATTTAAGTTGAACTATTAAAAATGGATAAATCATTTTAACATTGGGTTTCCTAGCAAGTGAAATATTAGGCGCCATCACGGTCCCGAGGGTGAGATTTCCGGGTCGTGACAAGTTGGTATTAGAGCACTAGGTTTCCTAGGTCTCACGAGTCATAAGCAAGCTTAGTAGAGTCTGGAGGATCAGTATGGAGACGTCTATACTAATCTTTCATAGGCTATGGAGTTTAGGAAACATGTCACTTCTTCTTACTCTGTCGTGCGATTTTGTTCTATCATTTATGACTGAACCATTCTAATCTTGTTCTCTTGCAAATGGAGAGAACACACACTACATCTACCGCCGGACAAGAGCCGGAGCCCCATGTGACAACTACAGTTAGGGGCAGATGTAGAGGTCGAGGTCGCGCAGAGGCAGAGGTAGAGCTCAGCCTAAAGCTCGAGCAGCAACACCAGTAGTGGAGCCTCAAGTAGATTTTGATGAGGAGGTTCTAGCTCATACTGTACCTGTTGGACCAGCTCAAGTCCTGGAGGGGGTCATAGCCACCCCAGTACTACAAGATGCTCTAGTCCATTTGGTGGGCCTTATGGAGGGTGTGGCCAAGACCAGTACTTTTCTGGTGGCACTAGTCATCGCTCGAGCTGGGGATGAGCACAGACTCCCGCTACCCACACCCCAAAGCAGATGGTTCCCCAGTATCAGACTCCATCCACCCTGCCAGTTGGGGTAGTTCAGCCGGTTATTGCCGCACAGGCCGGTGATAGGCCTGCCATGTCTTCTGAGGCTTTATTGAGATTGGACAAGTTTACTAAGCTCTTTCCAGTTCACTTCAGTGGTGCACCTGCTGAGGACCCACAATATTATCTTAACCGCTACAACGAGGTTCTACGGAACATGTGTATAGTTGAGACCAATGGGGTCGATTTTGCTGTGTTTCAGATGACGAGTTTCACCAAGAGGTAGTGGAGAGATTATATGTTCACCAAACCAGCTGGGTTGCCTGCACTTACTTGGGATCAGTTCTCACAGCTATTTCTAGAGAAATTCCTCCCTGTCACACTGAGGGAGGATTACCACAGGCAGTTTGAGCATCTCCAGCAAGGCAGTATGACTGTCACCTAGTATGAGACTCGATTTGTGGACTTAGCTCGCCATGCCACTATCCTGCTTCCTACTGAGAAGGAGCAGGTAAGGATATTTATTGGTGGGCTCACTTACACTCTCAGGCTTCAGATGGACAAAAAGACAGGGAGTGATATTTCCTTCCAGACGGCTGTTGATATTGCCAGACGTATTGAGTTGGTTCGTGCTCAAGAGAGGGGCTCGGTATCATATAAGAGGCCTCTTCATTCTGGTGGTTTCAGCGGTGCCTCATTTGGAGGCAGGGGTGCTTTTGGTAGAGGCCCTCCTCCCAGGACATTTCATTCAGCGCTTCAAGCAGTCAGAGGTGGGGGTCAGGCCGTTAGAGGTGGAGGCTAGCCAACTAGAAGTCGTCCCAAAGATGTAGTTCAGAGTGGTGAAGCCCAGCCCCGATGTTATGCTTTTCCAGCTAGGCGTGAGGCTGGGACATCTAACGCCGTTATCACAGGTATTGTTCCTGTTTGCCATAGAGATGCTTCAATTCTATTTGATCCAAGATCCACTTACTCCTATGTGTCATCCTATTTTGCTGCATATATGGTTGTGCCTCATAATTCTTTGAGTGCTCCTGTGTATGTGTCCACGCCTATGGGAGAATCTATTATCGTAGATCGTGTCTATTGCTCGTGTATGGTTACTTTTTGGGGGTCTTGAGGCTAGTTAGACCTTCTACTTCTTGGTATGGTAGATTTTGATGTCATCTTGGGCATGGAATGGCTTCACCTTATCATGCTATATTGGACTTTCACGCCAAGACGGTAACCTTAGCCATGCTGGGGTTGCCTCGATTAGAGTAGAGGGGGACTCTTGGCCACTATACTAGATTGGACTCTTATGTGAAGGCTTGACGTGCGGTCGAGAAGGGGGTTTTAACCTAGTTGGCCTATGTTCATGATTTTAGTGCGGAGGTTCCATCCATGGATTCAGTGCCAATTGTTCATGAGTTTCCTGAGGGGTCTACTGCATACATGCCGGGGATGCCACCCGACAGGGATATTGATTTCTATATTGATTTGGCTTCGGGCACTCAGCCATTTCTATTCCACCATAACGTATGGCCCCGCCGGAGTTGAAGGAGTTGAAGGAACGATTACAAGATTTGCTTGATAAGGGCTTCATTAGACCTAGTGCTCGCCCTGAGGTGCGCCCGTTTTGTTCGTGAAGAAGAAGGGTGGGTCGATGAGGATGTGTATAGACTATCAGCAGTTAAACAAAGTCATTATCAAGAACAAGTATATGTTGCCGAGGATTGATGACGTATTTGATCAACTTCAGGGTGCCAAAGTGTTTCCAAAGATCGATTTAAGGTCTCACTACCATCAGTTGAGGATTAGGGCATCTGTCGTCCCTAAGACGGCTTTTCGGGCTCGGTACAGGCATTATAAGTTTCTAGTGATGTCATTTGGGTTGACAAATGCTCCAGCTGCATTTATGGATTTGATGAATTGGGTGTTCAAACCCTATTTGGATTCTTTTGTGGTTGTATTCGTTGATGACATCTTGATCTACTCCCGCAGTCGAGAGGAGCACGAGCAGTATCTTTGGATTGTACTTCAGACTCTGAGAGATAGCCAGTTATATGCCAAGTTTTTGAAGTGTGAGTTTTGGTTAGACTCAGTCGCCTTTTTGGGGCATGTTGTATAGGCAGAGGGCATAAAATGGATCCTAAGAAGATTGAGGCAGTTCAGAACTGGCCTAGACCTACTTCAGCTACAGAGATCCGGAGTATTTTGGGTTTGGCGGGTTATTACCGCCGGTTCATGGAGGGGTTTTCATCCATAGCAGCCTTATTGACCAAGTTGTCCCAGAAGGGTGCCCCATCAGATGGTCGGAAGAGTGTCAGTTGAGCTTTCAGAAGCTCAAGACCGTTTTGACTTTGGTGCCAGTGTTGGTGTCGCCCACTAGTTCAGGATCTTACATGGTGTACTGTGATGCATCTCGTATTGGGCTCGCAGCAGTATTAATGCAGGATGGCAGGGTGATTGCACATGCGTCGCGGCAGTTGAAGGTTCATGAGAAGAATTACCCTGTTCATGACTTAGAGTTGGCAGCCATTGTTCATGCGTTGAAGGTTTGGAGGCACTATCTTTATGGTGTGTCGTGCAAGGTATTCATGGGTCATTGGAGTCTACAGTATTTGTTCAAGAAAAAGGATCTCAACTTGAGGGAGAGAAGGTGGTTGGATATGTTGAAGGACTATGATATCACCATTTCGTATCACCGTGGGAAGGCCAGTGTGGTGGCCAGTGCCTTGAGTAGAAAGGTAGTGAGTATGGGCAGTCTTGCATTACATTCTAGTTGGAGAGAGACCGCTTGCATCAGATGTTCGGTCCTTGGCCAATCAGTTCTTGAAGTTAGATATTTCAAAGCCTAATCGTATTCTAGCCTGTACAGTCTCTTGATCTTCCTTGTATGAGCACATCAGAGTGCGGCAGTATGATGACCCTCATTTGCTTGTCCTTAAGGACACGGTGCGGCAAGGCGGTGCTAAGCAGGTTACTGTGGGAGATAATGGGGTTTTGAGGATGCGGGGTCGTATTTGCGTGCCCAATATGAATGGACTTCGTGAATTGATCCTTGAGGTGGCCCGAAATTCCCAGTATTCTATTCATCCGTGTGCCGCCAAGATGTATCAGGACTTGCGAAAGCATTATTGGTGGACGAGGATGAAGAAGGAAAAAGTTGCATATGTAGCTCGGAGTCTAAATTGTCAGTAAGTAAAGTACGTGCATCAGAGGCCTGGTGGTTTGCTTCAAAAGTGAGAGATTCCTGAGTGGAAGTGGGAGCTATCACTATGGATTTTGCTGTTGGACTCCCAGGACTCAAAGGAAGTTCGACGCGGTATGGGTCATTGTGGATAGGTTGACCAAGTCGGCATATTTTATTCCAGTGTCAGTTACCTATTCGTCAGAGCGGTTAGCTGAGATCTATATCCGCGAGATCATCCGTCTTCACGGTGTGCCCGTGTCTATCATTTCTGATCGAGGTGCGCAGTTCACCTTGCACTTTTGGAGGGCAGTACAGCGTGATTTGGGAACGCAGTTTGAGTTGAGCACAGCATTTCATCCCAGAGAGACAGGCAGTCCGAGCGCACTATTCAAATATTAGAAGACATGCTTCTTGCTTATATTATGGATTTCGGGGGTACTTGTGACCAGTTCTTGCCGCTTGCGGAGTTTTCCTACAACAACAGCTACCGGTCGAGTATCCATATGGCTCCCTATGAAGCGTTATATAGGAGGCGGTGTCGTTTGCCAGTTGGATGGTTCGAGCCGGGGGAGGCTCGATTGTTGGATACAGACTTGGTATAGGATGCCCTCGTAAGGTCAATATTATTCAGGATCGACTTTGCACCGCTCAGTCTAGGAAGAAAAGTTGCCAACTGTAGAGTTCGTGATGCTGCATTCATGATTGGAGAGAAGGTGTTGCTCTGGGTTTCACCCATGAAGGGTGTGATAAGGTTCGGAAAGAAGGCAAGTTGAGACCTAGGTATATCGGGCCCTTTGATATTCTTGAGAGAGTGGGTGAGGTGGCCTACAAGCTCGCATCGCCACCTAGTTTATCAACAGTCCATTCGGTATTCCATGTCCATACTCCGGAAGTATCACGGTGATCCGTCCCATGTGTTAGATTTCAACTCGGTCCAATTGGACAAGGATTTGACTTATGAGGAGGAGCCAGTGGCTATTCTAGCCCGGCAGGTCCGACAATTGCGGTCAAAGAGTTATCCTTCAGTTCGAGTTTAGTGGAGAGATCAGTCGTTTGAGGTAGCCACTTGGGAGTCCAAGTTGGACATGCGGAGAAGATATCCACACCTTTTCACCAATCCAGGTACTTTTCTATGTTCGTTCGAGGACGAACGTTTGTTTTAGAGGTGGAGAATGTGACGAGCCGATAGGTCATTTATAGTTTTAACCTTAAATTCTATGTTTTGAAACCTTGATTAGCTCCGTTTAGTCTTCCTCGATTTACGTGTGCAATCCGCATCTTTTTCGGAAGGTTTTTATGTGAAAAATTGATAAAAATGTGAAATTGTGCCTTAAAAACTCATTTTAGTTGACTTCGCATCAACGTTTTGAGCAAACGAACCCGAATCAGTGTTTTGACGGTTCCGGTGGCGTACCGTAATTTGGGGCTTGGACGTATGCTTGAAATCGAATTCGGAAGTCCCTAGCTTGAATTATCGCAATTTATTGAAAACTAGAAGCTTAAAGTCTTAAAGAATTTATAAGTTTGACCGAAGTTTGACTTTGTTTCTATCGGGTCCGAATTTTGGTTCCGAAACTTGGTATAGGTGCATTACTGTATTTATGACTTTTCTGCCAAATTTGGTGCCAAACAGAATTGAAATGACGTGATTCGAACGTCCGGTTGAAAAACTGAAAGCTCTTAAGTTTCTTTGAAAAATTTATTCGTTTTGGTGTCTGATTCGTAGTTTTAGGTGTTATTTTGTTGTTTTGATCGCGTGAGTGAGTGTGTATGATGTTTTTGAACTTGTGTGCATGATTGGCTTAGAGCCTGAGGGCTCGGGTGAGTTTCGGATAGGCTTCGGAGTTATTTTGTACTTAGAAGCATAGGTGGTGAAATCTATTTCTGGTGCAGCCTCAAACCTCGCAATTGCGATGTCTGGTTTTGCATTTGCAATGTTTCAGTGACTCTATTGGGTTCGCAATTGTGAAGTGGGGCTGGGTCAACCGAGTTCGCATTTGCGATCAAAATGGTCGCAATTGCGAGAAGTCCAAGTTCGCATTTGTGAACAAACCATCGCAATTGTGATGGCAGCAGAATTGTGAAATCTTCTCATTTGTGAAGGATATTAGGAACCCTGGGTCGCAATGCCGATATATTCGCCTGGACATATGAAGGAAAAAACAGGATTTTAGCTCATTCAAATTCTCAACCCTAAACACCCTAGAGGCGATTTTTCCAAAAGCTTTTCTTCCTCAATTCATTGGTAAGTGACTCTAACCTACTTTCTTTCAATTACCCACTATATTTCATAAGATTTCAACCTTATATCTAGGATTTTCATGGTAGAAATTAGGGATTTGGGTAGAATTAGGGATTTTTGTAAAATTAGGATTTAAACCTCGAACTGAGGTCTGATTACGAATTGAATTGCACGTCCGAGCTAGGGGTGAATGGGTGATCGGGTTTTGGTCCGAACCTCGGGTTTTGACCAAGTAGGCCTGGCGGTTGACTTTTGTTGACTTTTTCAATAATGATTTAAATTGAACCTCTTTCTTTCGTGAGTAGTTTCTAAAACTTAATTTGAATCGTTTGGCTAATAAATAGCTAGATTTTGTTGATTTGGAGGCTTGTTCAAAAGGCAAGGCCATGATTCAATTTTGATTGGATTGAAGAGTGAGGTAAGTGTCGGTTTTAACCTTGATTTGAGGGATTAGGAACCTCTGAGTAATGTGCTATGTGAAATTCATGTGTTGCCGCGTATATGCGAGATGACGAGTGTATATACGTCACTAAAATACTTGTTTCCCTGTTTGTCCCGCATTTCATGAATTATTTCATTACATGCCTTAACTGTTACATGTTTTAGCCTTATTTGCTACTTGTCACTTTTTATTCTCATGTTAAGAATGTTAGATTTTTCTGTGCTTCCATGATTTAGTGCTACTTCTTGAAATGACTTATTTGAACCCTTAGTTGTCATTTATTTGAACTGTCTTATTGTTTAATATTCATTATGGTAGATTCTTAATTTGAGACGAGATTCCCTTTCTGTCTCCGTTTCATATCCATTTATCATAGAGGACTCTAGTGATTAAATGGTTAAATTATATGCTCTTATAGATTTATTCACACTGTGCGGTGGGATCGGGTTGCGTGCGGCAACAGGTGAAATAAGGGTGGATTGATATAGTAAAATAAGGGTGAATTTAAATTGATATAATGGGATCAGGTTGCGCGCTGCAACTGGTGAAATAAGGGTGGATTGATATGGTGAAATAAGGGTGAATTATGATATTGATTCTGATTATATGATGGGATCGGGTTGCACGCCGCAACATATATTTACTTATTATTATTGATATTTATATGGCAGAATAAGGGAGGATTAAATTGTACGGTGGGCTCAGGTTACGCGCGCAACAATTTATGTGTTCTAATCCTTATTGTGTTGTGTTGCATTCGGTACTTTCATATGAGAGTCTAAGGATTGGTATTTCTGGCATTCACAGGGTTTCGTAGAGGATTGAGTGATTTTCTTAAGTTAACTGCCTTATTTCGTTTCCGTATTTTCCTTTCGTGTCATTATTTTATACTGCATACAGGTTATATTGTAAGTAACCCGCCTTAGCCTCATCACTACTTCGCCGAGGTTAGGCTCGGCAATTACAGAGTACATAGGATCGGTTGTACTCATACTGCATTCTACATTTCTTGTGCAGATTTTGGAGTCGGTCCCAGCGGTGGTTAGTAGCATGCTCGGGTTGACTATCAGCGGGGAGACTTGAGGTATAGCTACTCAGCGTAAGCAGCCCTGAAGTCCCCTCCCACTTTATGTTAGATGTGTATATTCCTTTCAGACAACTTTACTTTTATTCAAACCTTTATCTGTAGTATTCTAGTAGCTCGTGCACTTGTGACACCAGACCCGTCAATAGATATCCTTCTTTCATTCGTCATGCTAGCATCTATCTTGTGAAAGAAGATTGTAGCTGAAAACATATTGAATTTTTAGCCCCTAATGAAGTGGAAAGGATACTTTCAGCAAACCAGGGTTCATGTATATTTATACATAGCCTTTCACATAAAGCGTGGGCCGAGAAATTGATCCCATCATTTTATACTTTTGCCACCACTAACATGTTTTCTTGGCCCAGGTAGGTCCGTTATTATGGTGGACGGTAGATTGCCTTCGGTTACTTTTCTCCCGGGCTGGTGAAACCCTCACTCTTGCTCATTTGATAAGCCTTTACTCCCCAAAGATTTTTTGTGGAGGCACGATCAAACTCAAAAAATGTTGTCACCATGCTATCGTCAGCAGTATTGATGATAATAATGCTCGTGGTTGGATGGAGAGGTTCGTTATTATTGCTAGTGGAGATATTCTACCGGTGACAGCACCTCATATCCCTGAATCCTGGAACTTCACTCATAAGTTTTTCGAATATCCCTCTTTTATTGCGTTAAAAAAGATTCCTTCTTTTGCTAACTCTTATTTCTCTTATTTCAGCTACCCGTTGGGTTCCTTCATTAATTCAGAACCTAACCTAATGGGTACAGAAGATTTTAGACATTTCTACGCCAGATTCCCGTACGTGGAAAGAAATTTCACCCAAATTCAACTGGAAGGCCAAGAACCATGGTAAGTAAAACTTCCTCTTTTCCTTTTTAATCTTCAACATGATGCAGTATAAATTTGTTGACTTCTTTCCATAATACGTAGGCCTTCCAAAGGCATCTTCTGTCTACCCTACTATCGAGGTTTCTTATGACCCAATGGTGGCTCATCAACCATTGATCGGAAGAGGACTCGTGATGCCGCTCATACTTCTGATGAAGGCCCATCTTCCCTGAGTCCCCAGCCCAAGGAGAAAAAACTAAAAAGAAGACGTACCTCCAAAGTTGAGACTCAGGAGAAGCCTTCAACAAAAGAAACCTTAGCTGGACCAACCATAGTGGTCCTTGATGAAGACGAAACCGAGGACGATGATGAAGCAGTTTCTCTTAACAGAAGAAAAAGAAGAATTTCCCCTACTCAACTAGATGCTCAATCGAAAGAAATTCGAGGACTCTTTACAAAAAAGGGAATAGTTGAAAACGCAGAGTCTCATTTTTGGCCTCCAGTTGTTGCTTCCGGTCAGAGGAGTTCCACCTTTGATATTCCTCTACCGTCAACTTTAACATCAGTTGCAGCACCATCAGCTCTTGCCGTACCACTGGCCCCAACTAGACAAACGGAAGATATTGGTTCCCCTCAGTCACCCGATCATGGGAGCATTGAGAACACTTTCCCGGCACCCATCCGAAACCCCGATGGTAAACGTAGTGTACTTTTTTGGTTTTGAAGAGTGCCACTTACTCTCCAAGCCGGTGGGAGTTGCCAACTACTTGAAGCCGTTGGCTTCAACAGAGACTGGTGGAAGATGGGGGATCTTTTTGTGGAGTGTCTGATCAATAACAACATGCACTTTGCTGCTCGGGTATTATCTTACTCTTTTTTCTTCCCTTTTCTCTTGCTAAACATTATCCTAAATAACTTTAATCTTTGACTTTTCAGGCTAACCTCCATGCATCTGAGAGCATGCAAAAGATGATCCAAACCAAAGAAGAACTTGCTGCCTAACGGGATCAAATTGTTGCTAAACAAGATTAACTCGCTGAGTGCCTCCCTGCTTTAGAAGAAAGACTTGCTCAAATGGGCGAGCTTGAAAATCGACTGGAGCAATCTAAGCAAGAAAAGGTGGTTCATAGCCAAGAGGCAATTCAGTTGCATACAGATATTGCTGAGTTGATAGTCAAGTGGGCTGAGCAACAGGACGATGTAAATACAGCAGCGAAACGTCAGTCTTCTTCCATGGAAAAAATCAACAACCTGAAGAAAACTTGCATTCCAGAATCGAATAAGCTACCACGGCCAAGGTTAAGAGAGCAAGGATGGAGGAAAGGCTCATAAATGTCATAGAGCAAAACGGTGAACGTACAAGGACAAACACTGACCTTTGCCAGACCTATGACATTATGAGGTTTGAAAATGACCACTTGCACTCCAAAATCAAAATCTTCAAGCCAAACTCAAGATCAAGAAGAGTCTTTCCTCCTTGAGAAAACTCATGTGATTTATCACATGAGGATGAAGACCTTGGAGGAAGCCAAAGAAGGCATTTGAAACATGGATAGCTGCATTACTGAGGCTCTTGAATTGGAGACAACCGCCTTCGAGAACATTCCTGCTTGGCCCACTACTTCAAGCTCCTCAAGCCCTTGTTCTGAGTCCTTGGAAACTGAGAAAGAAGTTGAGGAAGAAGATAAGGATAAGGATGAAGGTACTAAACCGGATGCGGAATAACCTTCATCTTCAAAAGATACAGCAGAGACTTCTCATCCTTCAGACTCTGCAAATAAAATCAACTAATGTAATTTTTGTAATTACACCTAACCTCTGTTGAGTTCGGCATTTTGAAGAAATAAAAGACATATTTTACTTAACTTTTGAGCAAAGATATCTTTCTAGTGATAAAGTTCGGGAATTTTTTACATTCAATAACTTTAATTCTGAGCATTCATACTTCCAATGTTTACCCTTTAACTATGAGGGATTAATAAGAGAGGGAAATTATATTTACGGTGCTCTTGAAAAGGACGTCTTTTGTTTCTTCTGGCACAAACATTTGAAGTTTAAGTAACTTTCAAATGAAAAAGACCATATCATATCATTTGGAAAGGAAATAACATAATAACAAAAGGACTTTAATTTATTCCTTCCATTTCTAAAAGTTCATTTACATGAACAAAAATTAGCTTAAGTAAATAAAGATGCCAATACATGTGGCTAACTTGTACCACTAATTTCTACGGGGTTGATCATGCAGTCCCCTATCCTGATAAGATACAATTTCCAGTACTAGCAATCCCCGGTCTTAATGGCACTTTTACTGCTCTAATATACAATAGTACCTCCTAGTGTTTGGATGCTAAATATGAGAATTTGAACACTGGAGTTATCGATATTGTCGATGATCATTCTTCATAGTGTGTGTTACGTTGCTGTCTCATTAAAAACATTGCTAGAAAAATCCAATTGGGACAAAAAAAAATGATGGGAAAAAGAGTGCAGTATATACTTTCACTATCAACAAGGATCTTCAGCAGTAATACCTTTTGAGATGAGTCACGTTCCAAAGCTTAGTAATTTTGCTCCATCTTTTTTCAACTGATATGAACATTTACCGGTTCTAGCTGATATCCGGTAAGGTCCTTCTCATGTTGGTCCTAGCTTTCTGCCATTAACTTATCAGGTACTTCGAGTAACTTTTCGCAAAACTAAATCTCCGACTTTGAAATATCGAAGATTTGTTCTATGATTATATTACCTTTCCATCCTTTGCTTTTGTGCCACCATCCTCAACGTATGCTAAATTTCTATGCTCTTCAAGAAAATCTGGCTTAGTCGGCATTATTTCATTATTCTTCTCCTCATTTGCCCTGGAAAACCTTACAGTCGGTTCCCCAATCCCTACCAGAATCAAAGCTTCTACGCCGTACAAAAGGGAAAAGGATGTTTCTTTCGTGCTTGACTTAGGGAGGCTTTAGAATCTTCAGGCAATTTGATATTTCTTAAATACTCTATAAACATGTTTCTCCAATCCCAAATTAGATTGGTTGAGTTAACGTCAATATACATCCACGTCCAGGACTAAATGCAACTACTGAACAATTGCACTGGAATTAGCTTCTTTTATTTCTGTGGATGACCCAAAAGTGGCCAACGCATCTGCCTCCACATTCTCTTCCCTTAGGGTGTGTATTACCAACCTCTCCCTGAACCGAGAAAGTAAAACCTAACTTAATTCAAGTAATGTTGCATGCGCTCTTCTTTGATGTCAAAGACTCTATATGTCTGATTCACTACTAGCTGGGCGTCGCAACTTTATTTCAATCACCTCAGAGCCTAGTCTCAGGGCTAACTCAAGTCCTGCAACCAAAGCCTCATACTCGACTTCATTCTTAGTGAAGGGAACAATTCTAATGGCCTATCTTAAGGTCTCTCCCGAATGATTGATTAGTTCTATCCCAAGACTGGACCTCTTTTACATTGGAAGCTCCATCCGTAAACAAGGTCCATATATAGGAGACGGTTCTCGATACCAGAACTGCTTCTTTAGTAGCTAAAGGCATCATTCCCGGACTAAAATCAGCCACAAAGTCAGCAAAAACTTGTAATTTGATAGCAATATGAGATTTATATTCTATATCATATTCACTAATTTTAACTGCCCATTTAGCCAGTCGACCCGATAATATAGGCTTATGAAGGACATTCCTCAAGGAAAAAGTCGTCACAATGGCTAATGGGTGACATTGAAAATAAGTTCTAAGCTTTCAAGAGACAGCCACGAGAGCTAGAGCCAACTTTTCTAGGTGCGAATAGCGTGTCTCCGCTCCACGTAGTATTTTACTAACATAATAAACAGGAAATTGCGTACCTTCTTCCTCTCTGACCAGGATTGCACTCACCGCAACTTTTTAATTGCTAAATAAATTAATAATTGATCACCCTCCTTCGATTTAGACATTAACAGAGGACTGGAAAAGTACCTTTTCAGGTCTCTCAATGCTTGCTGGCATTCCGGAGTCCACGAAAAATTATTCTTCTTTTTCAAAAGTGAAAAGAAATATGACATTTTTCCGGATGACCTCAATATGAATCTGCTAAGGGCTGCCAACCAGCCAGTCAACCTTTGCATCTCTTTTACACTTGTCAATTAGTCAGCGATATCTTTTATGGCCTTAATCTTGGTAGGATTCACTTCAATTACTCTTTGAGAAACCAAGAAACTTCCAGGACCCAACTCCAAAAGCGCATTTTTCAGTGTTGAGCTTCATGTTGTATTTTCTCAAAATATCAAACGTCTCTTGTAGATGAGTCAAAAGACTTCCTACACTAAGAGACTTAACCAACATGTCATCAATAAAGACTTTTATAGTTTTACCAATTTGACATTCAAACATCTTATTAAAGAGCCTCTGATAAGTGGCTCCTGTATTCTTAAGCCCAAAAGGCATCACATTATAGCAATAAGTGCCAAAATTTGTGATGAATGAGGTTTTTTCTTGATCCTCCAGGTGTATCCTAATTTATTATATGCAGAATACACATCAAGAAAACTCATCACTTCATGCTCGATCGTAGCATCGATCATTTGGTCAATGTTTGGCAACGAGAAAGAATCTGTAGGGCATGCCTTACTTATATCTTTATAATCTATATACATTCTAAACATATTATCTTTTTAGGAACAACCACTATGTTAGCTAACCAATCAGGATAATTGACTTCACGAATTGAACTTATATTTAGCAACCGGGTTACCTGTTCTTGACTTCCGCTATTGGCAGTTTCTTTTGCTTCACCAGTGGGAAATTAGGGTCCAATTTAACTTGTGAATAGTCACATCTAGAGAAATACCTATCATATCAGAATGACACCATGTGAAGTAATCAAATTTAGCTTTTAAAAACTCAATAATTTTAAGCCGGAATTTGGGATTCAACCCCGTTTCTAAGTAAACCTTTTCATCCAAGAACTCTGTGAACAAAGCAATTTGTTCCAGTTTCTCTGCGGTTGACTTTGCGGCATATGCTTTTCCCGGCACCTGAAAGGATCTAGGCACCTGATAATAATCCAGCATCTCCTTCTCACCAACACCTTTGATCGGGTCTTGAAGGACATCAGACATCGGTTCTTGTAGTTGCTATTTACTCATTTTTCCCGCCTTGCATTTGGAAAAGATGACTACATTCATTTTTCTCGCAGTATGTTGATCAACTCTAACATCTTGATCCCATCCAGCAGAGGAAACTTCAGTAATTGATGATAAGTCGATGGCACATCCTTCATTTCGTGAATCCATGGCCAACCAAGTATCATGTTATATCCCATATCGCCACCAACTACCTCAAATAGAGTGGTCTTCATTACGCCTTCGGCATGTGTGGGTTGTAAAATCTCCCTTTGATTTGATACACTCGCTAGGTTGAACCTGACCAGAAGCTTTGTTGTCGGAACTATGTTTCTGGTTAACTTTGCTTGTTCCAAAATCATCAACAAGACGATATTGGTTGAACTTCCTGGATCAACCAACACACATTTAATTTTAAAATCTAAAACATGAAGTGATATTAGTAGAGCATCATTGTGTAGTAAAATAAGGCCATCAGTGTCTTCTTCCATGAAGGTAATTTCATCTTCTGATGCTTCTCGTACTCTCTTGTCATGAGTTACCGATATCTTTGGCTTCTTTGCTGCCTAAACAGTCACCCCCTTTACTCCAACTCCACCAAAAATCATGTTTATTGTTAAATGGGATGACCTTGTGTTCGGTTTGGCTAGTTTTGTAGCGTCTCAAATCCTCCCATAATTGGTCACTTAGAAATTCTCTAAGATGACCGTTCTTCAATAATGTTGCAACCTCCTCAGGAAGATACCCGCAGTCCCTAGTCCTCTGGCCATGTGTTCCATGGAATTCACACCACAGACTATGATCCCTTTGACTAGGATCTGACCAAATTGAATTTCGGAAAACTTGCCTCCTTGATGTTTCTCATAGCTGAAACAAATTCTACCAAACTAATATTGAAGTTATAATCTGACAACCGGGGATATGTTGAATCTCGGGACCCCAATTGTTCATTCAAACCCTGCTACTCCGACCACGATCCGTCCTTCTATCTGATACAAACCTTTCTAAAGATTGCAAACCTTTAATTCCTCGCTCATCAACTCTTTCTTAAGGCTGGAAATGACTCCTGGAAGACGTTCAGTCTGCATCGAAATAACATATCAACTTATCCTGATTTTGATCACGATTGCAACCTTTATATGACACTGAAGAACTCAGTTGATCATCTTCAATTCTTATTTTTGATTAATAACGATTATGGACATTTACCCATATGGTTGCCTGAAACTCCAACATGCTTTTCTTCAATTTCCTAGAGGTATCAGAGCTTAATGGATTGAGACCTTTGGTGAACGCTTCAGGTGCCTACTAATTCAGTACTGCCGGCAACAACATTACAAACTCCCGCAACAATTCAGATTCTCCTTGAGAGATTCTGAATATATCCGCTTTTCTAGCTTTGACTTTCCTCGCCCCATCATGAGCTTTAATAAAGGAATCTGCAAGTATTTCAAAACAGTCAATAGAATGCTCAAGTAAAAGAGAGTACCATGTTAGAGCACCCTTTGTTAGGATTTTGCCAAATTTTTCAGCAGCACAGATTCAATCTCATGCAGGGCCAAATCATTTCCCAGTACGGCCGTAGTGTAAGTTGTGACATGCTCCTGCGGATCTGAAGTTTGCTTATACTTTGAAATATTAGGCATCTTGAATCATTTTGGAATCAACTCTAGGGCCGCACTTGGTTTGAATGAAAACTGTGCATACTTCTTTGAATCTGACCTCTTCAATACCGGTGGCACTCCCGGGATCTGATCCATCCGAGCGTGGAGTTCTTTAGAATATTGATCCATTCGATCATTCATTTTCTTCATGAATCTTATGAGCTCGGTTTTAAAGGAATCATTTGTGTCGTTGTCATCGGATCCACTACCTGCTCCTCCCTCGAAGCGATGTTACCAGTTCGTTGCACTGTTTGATTTGCAGGCATGTTTGGAGGGACTCAAACTCCTCTATTAGAATTATTGGAGGCAACCAAAGTGCTTGCCGAAGCTCTGTCATCATTCATTCTTATCTTGAGAGATGGTTCATAATTTCCCTTTGTTGCGCTTTCAAAACTTTTACCGTTTCAACAACAGGTTCATCGTACATATCATCAAGAGTTGAATTTCTCACACGCCGAGGATTTCGTTCTTCACGAATTAAAGTTGTCTCATCTGCATCGTTGTGAGTTTCACCGGTCGAATCATCACGCTGGAACATATCTTCACGCTCATTGTTTGTTCCAGCGTTGAAGGAGTTGTTTACATTATTAGTTGCCATATCTGTTTTTACTTTACTAATGAAAAAGCGTTAGTAACATATGAACATATCAAATTAATATCATAATTCTCTATGCCCCAAGGTGAGCACTAAACTATTTACCCGTAAAACAGTACAGTTGAATTTGTATCGTGGTTTATAGACACATGAATTAATCAAATTCAAGATTAAAATAACAAAGAACTGAAATTAATTTAATTAAAAAAATTTAAAGAAAATGCAAGCCTGATTGTGAAATGAGCTTCTCCAGAAGCAAGAGTAAGAATAATGTATTGAGCAGAAAAAAAGAATGTTATTAGTAGAATAATAATAAGTTTAACCTTTTTGCATATATATGTTTTCGTGTCCTACAATGAATACAAAATCTTCTATTTATAGCTCAATTCAGGGAGACAAGATCCCCAAATCAAACTCTTCTTTAATATGAATAAAACCCCTCTTGATGGTTGCATAAGGTTGAGTATATAAATGCAAAGATTCTTTGTAACGACTGCTCACTGAATGATGTCTTTTCCAACCGATATCTTCCTTTCAGACTTTCGTCCCTGATTCCACCATCTTCGAAACTCATTCAGCACCAATCACATGTTCGTAACCGGTGCTAGCTATTTGCTGACTCATATCTTATTTGTCTTCACGACCACGTGTCTACTCGACAAGCATCCACCTATCATTCATCAATTTTAAATCATACAGAGTGGTCATGTGAAACAATAGTGAAAATTTTGCATACAATTGTAGAAAGAGGCCTAAAATGGATTGAAAAATCTACTACTTTCTTTGTTCCAATTTATGTAATGCACAATTTCCGTTTTAGTTTATCCTAGAAAAATTAATACCTTTTAATATTTAAAAATAATTTAAACTTTAAACTTTAGTTTATTTTTAATGAAAAGATTTATAGTCGCACAAATATTTATATTTTATTTTAAACTATATGTTTCAAATAAACTCTGTGCCCAATCATATGCACCACATAAATTGAAAGAGAGGAAGAGGAAGCATATTTTTAGGCGAGTAAATTTGATAAGTCTCATGACCAACAAAACTAATCTGCAAGATGTGCGTGCGCTTATACACAAGCAAAGTTGATAATTCCTCACTTGTCTGTTTGCCTACTTATTTTCACAACTGACAACATGATTTTTTGTTAGCACAGTGGCCTATAAGAAGACATTGAGATGATTTTACCAGTTTTAGGTTACTAGTAAGTAGTATATCATCTATAAGTTTAGACATTATTTCTGACCATATTTGACTTGTTAGTATACAGCAGATATCTTACAATAACAAAAAGTACATACGAGAGACGTTGATGAAGTTGGTGAAGAAAATATTGATATATTTTTGCGAACTTTGCGGGTTTCCCTTTGTAAGCTTCCTATTATCGAGTTGCTTTCATCGAGAATATAAGCTGTGCTTCTCATATATATAGCTAAGTTCAACAGACAATTCCAATACAATACAAAACGGACAAATCTCTTAAAATCACCAAAATAGTTGATGAGGTTGGGGTTTTATTTATATAGACTTCTTTTTTATAAGTTTATAATGTAATAATTTAATTGTATCCTTTCTGTCTTATAGAAATTTGGATTTTCCTTTCTACACCAAAGAGAGAATCATATAGGTACTCTCTGACCATGATCTTCGTGGAGTTCTTCAGCTATGATTGGACTTCAAAATATGCATTTGTTTGTTTTAACTACTTTTTCCTTTAAAACGAATCTTTTATGAAATTTAAAGAAAAAAAATGCGCGTACACACACACACACACACACACATATATATATATATATATTTCGGCACGTGCGTTGCACGTGTATGCAAGTCATGTAGTACATAACTTTATAGAATAATATCAATATTATTCAAACAAAGATTTAAAAAAATACACATGAAAGAATAAGTACTATATAAATTTATGTGGATGATCGATGTGGCTCGTTGTATGATGATTTATTTCTCGAGGCCAAGATAATTGAATATCATCTAAACCTATAAAGATAAATTCAAAGTTTAATTAAATACATATGATTTTCAGCAAAATCTCCCCATAAAGTAACATAATAGTTGTTTATGTTAAAGATATCTAATTTTTAACATAATAGTTGTTTGCGTTAATTTATTTATATTGTATATTAAATGAACATTTTCATAAACTTGTTAATTTTAACTTACCTTTCATTATCACCCTTCGCATGTTCTGTCCTTTTCCAATAAGTGATTTCACTATTACTAACATGCAAACTGTATCTGAAAAATATAGATTAAAATCAAGTAGTTATGTACAAAAATAATTCATAAATTCCTATGAAGAATTACCAAAGACGGTGCCATCACTAAATTTTTCCTCTCCTTCCAATAGTACAAATTCGTTCGAAAATTTTAAAGGGGGAATGTCATCATCATATTCCTTTAAAATTAATTTGTCAGTAAAAATTATTTCAACTCCTTATGCACTAAAGAGTGATAATTTTAACACGATCTAATCAGTTATTAATAATATAATATTTTTTATTTTATTCAAAAAAGTCCTTCCACTTTAATTTTCAACATAATTATTTGAAAAATGATCACTCAAATCTTTGTCTCCTATTAAAGATTTATCCAGTAGATGATGTCATTAATAAAAGCAATATAAATAAGTCAAGAATATAATACAAATTAAAAATGGTATTACCTCTTCATTACCTAATATTATAGACCTAAAAATACCTTCATATTTTTTATATTTGTATTATTTTATTGAATCTCTTCGAGTTATAAATACTTTTATCACTCATTCTACTCAATAGTTTTGTAGCTTGTTATTAGGTACACATTATTTTGCTAATTCTATATCGTTTATCACATTTACTGAGCCTGATATGATTAAGCGGACAGACCAAAAATAGGCTATAATAGTATAAAATAAGTTCTATAATTTTTATTATGATTAACGTTCTTGGTTGAAATAGATATGATTCAAAATAATTTTATAAAATATTCTATCTACTTTTAATTATTTGAATATAGTTTTGTGTAGTGAGTTGTTGTTTGACTTTACTTAAGAAGTGCATATGTACTAAACGTTTATCTTCTTTTCAACTGTGCCTCTGGCTATCTCCCTTATACATATTCATCATAGACTTGACCATTGAGAGTCGATGGTCGGCACTTGGCACCACTCACTCATTTATCACAATAGCCACCACTTCATAACTCAAACCCCTTTGTTTATCCTTAAAATCGGATAACAATTGAATTTGTTCGCAAAGCTAAGGATTCGTAAATTAATTTGATACCAAATGAGAGTATGTCGCGAGCATTCAGAGTATAATAAGAGAGATAGAGCAATCAAACCGTAAATATATGATAATTGACGACGAATCGTAAGCAGTGGAATAGTTCTTTGACAAACAGTAATTGAGAGCTTAATATTGAATTCTGATGAACAGTAGAGATGATAAGGAATGATAAAGTATACTGCCTTGTCTGATATGAAAACAAAACGTGCCCTCTAATGAAGGGTCTCCGCCTTTTTTATAGGCAAGTCCAAAAGTTATAGGTAAGTGTAAGAGTCATAATAAAAGCAGGGAACTGATTACAAGGGAAATCTCATTAATTATGGGATTTAATACCCTTAAATGATGGCATAACGGCCATAATGGTTGAGATAATTAATTCTGGCGAAACATCCGATGATTAGCGAGATGTTCGGGTTGGAGCCGGTTCTCAACCACGAAGCGTCTCCTGGCCGACTATACCGGCTGTCTTATTTCGGTCACTCCATCCTACGCGACCGATTTGCTGATCCCAGACCGGGGCGACCCGGTCTCATATTGTGCCCGAACCCGACTTCACTTAGGTGTATCCGACCCAATACAATATTAAGTGTAAAGATCTAATGTAATTTGTCATTTATATATTTTATAGGTTATAGTTGAATCGCTTGTTGTACTACATGTAATTATCTGTAATTGACTTTTAAGCAAATAGACAAAAGATATTTTCACATTTGCTATATAGTTAGTCACTAAACTCGTTAAAAAGAATTGGTATTATGTCTTCTCTAACTCCCTATCTCATCACCTACGACTCTCAAACCTTAGCTTAATTAGCAATTTGGAATTATATATATATTCAATATCCATGACTTATCTTAAGCCCGTTATTAGTGTTGCATCAATTTTCTTGAAATCCTTTATGCATGTTATTTGATTGAGCAACATTCAAACACTCTTCATAGTCAATCATTATGTTTGTACTACCTTCAGTTTCCTGTTTTAAAAAAAATTCTCTTAGAACTATTCAGTTTGCCTGCATAAGTTTAACAACCTAAGGTTGCTTGGTTTTTTAATAATTGTTCCCTCATTCAGAATCGAAGTGTCAAAAGTTAATACTTACACCCTAGGAACCAGCTTTTAGATATACACATACACGCACGCTCTAAATTAGAGCTAAATTTGGTTTCATATTCAGTGAGAAAATACTGAAAAGGAAAAATGGGTATATGAAGAACCAGGACATCAGATTGGTATTCTATATTTGTTTCATGGTCATATTTGACATTGTTCTGTAGTTAGTTTGTTGCTCAATGAATTAACTTTGACTTCACAAGTCAACATCGTTTATTTGTTTTCAATTATTTCATGCAAAGTGAAAATGCTTTTAGGAAGAATTATTCGTTGTCTTCAGTCATTAGCCATACCTGCTTGATAATTTCGACTTAGTTCTACCATATCATCAGCACAACAAAAGACAGAATTTAGGAGCTTTTAATCTTTACAGTTTGTGGCCTAAAGGGAAATTGAAACCTGACTCTTTCAACCATAATTTTGTTCTTACCTTTGCCTCCTATTACACGACAATAACATGAAGTCCATACCTACTTACTTATTTTAGGTATACAACATATTTCTTTTTCTCCTCCTCAAACTCACCTAAAAGCAGGCCTCAAGCCAGTAAGCATATTTTTGGTATCACACCAAGCATATACTGATGGCTCAACTTCTCCAATATTACAACCCCTTGGTGAAACTACATAAAATACATGCATAATATCTAATTCACCATAATGGACTTAATGCTATAATAATTTTATCTAACAAATGATGGGCTTTGGCCCGGGCTTAGCACGGGCCATCTTTAACTAGTTATAAGTATAAGTAAAGATATAGACAACAAAAATCGTGATCATGATTAGCTTGAGAATCGGCGAAAATATTGCTGAATCGCGGGGCAACACGTGTTCGGAGTATTAAATGCGAGAAAACGTGCGGCCTTTCAAGCGTCAAAGATTGTTCAGAAGGCTCTCAGGAGATTTCCCGCCAAGAAAGAGATCTTCACCAACTTTCCGGTAACACAAAGATATGTCACCGGAAAGCAGGGACTATCTGTACGGGTAGAATCGGTCTATAATGAATGATCAATTGATAGCGTGACACATGGAACCAAAGACAGATAAAAAGCAAGTCAAGTAACAACCAGTACCGGGAATAACAGATGCAATTGGCATCGGATAGAGCCCGAAGGGGGCATGGTCAACGTGGACAGATCAAATGTTTGTCATAGGATATCATTCAATGAAGAATATTCCCTGACATTAAATGGGCAGCCGCTACAAAGAATATTTACATTCATGGCCTACAATTACATATTCATCAATGACCCCTTTATTGTCATTTAAGAGGATCTTGATCCTAGGATCTTGTTTCCTTAGGTATAGCTATAAATAGTAGGCTCAACAGCCATTAATTTTTGGCAAAACTTATGCTATATTCCATTCTCAAGCTCAATAAGATAATTTATTTGCTCTTTTCCATTGTTCTTATTTCTGGCCTCGGAGGCATTGCTCTCGGACTCAAACTTGTCAATTCTTTCGATTTTAACCGCTAAGTCTTATTTCTAATCTTATTTATTTATTATTTTTGGATTAAATCAGTTCGCTTGTCTATAAATCACGTAACAAATTTAAATGTACCGTTATACGGGTAAACAATCTCCCCGGTAAAAATAATGTTTAGTTACTTGTCGCCTGACTCTTTTGAGTTGCATTTTTGTCAAGAACTAAAGGTTGATATATCGATCTGACACGGGACATGTTCCATTCAAGTGTTACTAGAAGATTGACAATTTTAGATTAGTTTTTGCAAGCTGTATAACCAGTAGGCCCAAAATTAAGATGTACTGTATCTACTCCTGACCTTTCTAATTCCTTTACCCGCAAGACTTCACCTTTTGAAATTGAAACCTGCAAACTGGATTATAATCTCCAGGATCAAATGCTATCTTCAACAATCTCATTTCTTGCACTATGGATAGAATAAGGTTCCTCTTTTATCCAAAATAAATCGACAAATGAAAATATTGGATTTCCTTAACATCAATTGGTCTAAACTCTTTGATGGCCTGTATCAACTATAACACTGCACTCAAAAATAGATGCAGATCCAAGATATGAAATTTATGGGTTTCTAAAGTGACCTCAAGTTAGTATACAATAATAATTGAGTTTCTAATAGAATATTTAGTGAATTTTTTAATACATATGCAGGGTATGGGCAAAAACTACTAGAGCTTGTCTCAAGATCTGCCTCTGCCAAGAAATACTCGAGCCAAATACTTGCCTTGGATATTGTGAATCCATATCCGTGATTTTTACTTTTCTATTCACAGTCTTCTTCAGAAATAGATATGTTTGTGTTTTTTTATCTTCATTGGGATTTGTGTATCGGGTTAAACAGTCGTAAAGCCGGGTCGGAGACTACCGAAGTCAAAGTGCTTGGGCTGAAATCACGAAGTCAAACACGAGGATCGATGTCGGTTCAGAAAAGATCACACGATCGAGGATCGATCCTTATCCCTTATGCCTTGCCTTCGGGCAGATCTTCGTCTACATCTCTTTATGATGCTCGTACTGCTATTTTAGGAGTATTAAGTGTATTAAATCTCATAATAAATGAGGCCTTCTTTGTAATCCGTTGATAGCTTTTATTGTAACCTTTGCACTTACCCATATGAATTAAATATAGAGACTTCTAGGCTTCCCTAGGCGGGAAGATTGGTTTATAAGGGTGGAAGACATTCCCTTTCGCCACACTTTGGGCCAGACAAGAAAAATATACATGTTCTTCATCATCTTTTCTATTATCTTCTTCTTATAACTTCTTATTGAGTGCCAGTTTGATTACTCTGTTTTTTATCCCAATTATAAGCCCTTGAATTTCACCTTTATTTGGTAGCGAAAGAATTTACAGATCCTTAAACCCGCTATAAATTCAATTGTTATCCAATATTTAGGGTAAACACCTTCATAATTGATTGTTTGAAACCGGTGGAAGATAAAATCATGGAAATCGCCTCGCTTGAGAAGTTTCTGCAGGAACGCATTAAGGTTGGTGGAAAAGCCGGTGCCTTGGGCGACACCGTCACTGTCACATGTGACAAGACCAAGATTACTGTCACTTTCGACAACACTTTCTCCGAGCGTTGCTGGAATTTACATTTCGATATTGGAAAGCTTAACTAAGATTTGAAGCCTTCGGACACAAAGTTTCAAAGCGAAGGTTTGTTGGAATCTTGAATTTGGTTGCAAAGCGAGGTAAGTATCCGGTCTAACCTTAGCTTGAGGGATTAGGAGTTGTGTCCTATTTGTTAATTTCTTCTTGTTGAGTACGACGTATAGGCATGGTGACGAGTATCTATTCGTTGGTGTCGAGCATGACCGTGAGTCTTAAATGGATAGTTGTTGTGTGATTCTTGTTCAAATTGCTGAATATTGTTCTTGGTATTTTTATGTGGAAATGGGAGTTCACGTGAGGATTTGCTACACTGGTTTCTTCATTACAGTTGTTCCTCTTTGTTATAGGTTTAGATTTCTTCTATAGGAATAAAGTCAATTGCTAACTAGATTAGTTGAATAAGGATTTGTTAAGAATTAAAGGGTCCAGTGTCATATTAATGGGTCATGTTTAGACTTAAAACAATGATAATTGAATTTGGAGATTAATTGTAGATGGAACTGTTTCAATTGTGGGAATATGTTAAAGCCTTAATTGATGATTCTCGATGTTGAGCAAGAACTCAGTTTATTTATCGTGGACTTTAATTATAATTGAATATTGGCATTAGTTGAGCTGAGTAGAAGTTGAGTTAAGATTGGTTATAGCTGATTCTCCCTTGCGGGGATGTTTGGTTGATATTATTGTTCCCTTGCTGTGAAGTTATTATATTACTTTTTGTTCCCTTACCGAAATTTCTTGTGATTTTTGTGATGACTATGGTGATGCTATAAATGTTTGCCTAGTGTTAATTTAGCGGTCTTTTAAGCTTGCACAAATTGTGCTATGATATTCATTAGAAATGAGTGTACTTTTCCCAGTCATTTTAGTGAATAATCTATAATGAATTTTTCTTTATACGATTGTAGTAAGTCTCTTTTATATAATGAAAAGTTTTTCTTCTTTGAGTATATATTTACAACGGTTCACCACTTGTCCATGAAAACTAAAAACAATTCAGGTGTTAATTTTAGTAGGAATACCTTAAAAATAAGAAACTCTTGTTAATCCTATCACAAGATTGATGAAGTGGGAGCCGGGGTACGCCTACCGCAAAATATGATGTAAATGGGAGCGGGTGGTATGCCTACCACAAAATATGATGTAAATGGGAGCGGGTGGTACACCTATCACAAAATATGATGAAATGGGAGCGGGTGGTACGCCTACCATAAGATATAATAAAATGAAAGCGGGTAGTACGCCTGCCACAAGATATGAGAAATGGGATCGGTTGCACGCCTGCAACAAAATAGAACTGAAAGTGAAAGTTGCCTGTATTTTACTTTATTCGTGTTAGAAGTTAAATTGTAGTTTTCTTATTATTCTTTGATGATCTGTTTTATCTGCTACCCCGAAGCATGTTTCCCTTCCCCAGCTTTAATTGTTTAATTACTTCTGTCTTTCCGCTGTAGATGTGTGTGTGTGTGTGTGTGTGTGTGTGTATATATAATTGTACAGGTCTATCTGGAGTCTGGTCCTAGCCTCGTCATTACCCCGCAGGGGTTAGGCCAGGCACTTACCAACACATGGGGTCGGTTGTGCTGATACTACACTCTGCACTCTTTTGTGCAGATCCCAGCGCTGCAGATTTCGGACTGTAGTGAGCTTCCAGCTTCTAGCTTATCAGGTGACCCGAGGTAGTCCTGCAGGCGTCCGCAGGCCTTGATGTCTCCCGCTATCTATTCTACCTGTTTCTTTTATGTAGTCCAGAGACAGTCTTTCAGACCCTTTTTTGTAGTACTCTTAGAGAGTCTGTGAAGCTGTGACACCAAATCTTGGGTAGTTTCGTTAATGAGATTTTATTAGCGGTATTTTAAAGTCTGAAGTTTTATTATTCCGCTCGTTAAGTTATGCTGTTATTTAATTGTTGGTTTTAAGTTGTAATGAATTTAAAAATAAAAACAAGACAAATAATTCGGTTAATTGGCTTGCCTAGCTTTCACTAGTAGGCGCCATCACGACTCCCGAGGGTGGAAAATCCGGGTCGTGACAAGTTGGTATCAGAGCTCTAGGTTACATGGGTCTCACAGTTCATAGACAAGCTCGGTAGAGTCTGAGGGATCAGTACAGAGACGTCTGTATTTATCCCCAGAGGCTATATAGTTAGGAAAAACTTCACATTTGTTCTTTCTTGTCGTGCGGTTTTGTTTCTCAATGCCAATTAGATTTCTACTCTGTTCTTTCGCAGATGGCGAGAACACGCGCTTCCTCATCTACCGCTCAGCAGCCCGAGCCCCCAGCAGCAGCTCCCACGAGGGGCAGAGGGCGAGGCCGAGGCCATGCTAGAGGCCGAGGTAGGGGCAGAGCTCAGCCCCTAGCAGCAGCACCAGTGGCGGAGCCTCAGGTTGATTTTGACGAGGAGGTTTCTGCCCCAGCAATTCCGGTGGGCCCAGCTCAGGTCCCAGAGGAGTTTATTGCTACCCCAGTTCTTCAGGACGCTTTGGTTCGATTGTAGGTCTCATGGAAAGTGTCACCCGAGCAGGCTTGCTTCCTGTAGCACCAGCCACTTCTCAGGCTGGAGGAGGGGCTCAGACTCCTGCTACTTGCACTCCGGAGCAGGTAGCTCCCCAAGTTCAGGTTCAGGTTCCAGCGGTTCAGCCAGCTGTGGCAGTTCAGCCGGGTGCAGTAGCTCAGGCCGGCGATGGAGCGGCTATGTCCGCCGATGCTTTGTGGAGGCTGGATAGGTTCACCAAGCTCTTCACTACTACTTTCAGCGGTGCTGCTTCGGAGGATTCCAGGACTTCCTATACAGCTGCCACGAGGTTCTCAGGAACATGGGTATTGTTGAGACCAATGGGGTAGATTTTGCTACATTTCGCCTGTCTGGATCCGCCAAGACTTGATGGAGGGATTATTGATTAACTAGGCCAACCGGGTCGCCATCTTTGACTTGGGAGCAGTTCACAGCGTTGTTTCTGGAGAAGCTTCTCCCTGCTACTCAGAGAGAGGCCTATCCGAGGCAGTTTGAGCGCCTCCAGCAATGTTCCATGACAGTTACCCAGTATGAGACCAGGTTCATCAATTTGGCTCGGCATGCTCTCATCATACTTCCTACAGAGAGGGAGAGGGTGAGGAGATTTATTGACGGTCTTATTCAGCCGATTCGTCTTCAGATGGCTAGGGAGACTGGGAGTGAGATTACTTTTCAGGAGGCGGCCAATGTGGCCCGCAGAGTTGAGATGGTTTTGTCGCATGGAGGTGGTCATGGGTCGGATAAGAGACCCCGTCATTCAGGCAAATTCAGTGGTACTTCGTCCGGAGGCAGAGATTCATATGGTAGAGGCCATTCTCCTAGGCCCTTCCATACAGCTCTTCAGGTTTCTCACGGTGCTTCAGGTAGTCGTGGTCCTCAGATGCAGTGTCCTGATCAGCAGTCTTTCAGTGCACCATCGGCACCCATCAGAGCACCACCGCTTCAGAGTTTCCAGGGTCGACAGCCAAGGGCTTGTTTTACTTGTGGCGACACGAGGCACATTGCTAGGTATTGCCCTCGAGCTTTGAGCAGTTCTCCGCATCAAGGTTGTCGTGCTATGGTACAGGCACCAGATGTCCCGCAGCCCGCCCAGCTAGCTAGAGGTGGGGGTAGAGGTGCTAGAGGTGGAGGTAGAGGTACTAGAGGTGGAGCTCAGGCCGGCAGAGGTGGGGGCCAGCCAGCAACAGGCCGTCCTAGAGATGTAGTTCAGGGTGGTGGGGCCCAGCTCCGATGTTATGCTCTCCTAGCCCTGCCCGAGGCTGAGGCTTCAGATGCAGTAATTACAGGTATGGTTCTGGTTATTGATAGATATGCTTTAGTATTATTTGATCTAGGGTCTACCTACTTGTATGTCTCACTTTGCACCGTATCTGGTCATGCCTAGTGATTCATTGAGTGTTCCTGTTTATGTGTCTACCCCGGCGAGTGATTCTATTGTGGTAGATCGAGTTCATCGTTCCTGTGTTGTAGTGATTAGGGGTCTTGAGACTCGTGTAGATTTGTTGCTTTTAGACATGGTTGATTTCGATGTTATATTGGGGATGGACTGGTTATCACCTTACCACGCTATCTTGGATTGTCATGCCAAGACTGTGACCTTAGCTTTAGCGGGTATGCCTCATTTGGAGTGGAGAGGAACTCCTGGTCATTCTACCCTAGCGTTATCTCTTATGTGAAGGCTCGGCGTATGGTCGAGAAGGGGTGTTTGGCCTATCTGGCTTATGTTCGTGATTCCAGTGCTGAGGTTCTCTCTATTGATTTTGTGCCCGTGGTTCGTGAGTTTCCCGAGGTTTTCCCTTCCGACCTGCCGGGGATGCCACCCGACAGGGATATTGACTTCTGCATTGATTTGGCTCCGGACACTCAGCCCATTTCTATCCCGCCGTATCGCATGGCCCCGCCGGAGTTGAAAGAGTTGAAGGAGCAGTTGCAAGACTTGCTTGAGAAGGGTTTCATTAGACCCAGTGTTTCGCCTTGGGGTGCGCCGGTGTTGTTTGTTAAAAAGAAGGATGGGTCAATGAGAATGTGTATTGATTAACGACAATTGAACAAGGTTACAATCAAGAATAAGAATCCATTACCGAGGATTGATGATTTGTTCGATCAGCTTCAGGGTGCCAAGGTATTTTCAAAGATTGACTTGAGATCTGGCTACCATCAGTTGAAGATTAGGGCGTCCGATGTCCCTAAGACAGCTTTCCGCACTCGGTACGGGCATTATGAGTTCTTGGTCATGTCATTCGGGTTGACAAATGCCCCAGCAGCTTTTATGGATTTGATGAACCGAGTGTTCAGACCTTATTTGGACTCGTTCGTGATAGTCTTCATTGATGACATTCTGATATATTCCCGCAGCCAGGAGGAGCACGAGCAGCATCTCAGAGTGGTTCTTCAGACTCTGAAGGATAGTCAGTTGTATGCTAAGTTCTCAAAGTGTGAGTTCTGGTTGAGTTCGGTTGCATTTCTGGGTCATGTTGTATCAGCAGAGGGTATTCAGGTCGATCCGAAGAAGATTGATGCAGTCAAGAACTGGCCTAGACCAACATCGGCTATAGAGATTCGGAGTTTCTTGGGATTGGCAGGCTACTATCGTCGGTTCGTGGAGGGGTTTTCAT
>MCJB01021225.1:2665-56291 GCA_002018475.1 Nicotiana obtusifolia
TATGATGCGTGCTGGACTCATTGGAATCACATTTTGAACCTTTCGAAGTGACGTAAGGTCGGTATCCTTCGTACACGTTATTAGGATTAACTCTAGATCAATAATCTTATAAGAATCAGGAAGTACCAACAACATTGATAACATAAGAATAAGAGAAGTAACATCAACATCAATCATTCCATAAGAAGGGAAACAATGTAAGTACTGCTAGCTTCTAAGAGTGGAGTATCTTTGGAAGCTAGTTCATTACGTTATGTACAATCGGAGTCGTACCAAAGAAGAAAAGGGATAGCATCACATACCTTGTATATACTGCCCAACCTCAAGCTATGCAAATTTCATGACTCCTTAGTCTACAATAAGATAAATGACACTATGGTTATCGTTTAAGTGTCGTAACTATTATGTATTGACCGCAACCTATTTTACGATGAAACGGACATCACCTCCCCTATTTATATGACTTCCCACAAGTTAAAACAATCACGAAACATCCCAAAACATCAATAATAATCATATTGAGCCTTTCAAAACTGTCCACCAACCAACAACTTTACTAACAAGCCTTTCGATATATATCTCACAAGTTCTAGCTTCAACGACTTAGCCGTAACTTGGATAATCTTAAATAGATGTAAGGTATGAGGTTCCTTACCTTTAAACAAAAAGAAAAACTCCAATTTGACCTTAATTGACCATGAAATATCCCTCCAATGCTGCCACAAGAACAAGGACGCGAAACCAATCAATTAGAGTTTTTCGGCAGTAGAATCACTTTAGAAGACTTGAAATCACCTAGGGTTGATATTAAAAACTTTAGGGAGTATTTTACAGAACATATACCACTTAAAAAATCCTCCCACACTAGCTGGAACAACACAAAAGTCAACAACACCAAGAAGAACAACAAACTTAATAGCGCCACGGGATTCCTGACGCTTGATTTGTGTTGTTTGCCCTTTATTTTTGTCTTGGATCATGGGAGAACCTTGAGAGAATGTTTTTAGGGGTCTAAAGTTTGAATATACTGAAAATGAATGACTTAAAATGGGGTTGAGTTGTGTTATATATATCCATATGTCTCAACCGCCTATGTGGGCCCCATAGAGAGCTGCTTGGCGCGAATATCTCTCTACTCCGAGATCGTATCGATGAACGGTTTAATGCATTGGAAACTAGACTCATCGATATTCAATTTGGTGGGTAAATAAACCCGTAATTTTGAGTAAATTGGGAGAAAAGCTTAGTAACATTTAACATAAAGTTTAAGTAAAATTATGAACGTAAGTTGTGACAACTTTTGTTGACTTTTGTTTCATAACTCGTTTGACTTCAAGACATATGATACGGATATTATATGATTCAAATTCCTCAATACACGACCTCTTGGTAATATTAAGCACCTTTAGTTTTATTATCCAAAAATACGGGTTACAGCATCCTTGATTCGTTTAACTTCTAATACTTGTTAACCACTCTTATACACTAATAGGATTAATTTCTTATCATCTCAAAGACAATATCATCTCGGATTTATGTCAATTCACTTATGGCGTGATCTAATGTACGCGAACATGGGTTGTAACACCTCCCCCCCCCCAGGAACATTCTCCCTCGAATGTAAGGGTTTATGGGGAGTCCAACTCATCGTGGATACCGAAAGAAATTTCCGGCTGAGTTTCTCCTATAAAATGGGCACTAGCCAAACTTGCAAGCAGTTAAACCCAACCTATGGCCTTACAAGGCTATACAAAGCATTATGGACATGCACATTATCTGCATATCACCATTTTGTATTAAGAAAGAGTATTCTCAAGCTATTACTTACCTCATAAAGCCGTTTTACCTTCTAATGCATCATGCGTTGCTCTGGCATCCTCGTTATCTTCATTTTGGAACAGGTAAGGGTATTTAGATTTCATCTCCTCTTCTGCTTCCCGTGTCATTTCTTTTGTATTCTTGTTCCTCCATAATACTTTGACGGAAGCTACATTCTTTGTTCTCAGCTTATGGACTTGTCGATCTAATAAAGCCACTGGCACTTCTTCATATGATATCCTCTATAAAGTGTACATCTTTGATAAGGACGACCTGAGAATGGTCTCCAATACATTTCCCCAACATAGATAGAATACCGGGTGGACAAATTCCAATTCGGATGGTAATTCTAACTCATAAGCAACTTGTCCAATTCATTGAAGAATTTTGTATGGCCCGATATACTACGGACTCAGCTTACCCTTCTTCCCAAAACGCATAACACCCTTTATCGGCGAGATCCTCAGGAAAATCCAATCACCAAACTCAAATTCCAGATCACGATGTCGGACATCAGAATAAGACTTTTTCCTGCTTTGTGCCGTCCTCAGTCGCTCTTGTATCACTTTCACCTTCTCAATGGCTTGGTGAATAAAATCTGGCCCATATAATTCTATCTCACTGACTTCAAACCATCCAACTGATATTCTACATCTCCTCCCGTATAGTGCCTCGTATGGGGCCATTTTAATACTGGAATGGTAGCTATTATTGTAGGCGAATTCTATGAGTGCTAGATGGTCATCCAAATTCCCCTTGAAATCTAGAACACATGCTCGTAGCATATCTTCAAGTGTCTGAGTGGTACGCTCAGCCTATCCATTAGTCTGCAAATGGAATGCAGTGCTGAAATTCACTAACCTTTTGAAAAGACCTCCAAAAATTAGCCGTAAATTGAGCTCCTCAGTCTGATATAATAGATACCGGCACACCATGAAGCCTAGCAATCTCCTTGATATACAACTTCGCATAATCTTCAGCCGTGTAAGTTGTCTTAACTGGCAAGAAATGGGCACATTTTGTAAGTCGATCAACTACCACCCAGATGGAGTCAAACTTATGATAAGAGCAAGGTAATCCAATAATGAAGTCCATATTAATCACCTCTCGTTTCCATGTCGGAATCTCTATATTCTGAATCCTTCTACCGGGTTTCTGATGCTCGATCTTTACTTGTTGACAATTAGGACACCGGGCTACAAATTCTACAATAGACTTCTTCATGTTATCCGACCAATACTGCTCCTTAACATCTTGATACATCTTTGTCGAGCCGGGATGGATGGAATATCGGGACTGATGAATTTCAATCATAATCTTCTCTCGCAACCCTGCCACATTAGGCACACATAATCAGCCCTGGTATCTCAGTGCCCTATCTCCTCCGATCTCGAAAGCTATAATTTTGCACTGCTGAATGCTCTCTCTCGATCGCACTAAGGTAGGATCTTCATATTGCCGTGCTATTACCTCGGCTACCAAAGATAATTCTGATGTATTTTGTAGAGTAACACCTCTGTCATCAGATTCTAACAATCTATTCTCATATTGGCTAGCTTATGCAGCTCTTTAATCAACCCCTATCTACCTGCCTCAATGAGTACTAAGCTTCTGACTTACGCTGAGAGCGTCTGCCACAACATTGGCTTTACCGGGAAGGTACAATATCTCGACATCGTAATCTTTCAGTAATTCAAGCCGCCTACGCTGCCTCATATTCAACTCCTTCTGCTTGAAGATGTATTGTAAATTCTTATGATTTGTGTAGATGTCAACATGGACGTCGTATAAGTAGTGCCGCCATATCTTCAAAGCATATATTACAATATACACATAACTTTCTGTTCCTTCTGGGAGAGTGAGCACTAGCGCGGATGTCAATCGATTCTTTAGCTCCTGAAAACTACGTTCACAAGTGTTAGACAACTGGAACTTGGTAGCTTTTTGTGTTAACTTAGTCAACGGTGTTGATATAGAGGAAAACCCTTCTACAAACCGCCTATAATATCCTGCTAGCCCCAGGAAGCTGCGGACTTCTGACGGTATTGTAGGTTTCGGCCAATTCTTCACTAGATCGATCTTCTGAGTGTCGACACTAATACCCTTGTCAGATATCACATAGCCAAGGAATGCTACTGAGTTTAGCCAGAATTCACGTTTGGAGAGCTTATAATATAACTTACGATCCTGAAGGGTCTGTAATACAATCCGCAAGTGGCGCGCATGTTCTGCCTCCGAACTAGAATACACCAGAATGCCATCAATGAATACGATCGCGAACATATAAAGATATGGCCTGAATACACTATTCATGAGATCCATAAAAGCTGCTGGGGCATATGTTAGCCTGAAGGACATCACCAAGAACTCAAAGTGCCCATATCTTGTCCAGAAGGCCGTCTTTGGAATATCCTTCTCCTTAACCCTCACCTGATGATACCCTGAACGTAACTCAATCTTGGAGAAATACTTGGAACCCTGGAGTTGGTCAAACAGGTCGTCAATCCTTGGAAGTGGATACTTTTTCATTATAGTTAACTTATTCAATTATCGATAATCGATATACATACTTAACGACCTGTCTTTCTTCTGCATGCACAAGACTGGCGCACCCCACAAGGTGAAGTGCTAGGCCTAATTAAGCCCTTATCCAGCAAGTCCTTCAACCGTGCCTTCAACTCTCGCAACTCTGTCGGGGCCATCTTGTATGGAGGGATAGAGATCGGTTGAGTGTCAGGCAACACATCAATGCTAAACTCAATCTCCCTTTCAGGAGGAAATCCTAGGAGTTCATCTGGGAAAATATCTGGAAATTCATTGACCACGAGGATTGATTGTAGAGTAGGCGGCTTCGCCTCTGCATCCCTAACGCGAACGAGATGAAAAATGTAACCTTTTGATATCATCTTCCTTGCCTTATGATAGGAAATAAACCTACCTTTCGGCGTAGCAATGTTCCCCTTCCATTTGGTAACAGGCTCAGCATGAAACTGAAACCTAACCATCTTTGTACGACAATCAACATTTGCATAGCATGAGGCCAACCAGTCCATTCCCATTATCACATCGAAATCAACCATTTCTAACTCAAATAAATTTGCCAAGGTTTGATGACTACAAACCATCACTGTGCAACCTCTTTATACCCTTCTAGAAATCACGAAATCTCCTATCGGAGTAGTTACTGCAAGTGGTTTACTTATCAATTCAGGTTCAACGCCTAACTTATTAGCCAACAAAGAGTGTAACATATGATAATGTAGATACCGGATCAATAAACGCATATACATCATAACAAAACACAGACAATATACCTGTAATAATATTTGAAGATGACTCGAGATCCTATGGACCTACTAGAGCATATATTCGATTTTGAGTACCACTCAAACTCGGCACTGCACCTCTACCTATACGACGACCTGTCGACTGTTGAAAACCCCGTGGAGGAGGCCGAACTGATTAGGAAGTACCAGACGTAGATCCAGTCGGTTGAGCTATACCACCACCTCCTCTGTTAGGACAATCCCGCATCATATTCCCAGGCTGTCCATAAGAATAACACGCATCAGAACCTCGACAACACAGTCCAAAGTGGGCCTTGTCGCACTGATCAAAATGAGGTGTTGGGTGTCTCATTTGACTAGTATCCCTATGATATTGTGAGCCTGATGCTCGCGAACTCTGACCTGAATCAGAATAGGTAAATCAATTATATAGAAGCCTCTGAAACTGTGGAGGAGCACTAGCTATAGGTGGCACCGTACTCCTTAAAGACTGGGGCCTGATACTATCTCTGAAGTCATTAGAATACCCTGCAAATCTTGCCCTCTTATGCCGGCCCCTATCCTGCTCCTTATCTGCCCTCCGTTGGCACTTACGATCCTCTAGTGTTTGGGCATGAGCTTGAATACGAGAAATATCCATGCCCTCTACCAAGGAGGCTATCGTGCTCATTTATTAGACGTGATCCCAACCCGTTCATGAACAGGTGCACCCTATTGCTCACCTCGGCCACCATACGGGGAGCACACCTTGCTAAAGAATCAAACTGCATATTATACTCTCCCACACTCATATTACCCCGTCGAAGGTTCAAGAACTTATCAGCTCTAGCTCATCGTATCTCAACTGGCAAGTAGTGACGAAGAAAGGCGTCAATAAATTCCTTCCACACAGCTGGAGGAGCATTCGATCCCCTGGATCTCTCCCAACTATCATACCATGTCAATATATGACGTAAATAATGCAGGAATGATGATGCTTGGCTGTCGGCTAGCCGCTACTTGTGATCGGGGCAAGGAAATATTTGAATCTGAAGTCTTTGAGGTCTGGTGCATTATTTGGGATGTCGGGGATGGGCCTTTGGATGTGAGTTGATTATTTTTCGGGCTGTGTACCATTCCGCAGTTGTCAGAGCATTAAATCTCCATGCGATGGGAGTATCTCCATGTGATGGGAGTAGTTGATATATAAATCTCCGCACGATGGGAGTATCTCCACGATATGGGAGTAGTTGACCTTGAATGTAAAAAACCTCCGCACCATGGGAGTAGATGACTTTGAAATGTAAAAATCCTGTAAGATGCATAAATAAAACGTCAAAACATTACTCAAGAGATACTCTTGACTGCCAAACTAAATTGCGGCAGTCGATCGGCGGAACGTATGGCGGAATTGGATGGCCTATCTTCGATTGGCGAAGTTGGCGATGAAACTTGCGACTATCTTCTTGGATGCTCTTATATGGCAGAGTGTCGGTACGATCTGTGCGACGTGATCCAGTTGGCGAATCGAACAATTTGCTATATACAAGGCTCTGATTGGCGAAGCTAGCGACTCGATATGTACAAGGTGCTCCGATTTATTGAGTAGACTATTTGCTATATGTAGGGATCCGACTGGCAGGGCCATCGACTCGTTATGTACATGGCGCTCTGATTGATTGAGCAGATGATTTGCTATTTATAGGGAGCTCCGAATGTATCAGACACTTGGTTTCGGAATACCTGCAAAGAATTTGGACTTAGACCTTAACCATACGAGAAAATGAATTGAATAATAAAGGATAGATAAGGGCTCATGAGATGGTGTCGGTTCGGTTATTGCCCCTAGTGTGCTCTAGTATCCTTCGATTCCTGTCGATGCTACACTCAAAGAAAAATTCTTAGTGTGTGTGTGGGGTGGGGGGCATTGGTTCGTGTTGATTGCAGGCCTGGCCTCGCCCCAGATCTAGTTGACTATGCCTCGATGTTCGGTACGTGGAAAGATAGAATTTTCTAAAGCCATTTTGAAAGTTTTTATTTTTATGGTAAAGGACGTTGTTCTGGATTATGACATGTTTAGAAGTTCCCTTTGATGTGAGTGTCATTTTTGAATGATTTTGTCCCGTTCATGACGATTTCTGGAGATGCCCATGATGACGTAGCTTCTTTCTGTCGTGATCGTGTCATAGTCTAAACAAATGCATTACAAAGGTTTTCCTAGGGTTATGACCGAACCTTTTTTAGGTTGCCACCGCATCCGAATGGAATCAGGTCTAAACATAGTTTGTGGATGTATTGTGATGGAATGAATTATGATGATGACCGAGCCTGACTCAGGCAGCCTACGTATCCAAATGAAATCAGGTCAAAATGCGGTTCGATTACAATAGATGAAAAATGATAATAAATAGAAATTAAGTGGTCGAGTCTGATTCCGACTGCCTACGTATCCAAAGGGAATCAGGACAAGACGTAGTTCAATTACAATAGATGACTGAATTCAATGTGGATTGTCTACGTAATCCCGCCAAAGGCAATCAAGTCTTGGCATAGTTCCGAATACATACAAAATGACATTTGGATTTTCTATTACAAAAGGGAGAGGGAGATTGGACCCTATGTGGGTTGCCTACGTATCCCACCTTGGGAAGCTAGGTCGAGCGTAGTCCTATTACAACCAAACCCTAATTCTACTGTCTTCAAATGTAATATCTCTTGATTGCATCTAAGTTTATGGGCTTCGTGATGACTCTGCCATCAATTTCTACTAATATCAATGCTCCTACCGACAGCACTCGATGGACCACATAAGGACGTTTCTAATTCGATGCAAATTTTCCTTTGGCTTCTTCTTGATGATGGAATATCTTCTTCAAGACCAACTACCTTGGTGTGAATACCGAGGTTTCACCTTTATGTTGAATGCATTGGCCATCCTATTTTGATACAGATGACCATGACATACTGCATCCATTCTCTTTTCATCGATGAGCATGAGTTGCTCCTACCTGACAGGTATCCATTCCGCGTCATCTAACTTGGCTTCTTGAATGACTCTTAAAGATGGTATCTCGACCTTTACGGGTATCACAGCGTTTGTGCCATATACAAACATGTCCTAGTAGTACGGTAACCCAGTAAGGCGAAGGATAACTTCTCGTGCCACTGCTTGTGATTATCTTCTGTAAGATCCTTTTGATGTTTTTGTTGGCTTCCTCGAACGCTCCATTAATATACGGCCTATAGGGTGTGGAGTTGCACGGGATGAATATTCTAAACTTCTTGCAAATCTCCCTCATGAGATCGTTGTTGAGATTGGCTGCGTTGTCGGTTATGATTGACTCTAGGATCCCGAATCTGCAAACTATGTTGTTACAGACAAAACTTGCCACTACTTTCTTTGTGATGACTTTGCATGTAGAAGCTTCGACCCGCTTGGTGAAGTAATCGATGCCTACCAGGATGAAACAATGTCAGTTTGATGCGGCTGGTTATATAGGTCCAATAACGTCCATGCCCCAAGCTCTTAAAATCTTCTTGGCTAGAGTCAAACCGTTCATGTGAGGACATGTTCCTACATGTATCTCTTCCATTAGTCTTGTTGCTTCAGTGGCATCTACACATCTTAGCAGACCCAAGTTTGGGGTCCTCCTATACAAGACTTCCCCGTTAAGGAAAAAGTGATTTGCTAATCTTCTTAATGCCCATTATTGACCATTGGTGGCATTCTCTGGGTATTCTCTTGTTTTTAGGAACCTTTTGATGTCGTAGTACCACGGCTTACCATTTGTCTCTTCATCTACATGGAAACAATACGCATGCTGATCCCGAACCTCTATCTCGACGGGGTCGATGTAATTCTTGTCTGGATGCTGGGTCATTGATTAAAAGGTAGCAAGAGCATTAACGAACTCGTTCCGGATTCTAGGAATATGTTTGAACTCAATCTTGGTGAACACTTTACACAACTCTTTTACGCAGTGCATATATGGAAGGATTATGACATTCTTGGTGGTCCATTCGCCCTTAACTTGGTGTATCAATAAATTAGAATCTCCTACGCCCAGAAGTTCCTCGATGTTCATGTCTACTGCCATCCTAAAATGTTGTCCTGTCTCAGAAATAAGGACTGTCAGAATCCTACACCTTTGAAATTTGCTGCTCCATCGAAAAAAATTCTCCACCCTGGGTATGGCTCTGCAACATCCTCCCATGCAAACAACACTTCTTCATCTGGGAAGTACGTGGTGAGTGGTTCGTAATCCTTGTCAGCTAGGTTCTATGTGAGATGATCGGCCAATGCTCGCCCTTTGATAGCTTTCTTATCACGACCCAAACAGGAGGGCCATGACTAGCACCCGACCATACTTGCCGAGCACCAACGTACAGTTTATCTAACCTTCTTTATTATCTTTTAGCGCTGACGAGATCAATATAAATGGTAGACATGGATCATGGACAACCAATAATAAAATATCATGGCATGAACATATATAACATGGGATGACCAGACAATCAAGAAACTATATATAAAGCACGAGCTACCACGCTACCATGAAAGACTATACAACAAAAACCAGCCAACAAGGCATACCAAACTATACATGAGTCGACACCTGTCTATGAGCCTCTAATGGAACATAAGTACTGCAACATAGCCGGAACAGGGTCCCGACATACCCATAATGTCTATAACAAAAATGCATACCCAGAACACGACGAGTCCGGAGAAGGGATCTCGCCAATCACCGCTGAACTGGACAGCCTACTGTGGTGGGGGAGCTGCACCTGCCTGTCTATCAGGACCTGCAGCACGACATGCAGCGTCCACAAATAAAAGGACGTTAGTACGAATAAAGTGCTGAGTATGTAAGGCAGGGAACCATAAGTACGAATAGTAATGTAAGCAGGGATAGAGAATGAACAACCTGTAACATCTGGGTACCTCTGAGGGCTATTGACATGAACATATGTATATATATATATATATATAAACTTTTAAAACATACGCCTCTGTGGGCATCATCATCATCATATCATACCCGGCCGTAATAGGCTCGGTAAAAACGTACCCGGCCATCATAAGGCTCGGTAGAATCGTACCCTGCCACGTGGAGCTCGGTAAAACCCAACTGATCAGTTCTTGCACAATAGGTTCCGTACCCGGCCGACTATAGCATGGCTCGGTAGAGTAAAATAGATACATATATATAATGCATGCTCGACTCATGAAAATATGTTCTAAGCCTTTTGGAGTGACGTAAGGTTGGTATCCTCTGTACACGTTATTAGGACTAACTCTTCACCATGAACCTTATAAGAATTAGGAAGTACCAACAACATTGATAACATAAGAGCAAGAGAAGCAACATCAACGTCAATCGATCCATAAGAAGGGAAACAATGTAAGTACTGCTAGCTTCTAAGAGTATAGTTTCTTTGGAAGCTCGTTCATTACATTACGCACCATCGAAGTCTTGCAAAAGAAGGAAAGGGATAGCCTCACATACCTTTTATATACTGCCCCAATCTCAAGCTATGCAACTGTCACAACTCCTTAGTCTACAATAAGAGAAACGATACTATCGTTATCATTTAAGTGTCATAACTATTATGTATCGACCACAACCTATTTTACGATGAAACGGACAGCACCTCCCCTATATATATGACTTCACACAATTCAAAACAATCACCAAACAGCCCAAACAACATCAATAGTAATCATATTGAGCCTCCCAAAATAGTCCACGCACAAGCTAATCACTTCATACATATGATGGCCACTGTAGTCATGTCTAACGACCCGGAAATGTTAAGAAGAACTATCAGCCCACAACCTTAAATCTATATGGTGTTTCTCCACACCCTTCTTCCTCCAAAAATCCACAAAACAGTAGCAAAACACACAGCCCAACAGCAACACAAAACAGTCTGCTACAAGTGAATAACTCGAACTCACGGCTTCCGATCACCGTCCCGTGAGTTCTTACATGTATAGAACGAATTACCATGAATTCACAGGAGAAAAAATGTATGAAAGAGAGCAGTAAACTTACCTTACTTGTTGGATAACTCAGCCCTTTACTTGGTTCTTCAAACTCTAGGTTTCACCCCCAATTAGAACTTGAAAGAGAGGGAAAATCGATTAGGGTTTGTGTGGGATTTTTGGGGAGGGTTTGCAGGGGTTCAATTTGGTTTTGAAGGTATGAAATAAGGGTAAACTAACTGAGTTTATAAGAGTCCTCTCTTGTCCGTATTTGGGACATTTAATTTTGTCCTCTAATTTTGGCAAGTAGGTGATGCACCACCTACTTGTCACCTACCAATCTGCGTAGGTCTGCGGAAATACAATTAGCTCTATACTCCGAGATCGTATTGACCAACGGTTTAATGAGTTAAAACTAGACTCATAGATCTTTAATTTGGTAGGTAGATCACCCCATAATTCCTCGTAAATTGGGAGAAAATCTTAGAAACATTTGACCTAATGTTTAAGTAAAATTATGAACCTAAGTTGCAACAACTTTTGTCGACTTTTGTTTCATAACTCGTTTGACTTCAAGACTTATGATACTGATATTATATGATTCAAATAACTTTAAAAATACCTCTTTAGTGTATTAAGCACCTCTAGGTGTACCCGAAAATATGAGTTACAACATCCTTGATTCGTTTAACTCCTAATACTTGTTAACCACCCTTGTACACCTGGCTCTGATACCACAGTATAATGAACAGAGCAAGGGACTCCGTGAAAGCAAACCTAATCGTAGGAACGGCACCACAGTACAAAGAATAAAGCAAGAGACTCGAGGAAAGCAAGCTTAATCATAGGTACGAAAGTTTTCCTACAAAAAGGGGGCTGGCTATTGCCAAGCTACACCCAACGGGCTGGCTATTGCCAAGCTACACAAGCAGTTAATTTGTTTATAGTCGCAAAAGTTTTCCTACAAAAAGGGGCTGGCTTCAACCTAAGACCAATAAGATTAACTTCTTATCATCTCAAAGATAATTACTTCTTGGATTTGTGTTAAATAACATAAGGCATTAACTAACACGTGTGGATATTAGCTGTAACACCCTCCCCCCCAGGAACATTCGTCCTCGAATGTAAGGGTTCATGGGGAGTTAAATCATCATGGATTCCGGCCGAGTTTCTCTCATAAATAGAGGACGAACTTGCGAGCAGTTAACTCAACGTATGGCCTTTCAAGAGTATGCAAATTTATGGACATGTACATTATTTGCATATCACCATTTTTTTTTTAAGGAAGAGTATTCTCAAGCTATTTCTTACCTCATAGAGTTGTTCCACCTTCTAATGCATCTTGTGTTCCCCTAGAATCCTCGTTATCTTTATTCTAGAACAGGTAAGGGTATTTAGACTTCATCTCCTCTTCTGTTTCCCATGTCATTTCTTTCATATTCTTGTTCCTCCACAATACTTTGACGGAAGCTACATCTTTTGTTCTTAGTTTGTGGACTTGTCGATCTAATATAGCCACTGGCACTTTTTCATATGATAGATCCTCTGTAACTTGTACATCTTTGATAGGGACGACTCGAGAAGGGTCTCCAATACATTTCCTCAACATAGATACATGAAATATCGGATGGACAAATTCCAATTCGGATGGCAATTCTAACTCATAACCAACATGTCCAATTCGTCGAAGAATTTTATACGGGCCGATATACCTTGGACTCAGTTTACCTTTCTTCTCAAAACGCATACCACCCTTCATTGGTGAGATCCTCAGGAAAACCCAATCACCAACCTCAAATTCCAGCTCACGACGTCGGACATCGGAATAAGACTTTTGCCTGCTTTGTGCCGTCTTCAATTGTTCCTGTATCACCTTCACCTTCTTAATGGCTTGGTGAATCAAATTTGGCCCATATAATTCTATTTCACCGACTTCGAACCATCCAATTGGTGATCTACATCTCCTCCCGTATAGTGCCTCGTATGGGGCCATTTTAATACTGGAATGGGGGCTATTATTGTAGGCGAATTTTATGAGTGGAAGATGGTCATCCCAATTTCCCATAAAATCTAGAACACATGTTCGTAGCATATCTTCCAGTGTCTGAATGGTACGTTCAGCTTGTCCGTCAGTCTGCGGATGAAATGCAATGCTCACTTGTGTGCCTAAACCCTTCTGAAAAGACCTCTAAAAGTTAGCCGTAAATTGAGCTCCTCAGTCTGATATAATAGGTACCGGCACACCATGAAGCCTAAAAATCCCCTTGATATACAACGTCGCATAATCTTCAGCTGTGTAAGTTGTTTTAACTGGTAGAAAATGTGCACATTTTGTAAGTCGATCAATTATCACCCAGATGGAGTCAAACTTATGATAAGAGCGAGGTAATCCAATAATGAAGTCCATATTAATCACCTCCCATTTCCAGGTCGGAATCTATGTATTCTGAAGCAATCCACCGGGTTTCTGATGTTCTATCTTTACTTGTTGACAATTGGGACACTGGGCTACAAATTCTGCAATAAACTTCTTCATGCTATCCCACCAATACTGCTCTTTGACATCATGATAGATCTTTGTCGAGCCGGGATGGATGGAATATCGGGATTGATGAATCTCATTCATAATCTTCTCTCGCAACCCTGCCACATTAGGCACACATAATCAGCCCTGGTATCTCAATGCCCATCTCCTCCAATCTCAAAGCCATAATTTTACACTGCTGAATGCTCTCTCTCAATCGTACTAAGATAGGATCTTCAGATTGCCGTGCTTTTACCTCGGCTACCAAAGATGATTCTGATGTATTATATACAATAACACCTCCGTCATCAGAGTCTAATAATCTGATTCTCATATTGGCTAGCTGATGAAGCTCTTTAGTCAACCCCCATCTACCTGCTTCAATGTGTACTAAGCTTCCCATTGACTTACAGCTGAGAGTGTCTGCCACAACATTGGCTTTACCGGGATGATACAATATCTCGACTCGTAGTCTTTCAGTAATTCAGGCCACCTACGCTGCCTCAAGTTCAACTCCTTCTGATTGAAGATGTATTGTAAACTCTTGTGATCTGTGTAGATGTCAACATGGACGCCGTATAAGTAGTGCTGCCATATCTTCAAAGCATATATTACTGCAGCCAATTCCAAATCATGGGTTGGATAATTCTTTTCATGCTTCTTCAATTGTCTTGATGCATAAGCAATCACCTTCCCACGCTACATCAATACGCACCCCAAACCAACACTTGAGGCATCACAATATACCACATAACCTTCTGTTCCTTTGGGAAGAGTGAGCACTGGGGCGGATGTCAATCGATTCTTCAGCTCCTGAAAACTACGTTCACAAGCGTCAGACCATTGGAACTTGGTAGCTTTCTGTGTTAACTTAGTCAATGGTGCTGATATAGAGGAAAACCCTTCTACAAACCGCCTATAATATCCTGCTAGCCCGTGGAAGCTGCGGACTTCTGATGGTGTTATAGGTCTCGGCCAATTCTTTACTGCATCGATCTTCTGAGTGTCGACACTAATACCCTCGTCAGATATCACATGGCCAAGGAATGCTACTGAGTTCAGCTAGAATTCACATTTGGAGAGCTTAGCATATAACTTATGATCATCAAGCGTCTGTAATACTATCTGCAAGTGGCCCGCATGTTCTGCCTCCTAACGGCAATACACCAGAATGTCATCAATGAATACAATCACGAACACATCAAGATAGGGCCTGAATACAGTATTCATGATATCCATAAAAGCTGCTGGGGCATTTGTTAGCCCGAACGACATCACCAAGAACTCAAAGTGCCATATCTTGTCCGGAAGGCCGTCTTTGGAATATCCTTCTCCTTAACCCTCACCTGATGATATCCTGAACGTAAGTCAATCTTGGAGAAATACTTGGCACCCCGGAGTTGGTCAAAAAGGTCGTCAATTCTTGGAAGTGGATACTTGTTCTTTATAGTAAACTTATTCATCTGTCGATAGTCGATACACATCCGTAACGACCCATCTTTCTTCCGCACGAATAGGACTGGCGCACCCCATGGTGAAGTGCTACGCCTACCATTTCTAACTCAAATAAATTTTCCGAGGTTTGACGACTACAAATCGTCACAGTGCAACCTCTATATACCCTTCTAGCAATCACAGAATCTCCTATTGGAGTAGATACCACAAGGGGTTTACTTATCAATTCAGGTTCAATGCCAAACTTATTAGCCACAAAGGGTGTAACATATGATAATGTAGATCCTGGATCAATCAGCGCATATGCATCATAAGAAAACATAGACAATATACCTGTAACAACATCTGGAGATGACTCGAGATCCTGTCGACCTACTAGAGCATAGGTTCGATTTTGAGCACCACTCGAACTCGCCCCTGCACCTCTACCTCTACCACGACCTGTCGACTGCTGAAAACCCCGTGTTGGAGGTCGAACTGATGAGGAAGAACCAGACACAGAGCCAGTCGGCTGAGCCATACAATCACCTCCTCTGTTAGGACAATCCTGCATCCTATGGCCAGGCTGTCCGCAAGAATAACATGCATCAGAACCTTGACGGCACAGTCCAAAGTGGGCCTTGCAGCACTGATCACAACGTGGTGTTGGGGGTCTCGTCTAACTAGTATCCCTGTGATGTTGCGAGCCTGATGCCCGCGAACTCTGACCTGGACCAGAATAGGTAAATCGATCATATCAAGGTCTCTTGAACTGTGGAGGAGCACTAGCTACAGGTGGCGCCGAACTCCTCGAAGACTTGGGCTTGACGCTGCCTCTGAAGTCATCAAAATACCTTGCAAATCTCGCCCTCTTATGCTGGCCCCTATCATGCTCCCTATCTACCCTCTGCTGGCGCTTACGATCCTCTAGGGTCTGGGCATATGCTTGAATACAGGAAATATCCATTCCCTCTACCAAGGAGGCTGTCGTGCACTCATTTATCAGATGTGGTCCCAACCCGTTGACGAACAAATGAACCCTATCACTCATTTCGGCCACCATATGGGGAGCATACCTTGCTAAAGAATCAAACTGCATATTGTACTCTCGCACACTCATATTACCTTGTCTAAGGTTCAAGAACTTATCAGCTCTAGCTCGTCGTATCTCAACTGGCAAGTAGTGACGAAGAAAGGCCTCAAAAAATTCCTTCCACACAGCTGGAGGAGCGTTCGATCCCCTGAATCTCTCCCAACTATCATACGAGAGAACCGCTAAATCCCGTAGCCGATAAGAAGCCAACTCTACTGCCTCTGTATCACTAACATGCATAACCCGCATTGTACGATGAACCTGGTCAATAAAAGTCTGCAGGTCCTCCTTGGGGTCTGATCCGATAAACACTGGAGGGTCTAAATTAATAAAATCACGAACTCTCGTACTAACTGGTTTATCAGCAGCACCTGTATTCTGCCTCTGAGCCTGAGCAGCTACCAAGCTAGTCAATAACTACAAAGCACTCCGCATATCCTGGTTGTAGTGCCGGATGGAGGAACTGGAGGTGCTGGTTGCCGCCTAATATTCTCTGGAGGAGACGGAGTACATGAGCTATGAGACGGCATCTCGCTCTAAGCCTCACTTTGGCTTGCTCTGGCTTGGGGCACCTGACTGGTACCCTCTCCCGCAGCTGTATCAAGCCGTCTACTAATTACCGTCTCGTGAGTTCTTACATATATAGAACGAATTACCATGAATTCACAGGAGAAAAAATGTATGAAAGAGAGAAGTTAAATTACCTTACTTGTTGGATAACTCAGCCCTTTACTTGGTTCTTCAAACTCTAGGTTTCACCCCCAATTAGAACTTGAAAGAGAGGGAAAATCGATTAGGGTTTGTGTGGGATTTTTGGGGAGGGTTGCAGGGGTTCAATTTGGTTTTGAAGGTCTGAAATAAGGGTGAAATAACTGAGTTTATAACCCCTTAATATTCCTCTCTTGGCTGACTTTGGGACTTTTAATTTTGTCCTCTAATTTTGGCAAGTAGGTGATGCACCTACTTGTCACCTACCAATCTGCGCAGGTTTGCGGAAATACAAGTATATCTATACTCCGAGATCGTATTGACAAATGGTTTAATGAATTGGAAACTAGACTCATAGATCTTTAATTTGGTAGGTAGATCACCCCATAATTCCTCATAAATTGGGAGAAAAGCTTAGAAACATTTGACCTAATGTTTAAGTAAAATTATGAACCTAAGTTGCGACAACTTTTGTCGACTTTTGTTTCATAACTCGTTTGACTTCAAGACATATGATACGGATATTATATGATTCAAATACCTTAAAAAAAATACCTCTTGAGTGTATTAAGCTGACCTCTAGGTTTACCCGAAAATATGAGTTACAACATCCTTGATTCGTTTAACTCCTAATACTTGTTAACCACCCTTGTACACCCTTATATCACTTAAGACCAATATGAACTAACACGTGTGGATATGGGTTGTAACATTTCTGCGTCACGTACAAAATATCAAACTCACTGAGAAGAATCTACCATTTTGCCAATATCTTGAATGGCCTGGAGCTTTAAAGGATCCAACTCTATCCTTTCTTGCTGACAATGAAATCTAACAGTTTTCCTGCAGGAACTCCAAATGCACATTTCGTAGGATTTAATTTCAAATTGTACCTCCGAAAATGTTAGAAAAATTTCTTTAAGTCCCTCAAATGATCTGCACTCTTCAGCGACTCGATGATGATGTCATCCAGATATACGTCAATTTTCTTGTGGATCATGTCGTGAAAGAGGGTCGTCATGGTCCTCATGTAGGTAGCACCAACGTTCTTAAGACCAAATGGCATGACCTTATAACAATAAGCTCCCCATGGTATGGTGAACGCCGTATTCTCCGTGTCTTCTTCGTGCATCAGAATCTGGTTCTACTCGGCGAAGCAATCCACGAATAATTGCACCTCGTTCTTTGCACATTTGGTAGAGGGAAATCATACTTTGGACTAGATTTATTGAGATCACGATACACATATCCTAATCTTCCTATCATTCCTTGGTATTGGTATGATGTTCGCCATTTATGTAGGATAATTGGTGACTCACCACATTTTCCTCTATCTGCTTGGTGAGTTCTTCTCTTTATCCTTAGACTCAAATCTGGCTTGAATTCCAAGTTTTTGCTTGACCGGTGGTATGGCGGGATCAGTGGTAAATTGACGCGAGACGATGTCAGTACTTAATCCGGGCATGTCATCATATGACCAAGCAAACACATCGATATATTGTCGGAGGAGCTCTACCAATTCTTACTTCTGTTCTATCTTCAGATGGATGCTGATTCGAGTTTTCTTCACGTCTTCTTCGTTTCCCAAGTTGATTACTTTTATTTTTTCAAGGTTGGGATTCTTCTGGCTCTTTAACAGCTCGATCCCTTGCAGGAGGTTCTCAGGCATCATGCTCCCATCATACTTTTCGTAGTCTGGCTCGTTTTGCCTAAGGGTTTTATTACGTGTCATAATCGCAGAATGTAGGTTTTTATCGATTTGATTCCTGAAAAGGAAAACTAAGTATAAATAACAGTGAAAAAAGATTTGCAATGATTTCAGGAAAAGTAATTCTTTTATTTTATCAAAAGAAATGTCTCAACGTTCAAAGAGGCAATTTGAAAAAAAAGTACAGGCACGGTTCAAGCATCAATTGACCGTGCATTTTCAAAATTACTACAATTCCACACTACCAAGACTCCTGACGAACCAGAGATGGACTGGCGATCCAATTCTGCATGTTCTCTCCTGTTTTGGTATCTCGAATGGTTGGTGTCTTGATATCAGCTTTGTCGTAACATTCCTCAATCATAGTCATGAACAATCTTCACATTCCATCAACGATGTCATCCTTTGGTGGCGAGATTTGACCCGGACCCGGAACACGCTATGGTATAAAAGCCTTTTACCCAGAGTTTTCGGTATAAGCCTTTTAAGTTGTAGGTTGATACCCTAAGCCAGCGGTACCCTTCTACCCTTTTGATTCAATTGGCTCTGTTTTCCCACTTGATCGGGTTCCCAGCCTAGTCCCTGGTCGATACCCATACTTCATCATCTCTCTCATTGCCATTTTTGATGTGTACGATGACTGCATACCATGATTCTACTCACTCTTCTCCATCTCTGTTGCCTGCATGATCTCGACTGCATGAAAGGCGACCCCATCTAGTCCTTCTATGAAAGGGACTTCATGCTCCATGTAAGATGATCGGATCCACTCCCCATGTATCACAATCTCTTGAAAATCCCACTCAAATTTCATACACTGATGGAGAGTGGAAGGAACTGCCTTTGCCATGTGTATCTAGGGCTTCTTAGTAACAGGTTGTATGAAGAAGAAATTTCCATCACTTGGAACAATATTAGGAACTCAACTGGTCCAATCTGTAAGGCTAAGTAGATTCTCCAATGACATCCTTATGCGGCCCATCGAAAGCCCTACCCTTACATGACTTTCCTTTACCTTTCTCTGATGAATACGCAATTCTCGTAGAGTAGAGAACGAACAAATGTTCTTTCCGGATCCTCCGTTGACAAGTATTCGGGACACGACTTTCTCCCCATATTTGACCATGTTATGCAGAGCTATGATATGATCCACACCCTCCACATGAAGTTCATTCCACCGAAAGGAAATCATGTTTTCTTTGACCATCTTTCCATTAGTTACTGCAAATGCTTCGCTAATAGTATTGCATGGCACACTTACTTCGCGAAACACCTTCACTAAAGCATCCTTATGACTATCGGAGATCATCAACAAATCCATGATCGATATGTGAGCAGGGGTCTTTCTCAGTTGTTCCTCCACCGAATACTCTTAAACTGGCATCTTACTCAAAAACTCCGCCACCTCGGCATCTGTTATGTTTCTTCTTTGATTCTTTTCTCCACTCGAGTTCCTTTGGTTTATCTCCTCCAGAGCATAACACCTTCAAGACCTGGTCATTCCATGAGCAGTTGGAGAGTCTGTCATTTTACCCTTTCATTTCTGCTGGTACGTCCTCAGCGAAATCTTGTATTCTCGATTCTCCTTATAACTGACAGCGGTAGTTGACCATCGCTAGTATGTTTGGACCATCACATGAGGTTTCAACTGTACGTTAATCAAAGAAGCCTTTTGGGGTGTCATCCTTGCAGCTTCGCCATTCCCAATGGTGACGATGGTCCCCTTCAAATCATAATCCTCGTCCAATGCAATCATGTTAGCTCCTTGATTTCTATGGTTCGACAGTGGATTACGATTCACATTTGGTGGAGTCAGGGTACATTGAATGGCTCCACTCTTGATCTTCAGTTTGTAGCAGTCCTCAATATCATGCCCAAGAACACACGAATTATAAACACAATGCTTGGTTGCGTCAAAATATTTAAAAGGTTGGTCGGGAATTCTCCCTTCCACTGGGTATATCAGGCTGGCTCTCTTCAGCCTTTCAAACAATTAAGCTAAGGGTTCAGTGATTGGAGTGTAGTTTCTGGGATTTCTTTCTTCGAAGTTTGGGCGTGGTCGTGGTGCATACGTGGGTCTATTTTGGTGGGTGGTTGGTTGGTCTGGGGCATATGGTCGTGGTGGGTTTGGATTTATATAGGCTTGAGGTGGGTTGTATTGAGGTTGAGTATTATAGAACGATTAGGTGTTGTATACCGGGGCATATGTGGGTTGATGTGAATGATGGGTGTTTATGGGGTATAAATTGTTTCTGCGAGGAGGACTGGACTTAGAATATGGGTCAATTGCTGCTACTTCCTCTTTATTCTTTTCCCCACTGCTTAGGGAACCAGATTGTATCGCCTTGCTAGCAGCTTGCAGCATGGCCATTAATTGTATTTTGCTTGATTTGATGCCTTCTTCAAAAAACTCGCCCATCTTAACCAGCTCGGGAAATTTCAGACCCACCATGCCCAACATCTTTTCAAAGTAAATCCCCTCTTGGACCCAGATGAAATACTTGTTTAGCTCCTTATCGCCAACGGGGGATGGGTCCTAGTAGCCTCCGATCTCCAGCGACGAGCATAATCTTGAAATGACTCCATGGGTTTCTCTTGCAAATTCACTAGGGCGAACCTATCTGGAGTGATCTCAGTGTTAAACCTAAAACGGTTCATACAAACCTCTGCCATGTCTTTCCACTATGTCCAATTCTTGGGGTCTGGCGAGTATACTAATTAAGTGCTCCTCCTGTCTGACTCCTTATAAATAATTTCATTCTTAGCTTGTCATTCCTTCTTACCCGGAACAACTTGTCGCAATAGGCCCTCAAATGCGCATGGGGATCACCCATTCCATCGAAGATGTCAAACTTTGGGGGCTTATACCCTATGGGCATGTCAACAACGAGATGGATACACAGGTCCTCATAATCCAGGCTCTCACTTCCTCGAGCAACCTGGAGGTTCTTCATCTTCTTCTCAAAACTTGCAACTGTTCTGACACTCACTCCTCCTCCTTGTACTTTTCTTCCTTCTCCATCTCAGCGTAATGATCGATCTTGTATGGCACTCTAACACTGACAGCCGCAGTAAAGGTAGGCTCTGAGGTGGCATATATAGGAGGACATAGCGCTTATGTGTGGCGGTGTGTGCCGCAGGTATGTGCTAGATTTGATTGTTGGAAAAACTGATGGGTATAAGCTAAGTTGGTAGTGACTGGTGTTGTATGGTGTTTGGATATAGTTCTAGACATAAAGTGTATGTATAAGGGGATTTCACAGATTATTAGGGATTACTGGTGGTATAACTTAGGCTGTGGGATTTGAAGTGACTGTGGTTGGGGTACTGTTTGCTTGTCAGATAGTTGAAGGGAAATAATCAGGGATTGAATCTAATAAGGGGAAGCGAGGTGGTTGCGGAAGCGTCGTCACGGCCAAGTGTGCCAGCTCCCCGATATGTTGTACTTCTTCTCTTAGTGAGTCCATTTCTTGCACCATTCTGGCAACGTGCTCATCATTTCAGGTATCATCCTTTCCCCCCAATTGCCCTTGGTTGTCAGCTATTACTAGAGCATTTCCGGCCAAGTCACTGGTTGCAGACAACTTTCCTTTAGATCTCAAATTGTACAGTGGCTCAGCTAGTTTACATATCAACACAAACCAACCTTTGTTTTCGAGGGATAAAATAGAGAAATAAAGCAATAAAATAAAGAAAAATAGAAGTTAGAAATTGCAAAAATATAAGCACATAGGACAGTTAGTTCACGTATTCAGATAAGCGCGTTCCTAAGATATGTAGGACCTCTCTTTGTCAGAGGTAGGTCTATGTAGCGGATGTTTGATCAACTATCAGATTTGACACATTTAGATCTGGAGCAAACTTTGGTCTTTCATTGGTTTTGGATTACAATAGATGGGATTGGAGGTAAGAACATTGCTTTTCAAAGTTCACAAGATTACATGGGTTCATAGGCTCTCCCTTAGGGAAATGAAAGGGGGTACAAGATAAAGGAAAATACCCCAGCCACTAATAATCGTCCTCGGAGTCGCCTCCCATGCTTTCTTCTTCAGGCTCCTCTGCATGATCCTCTTTGACGCCTGTTTCTCTTCCTCGTCATTGTCGTACTCAGGCTCTTCTGCAGGATCCTCTTCTGGATATGTTTCTGATTCAAACTGTATGTACTCAATCTCCCGATCATCATCCTCTAGTGGTGGAAACATATGGTCGACCAACCCTGGAACCACTTGCCAATGCATGGCGGTATTAACAAGATATTGGGGTAGAATCTCATGGTATATTTGCAGAGTTGTTGCTGAATCCTCTAGTCTGGTCAATCCCTCTCTGCTAGGTCGATCCAACTCATCCTCCTCGTTGATCCACACGAAGTACTCAAAAGTGCACTAGGAATTCTGACCCATTGGGATCATGATCAAGTTGTTCCATTCATCTTGAAGTCTCCTCACCATTGAGATTGGAATTTGTCCATTGTAGTCATCTTCATATAATGTTGTCCTTGACCACAGGGGCACGTCTTAGATGAAACAAAATAGCCTTAGAACCCACAAAGGTGAATACGGCTAAATTCCTTCAAGTCCCACTAACTCGATAAAGTATTTTTCGGGGCTCCTTAAGATTGCCCTGCCACTAAACCATGAAAGCTTCCAGTTAACCGATTCTCCACTCAAATGGGTCAGCATGTTTCTCCACTCCTCTTGCCTGTACGGTGCAATCAAGGGTCTCATTCTCTCATTGTGGCTCCTGATCATGTTACTAACGCACACAAAATAGTCGATGGTTGCCTCCCTCTGAAAGAAATATTCTGTGGCCCATATCTGGAGTTGTAGGTTGCAGCCTTTGAAGAAGTTATATCCTCTGGAGCATGCTGACAATGCCCATAGTTTCTCTGCTAATATCATGGGAACAAGGGTGACTTGCAGATTCCCTCGAGAAATTTCCAAGACCAGGGACATCAGTTTGATGTTGATTCGTCCCTCTCTTTGCATGAAGACCATTAATCCCAAAAATGCCAGAGAAAATGTTTGGGGGCGGAGACTCTCCCACGTTGTTTGATCGCATTGAAATTCCTCCAGATGCCATTGTAACTTTACCAGTGTCCGAACAGGTGGTCCAAGCTCACCCATTAATCTTCAATGTTTCTCAAATTCCTGTTGTTTGTCAGACCCAATGCGTGAAGGAACCTGTGGTCGGGCATGACAAATGACAGTATTGGTTTTCTCCCGGCAAATGGCAACTCCGTGAAGCTAGTGATTTCCTCCAGTATTGGTGTCAATTCACAATTGGCGAACTTGAAAGCCACCTTAGCTGGATCCTAGAATTCTCTCAGTAGTATGGTGAGGACTTTGTCATCTTGAATGTTCATCAAAGAGTTCAGTGCTCCCAAGTGTGTTCTGATCTCATCTCCATGTTCCCGGCTAATGTTTCTCCACCACTGCTTCAGCTTGTGTAGTGCACCATTACCTTATTGATTTCGGGGACATTGTGGTTGATTTCCATCTAAAGAGGTGAAAGGGTTTGGTAATAGGTTCATCGTTCCACAAAAGGCATGTTTGTTGGGTGCATGACCCGTTGATATTAAGGTGGCTTTCTTAATTGTGGGTCAATACCAAGGATCGACTCACGTAAGGCTTATGCAGCGTGACCTATGTTTGCTAGAGTAGAACGTTTCCTAATTTTGGAGTTGTACTGAATACTGGGAGACATTATGTCAGTTGACCTGACACAGCCGTTCTCTAAGACTAGAGAATTTTGAAAGAAGGTTCGGAGGGGTGTAACAGACAGCCCTCATATGTCATTTGTGTGTGATAGTGTACGACCAAGACTCGATAGAAAAGTATGTGATGCCAATGTGTAAAGCGGTAACAAATAATTGGTGATAATAGTAACAATATTAAAAGTATGCAAATAAGTATATGTTAGACAAAATATAAACAAGTAAGACAAGTAAGCACATATATGTAAAATTAAGCACAGTTAAAGTAGCATATAAAAACAATCCTAAATTACAGATCTAGTCTAAGTCTGCTAAGGTTAGAACCTAAGTGTGAAACATCCCCAGCAGAGTCGCCATGTCGTTGCACCCCATTTTGCATAGGTCAAAAGAAGAATCAACTAGTGGTTTTTCTGTTGTTGATAGAAGAGAGTCGCCACCTAATATTTTAAGGTATATTAGGGTACCTATTTGTCTATTAGATTATTATCCTATTGGTCTACTAACCGGTCAGATTTGGGTAAGGGTTCTTGTTCTTCTAAGGGAAAGGTGTTAGGCACCCCCTAAAATCTACCTGAGCTAGCTCCTTAGAACTTATGCTCGGCTCAGGGAAGTAGAGGTCTATATTCTGCTTAGTTCAGTGTTTAAAGTTTGGAAGGTATTCGAAGTCTTATCTTAAAAGTCTACTTGTTTTTGAAAGAAAGATTGTATATGTACTTTGGAAAAGGAGTTAAAGGTTTTATAAAGTTTGTAATTTGTTAAAGATTTTTGAAATATTCACATCTACAAAGTTGAGAAAGACTTGTAAATAATGCTATGTTTTGAATATTTTATTTCTTTGGAATAGCATGGCTATTCATGTAAATTTAAAGAATGAGAAAATGCATCATGGATATACCTTTGAAAATCTGTTCCCATGTTTTTGGAAAACTCATTGAAGTTATTTGTTCCCATTAGCAGCTATGTTTATTTAACTTGTCAAAAACTAGCCTTGTAAACATTCATTCAGTTCAAATTCTTTTTTGAAGAAAAGTTTGTTCGTTTCTCAAATCTATCCAAACTCAAAAAGCTTCATGAACAAGGTTAGTGATAGTCAAAATGGAATCTTTTACGGTTATCAATAAGTAATCAAAAAATGTCAAAATATTTCGGTGAACATAGTATATAAACTCAGATTCTTTTCATTTACTTGTGGGCTTTGCTTTGCCTAGGTTCCTAAAATAATAAAAATATAACAAAAGTATTCAATAAGAGTGCTAGTATCACACACACACACACACACATATATATATATATAGAATAAACAAGAACTTTTACTTATCTAAGAGCGAGAAAGGATAGGGAACTGGACTCGAAATTGGGCCAAGGAAAATTCAAGCTCAACAGACTCAGGCACAACAACGGCAGACTCCACTCAGCAAAATGAATCCTAGGCTGGAACTTGGGCCTGAGTTCCAAAAAACTCAGCATGTCCAGTTAAATCATACGAACAAAAGAAAATAAAGACCATTAGTGAAATCAATATGAGGCCCAACAAGACAAAATAACAAAGAGTAAATGAAATTAAAGATCATAGTGTAACCATCTTCATTTATATTAATCCTAAAGAGATTAATAAGAGTTAGTGATTAGAGGCATAGGGCAAACCTTATTCATGGATGAGATACCCTTTAGATCCCTGGCACTTCAGAGTTCACAAGGGTCTCAAGGACCCCGAGTAGTGCTTGTGGCAAGGACATCTTAACCACTAACTAGACCCCAACACAAATAACCTTGATCACTCACACTCACTCTTCCCTAGAGGTTTAGTTACAGATGAGGTATTCTAAACTAACATAATAGCAGCAGTAAAAACAGAAGGTTCAAGTACACAAGAAGTTCAGAAGTTACAGGAAACATCATTCAAAGTGCAGAGACTTGAACACCTTAAGATTGCATTAGTAACCTTAGGATCAGAACATAAACACAAGGACATAGATTATTGCAAGCACTTATAGTATCAATGACCATTCTTAGCATATATCAAAATATTTCAGAAGGGTCTCACAAATGTACAATAAGGAAATTCATGGAAAACCATCAACGAACTAATCCATGTTTGTAAACGCTAGTTATGTGATCCAAAGGAGGTGGGAAAGACATGCATGTTAACTTCATTAGCTCTACCGGTAGGTTCAAACTTGCAAGAATCCATAACTAAGTTCACAGTACTCCAACAGTCACTTGAATGATCTCCAGAACAATAAGAAGTAGGAATGCTCATAGTTGAGGCCTCATTATACCAAATTCCTATGCTAACAAGAAGTCAGTTTTGAGCTATCTCAAACTTAATAACATGGTTCTTAGCCTATTAGGTTCTCAACCAATATCCAGATCTATTATTAAGCTTTGTAGGCAAGGATATCAACAAAGTATGGTGCAATGTTTATCTACACAAGACAAACAAGTATCAATGAGTTTCCTTAGGCCCATAAGTGACAACAATAGCTTTCCACTTCAGATTTTCACATAGATTAGGCTGTTAGGTTATTAGGGAAAGCAAGGTTTAACGTCTTCTTCTATAAAGTAGATTTAAGTGAAAAGTACAATTTTTAGACATGACTCCTTCTTAGAAGCAAAACAGGAAGTTCATGAGTGTAATTGGGAAAACACACAAGTATAGAAGTTAATAGAAGGTACTAGAACCTATACACAGTGTCATTTCTAAAGTGTTACAAGATTACAATGCATATCAGGGAATAATTAATTCAAACAACAAGGATAACATATGGAAGCAGAACATAACAATTGATCACAAACTACTGACATATATCATGAACAAAAGATAATCAACATAAGAAGACATGTATGCACAAAACAACACAAATAATCGAAAGAAAGGGAGGGTCAGTGTTCACCGACCTTCTGCAGGGCAGCAAACCAAGCAAGAGCTTTGTTTAGCCTTTTAGGAATTCAAACTCAAGCTCATACAGTAAACGAACTTAGAACTGGAGAAGGGAAAGAAAAAGCAAAATCATAGAGTGAGGAAATCTAAAGCTTTTTTTGTATTTTAGATTGTATTCGATTGTCTTAGGTGTTGTTGGTAATGTTAGGTGAGAGCAATTAAGGCTCCTTTTTATAGTAGCCTTCAATGCTTTAGGGTTCCAGCAAATTCAAAATAGGTAGTGGAAGATGACAATAGTTGAGATGATTATAGCAAGGCAGGTAAAATCTGAGAAAATAGGGGGGGAAACCATCAAAGATGTTTACCTGGGCACGAGCGTGGAGTGAATCGACCGTTGAAAATGAAAAGCAATCGGTCAAAGCTTTAATGTCCAGAGGTCACAATGTTTGACTTCTGGATATCAAATAACAATGATGAAGCCAGAGAAAATCTTCATGCATATTTCCGATTTAAAGGATGAGAGGAGTACAAACAAGTCTCAGTTGCACGATTTAGGTCTAGGGTTTGGTTTTAGGGTTTTGAATTAATTGACAGAGATGGAAAGAAATCAACAGGATTCGCGGACATGAGAGGCATATTGAGTGTTTGGGGGTTTGATTTTGTGACCTTGAACCGATTTTTGCAAGGGTTCTTGAATGATGGGGGTTGAGGGGATAAGAGAAAAGAGAGGGATGTGGGAATGAGGGGCAGCCTGTCTGTGGGTGGAATGGCTAGGGTTTAGGTAATTGGTGGGTTTAAAGTGGTTGGGTGAAGGGGAGCCATTGGATCTCTATGATCGACATCAGTGATATTTTGGAGATAAAAACATGTATTAAGGAAAGGGATGACCGTTGGACTTTTTTAAATCCAACGGCAAAGATAAATCACTGATTGATATAAAACGGAAAAATTTAGTTTGAACGTGGGCTGTTGATCATCTGGATCAATGGTCCAGATGAGAATGTGTTTATTGTGTGAGTGTAGAGGAGGGGTGACGTGGGGCGATGCCATTGGCTCAGAAAAGATGGCCCGGATCGCCAAGGTGGATAAGAGGGGTTATTTTCTGACCAGGTAAGGTGGGATAGGGCTTATGTCACTCCCCAATTTCCCACTATTGGATGTCGTGATGGCACATATTCTCTACGACTAGGTAAACGTAACAGATAATGATAACTTGGTAGAAACAATTATCAAAATGCCAAACAAAGTTGAATAACTGATATAACCTTATGAAACAAAATAGAATCTCATCAATACATTACCCAAAACTGGTGGAACTTAGTCATAAGCTCTATAGGATAAAACTAGCATATCTAATATATCATTGTCTAAAAGAAATACAACAGGAAATAAAATAGGAAAGGTGACTCCGAGGCCCGCGGACGCCGATGAGGCATACCTTGAAGTCTTCGTGAGGCAGCTACAAATGATCTCTAACAACCGGCACGAGCAGACGTACCTGGATCTGCACAATAATGTGCAGAAGCGTAGTATGAGTACACCATAACGGTACCCAGTAAGTATCAAGCCTGACCTCAGTAGAATAGTGAAGAGGCCAGGTCAAGACACCTACTGGGATATAAATAAGCAGTATGCAAATGTAACAAGGATAAATAATGGAAACGAAGAAATAACCGATACGAAACAAGATAATAACATGAACTAATACCGGAAATCAAACATGGGAATACATAAAAGAAGCAACTGAAGAGAACCAAAATGATCATATACAGACAACAATTGCTAGAACAAAGAAGAATAAAACAACAAGAACATTTCCTCCAAAAGCTCTTTGCAACATGAGATAAACAACAAATAACACAACGAGGTACCCCCTCGTATATATTAAGAATCAAAACCGAGGCAACACAACGAGGTACCGCCACCGAGGCACCGCATCGTATATATTAAGAATCACAACCGAGGTACCGCCTCATATTCACAATACACAATCTCAATCACAATCTATCCTTATACCGCTGCGTGAGCCTTATTTTTCAAATATGTTTGAAAAACAATAGTTTTTCCGAAATAGCTACATGCGCTTTAGCCACCTTATGACGCCACGTAGTTCCCCTACAAGAAAAATGCACATAAGTCCCACCTTATGCCGCCGCATGCACGAAAACCTCATGCCTTATACCGCCGCATGCGCGTCAATATCACATTACAATAACAAGTCGCACCGCAAGTGCCCATGTATCACAATTTGCCAACAATCCACAACATCAATATTTTCACAACAATAGCCCACGGCTCTACCACAACGTGTAAAAGAATATCACCAACAACAATGATGTAAAATGCTCAAAAAAGACAATAACAATTTTGCCTCAACATGATAACGGCTTTCACATCTTCAACACCAATAACTGCACAATGAGAGACGATGTATAACCACGATGTTAACTAAGAACAATGCACGATGGAAAAGATAAAGCGTAGCAATCACTTCAAATAATGGAAATCAACAATGAAAGAGGTAACGTGAAAAATAACTTCAAATAATGGTAATCAACAATGAAAGAGGTAACATGTATACTAACTTCAAATAATGATAATCAACAATGAAAGAGATAACATTTATAATGACTTTAAATAATGATAATCAACAACAAAGAGATAGCATGTAGCAATAAAAGAGGTAACAAGTTCAACTAAAGCATGAGAGCAATTTATCAATTAGGAGGTAGAACAAGTGTTAACGAAATCATTTAAGGCATGTAAGGATAGACTAACCCAAGTAAGAATAGATTGACTAGGAGAATTTAGAACATGATATGGAATTTCAATTAAAGCATGGAAATAGTCTAAGTAGCCTAAACCGATCAAATACCATGTACAACCCATGTACCCACTCGTCACAAACTCGGGTCCAATGGTAGATTCCATCTACCCATGACCCTACGAGTGCATATATATGATTAGTTTTAAAATCTGAGTCCAAATCGACTATCAAAGCTCCATTTCATATTTTTCAAAAACTTGACAAAGATTCACAATATTTTACTTTGATTCATATGATTTTGATGTTAAAATCTAAGATATGTTGATGGAATATGATTAGAAATAGATTAGAATCACTTACCCAAGGCTCGTAGGTGAAAATCCCCTTTTCAAATCACCTCCTACCGAGTCTAGAGTTCAAAAATGAGAGAATGAGTTCAAAATATCCGTCTCACAGCTCATTAAGCAGTTGCAAATGTCAAATTTCCGACACAGGGTTCGCATTGTCGAACCTTCGCAACCAGGGCTCGCATTTAGGAACCCTGACAGCCTAAGACATCATTGCATTTGCGAGAAAGGCTTTGCAATTGCGAAGCTGGGAACTTCGAAAAAGTGAACAAGTGTTCGCAATTGCGAACTCTGTCCAAATTCTGCTGCCTTCGAAAATACGAAGGGGAAGTCGCATTTGCATCAACGGCACCTTCTGTCACCTTTGCAAAAGCGAGCAAGTGTTCGCAATTGCAACACCAGAGCACCAGACACCATGTCTTTTAAATTTTCAGTCCAAACTATATCGGAACATGTCCGAAACTCATCCGAGCCCTCGGGGATCCAAACCACACCTCTACACAAGTCTAAAAACATCATATAAACTCGCTCACACGATCAGAACACAAAAAATAACATTTATAACTATGAATCAAACACTAAAATGCATGAATTTCAAAGTAAAGTTCAAGAATTTCTAAAGTTACAACTAAATGCCCGAATCGTATCAAATCAATTCCAAGCGACACCAAATTTTGCATAAAAGATCTACATACCCTAACGTACCTATTCCAAGTTCCAAAATAAAATTTCGAGCTCGATAGCTAAAAGTCAACCTACGGTCATACTTTTCAACTTCAAATTGCCAAATTTTGGCAAATTAACACAAATCTACCTTTGGGCTTCCAAAATCAATTTCGAGTATACGCCCAAGTTCCAAATCATGATACGAAGCTATTAGAGCCATAAAAACACAGTTCCTGGGTTGTTTTAATAAAAGTCAAAGTTTGGTCAATATTTTCTAATTTAAACTTCTAAGTCAAGAATCAAGGGTCCAAATCAACCCGAAAGCTCCTCGGAATGAAACTAACAAACCCCGCAAGTTATAAAATCATGACCACACATGTGTGAAGCATAAAAAGGGGTAACGAGGTGCAATTACACAAAACGACCGATCGGGTCGTTACATCTTCCCCCTCTTAAAACAAACTCGTCCTTGAACGTGCATAAGGACATACCTGAAGTGGTGAATAGATGAGGATAACGACTCTGCATGTCGTGCTTGGTCTCCCAGGTTGCCTCCTCAATTGAATGACCCCTCCATTGAACCTTCAGTGAAGCAGTATTCTTTGATCTCAATTTTCGGACCTGTCGGTCTAAGATAGCCGTAGGCTCCTCAATATAAGTAAAATCCTTGTCCAATTGGACTGTGCTGAAGTCTATAACATGAGACTGATCACCGCAATACTTCCGGAGCATAGAGACGTGGAACACCGGATGAACCACAGATAAACTAGGTGGTAATGCAAGCTTGTAGGCCACCACACCAATCCTTTTAAGGATCTCAAAAGGTCCGATATACCTAGGGCTCAACTTTCCCTTCTGCCCAAACCTCATCACACCCTTCATGGGTGAAATCCGGAGCAAGACTCGCTCTCCAACCATGAACGCAACATCACGAACCTTCGGATCCACATAACTCTTTTGTCTAGATTGGGCTGTACGAAGCCGGTCCTTGATCATCTTGATCTTCTCCAAGGCTTCGCGAACCAAATCTGTGCCTAATAGCTTAGCCTCTCCTAGCTCAAACCACCCAACTGGAGAACGACACCGTCTCCCATATAGAGCCTCATAGGAAGTAATCTGAATACTCGAATGGTAGTTGTTGTTGTAGGCAAACTCCACAAGTGGCAAGAACTGATCCAAAGCATCCCCAAAATCCATAACACAGGTGCGAAGCATATCCTTCAATATCTGAATAGTGTGCTCGGACTGTCCGCCCGTGTGAGGATGAAATGTTGTACTAAAATCAACCTGTGTGCCTAATCACGTTGTACCGCTCTCCAGAAGCGCGATGTGAACTGCATGGCGTACCCCGGTCAGAAATGATGGATCGAGTACGCCATGAAGTCAGACAATCTCGTGGATATAGATTTGAGCCAGGTGCTCAGAAGAATAGGTAGTCACTACAGGAATGAAATGAGCTGACTTGGTCAACCTGTCCATAATCACCCATACCGCGTCAAACTTCTTCTGAGTCCGTAGGATCCCAACAACGAAGTCCATGGTGACACGCTCCCAATTTCACTCGGGAATCTCAAGTCGCTGAAGCAAACCACCCGGTCGCTGATGCTCATACTTCACCTATTGAATATTTAGGCACCAAGCTACATACTCCACTATGTTTGCATTCATTCTCCTCCACCAATAGTGTTGCCTCAAATCCAGGGTACATCTTATCGACACCCGGATGAATGGAGTACCACAAACTGTGGGCCTCTTAAGGAATCAACTCACACAAACCATCCACATTGGGCACACGTAATCGGCCCTGCACCTGTAACACATAGTCATCTCCAATAGTAACCTCCTTGGAATTGCCATGATGAATCGTGTCCTTGAGGACAAACAAATGGGGATCGACATACTGGCGCTCTTTGATAGGATCATATAAAGAAGACCTAGATACCACGCAGGCAAGAACTCGACCGAGCTCCGAAACATCCAATCTAACAAACTAGTTGGCTAAGGCCTGAGCATCCAATGCTTAATGGCCTCTCCTCTGACGATAGATATGCTAAGCTACCCAAACTCTCTGTGTTTCGACTCAAGGCATCGGCCACTACATTGGCCTTCCTGGGATGATATAGAATGGTGATATCATAGTCCATAAGCAACTCTAACCACCTCCGCTACTGCAAGTTAAGATCTTTCTATTTGAACAGATGATGTAGACCCGGTGGTTGATAAAGACCTCATAAGGAACACCGTACAAATAGTGCCGCCAGATCTTTAATGCATGAATAATGGCTGCCAACTCCAAGTCGTTGACTGGATAATTCTTCTCATGGGTCTTCAGCTGTCGAGATGCATAGGAATCACCCTACCTTCTTGCATCAACACGAGCCAAGGCAAAGACGTGACGCATCATAATACAAAGTATAGGACCCCGAGCCCGTAGGAAACACTAACATTAGGGCTGTAGTCAAAGCAGTCTTAAGCTTTCGAAAGCTCGCCTCACACTCCTCGAACCATCTGAGAGGAGCGCCTTCTTGGTTAATCTGGTCATAGGAGCAGCTATAGATGAGATACCCTCTACGAAAAAAATGATATTACCCGGCCAAGCCAAGGAAATTGCTGATCTCAGTAGCTGAAGACGGTCTGACCCAACTTTGAACTACTTCAATCTTCTCGGGTCTACATTGATCCACTCACTCGACACCTCATGACCCAAGAACGCCATCAAATCAAGCCAGAATTCACACTTTGAGAATTGGTGCATATAATTTCTTCTCTCTCAGGGTCTGGAGCATGATACTGAAGTGCTGCTCATGATCTTCCTGACTGCGGGAGTACATCAAGATGTTGTCAATAAACACAATGACGAACGAATCAAGATAAGGCTGGAATACAATATTCATCAGGTGCATAAATGTTGCTGGGGCGTTGGTCCGCCCAAATGACATCACAAGGAACTCACAGTGACCATACCAAGTCCTAAAGGCAATCTTCAGAATATTCGGTCCCCAATCTTCAGCTGATGATAACCTGATCGCAAATAAATCTTTGAGAACACTCTAGCACCTTGTAGCTGATAAAATAAGTTATCAATGCGTGGCAATGGATACCTGTTGTTCACTATAACCTTGTTCAAATGCCGATAATCAATACACATACGCATAGAACCATCCTTCTTCTTCACAAACAAGACCGGAGCACCCCATGGCGACACACTAGGCCGAGAAGCCCTTATCAAGCAACCCTTGAAACTGCTCCTTTAATTCCTTTAACTCCACTGGGGCCAAAAGATATGGTGGAATAGAATTGGGCTGAGTGTTTGGCGACAAGTCAATACCAAAATCAATATCCCTATCGGGCGGCATGCCCGGAAGATTCGCTAGAAATAGATCTGGAAAGTCTCTCACTACCGAAACTGACTCAACCATATGAGTATCAGCACTGATATCCCTCACGAAGGCTAGGTAAGCATCACACCCCTTCTCAACCATCCGCCGAGCCTTTAGAAATGATACAACCCTGCTAGGAACATAATCTAATGCACCCTTCCACTCTAACCGTGGTAAACCTAGCATAGCCAGCGTTTCAATCTTGGTGTGATTATCTAGAATAGCATGATAGGGCGACAACCAGTCCATGTAAACAGTCTCTCGACGGTCTCAAAGTCTACCATACTTAGTAACAATAGATTAGCTTTGGCCTCTAAACCACCAAGAACAACTAAACACAACTGATACAAACGGTCCACAATAATAAAATCTCCCACAGGAGTGGACTCATAAGCAGGTGAATTCAAAGAATCATGAGATATATCCAAATATGGAGCAAAGTAAGATGACACATATGAATAAGTGGATCTCGGATCAAATAAGACTGATGCATCTCTATGGCAAACCAGAACCATACCTGTAATGACTAAGTCTGAAGCAACTGACTCCGTCCTACCCGGAAAAACATAAAATTTGGCTTGGCCTCCCCCTTTGGGGTGACCTCTACCCGCCCATCCCCCACCCCTATTTGGCTGTGCAGGTGGAGCGGAAACTGGGGTAACAACCATGGCCTGGGATGTCTGTTGACCTAACTGACTCCATGGAGCCTGAGTAGCCTGGGGAATGTACCCCTCCTGAGTCAGGGGCAGTCTCTAACCATGTGGCGGGTATCACCACACTCAAAGCAAGCTCTCGTTGGGCATGGCTGTTAGGACTGGCTCGGGCCTGGTCATCTGGACTGACCGCTGAAGGCACCCGTGTAGGAGGTGCACTAGAAAGTGGCTAAGCAAAGTGTGAAACCTGAGACCTCCGAATACCCGGAGCACCACTAGAAGCTGGAAGTGCTGAATGAACTGGTCGACTCACATAGTCGCTATCATGACGGGCTGTAGCTGCCATGTGACCACCACTAAATCCTCCCGTACCTCGAGGCCTCTTGCCCTTCTGTCATCTCTCTCACGGCCTCGCATACCCTCAAACCTCCGTGCAATATGTATCACCTGTAGATATGGGGTTTTAGTCTCCAACTCTTAAGCCATGCTGGATTTAAACCATAGTTGAGCCCCTCGGTAAATCGACGGACTTGCTCTTTGACTATAGAAACCAACATCATGTCTGGAAAAATCACTGAATCGGACAGCATACTCCGACACTTTCATAGTACCCTAGCGCAAAATGCTCAAACTCTACGCACCATGCATCCCGAAGGGTCTGAGGAACTAACTCTCTCAAGAATAACTCTGAAAATCGAGTCTATATAAGTGAAGCCACCTTGGCCGGGCTAACCCTCCTCGTACACATGCCACCACTGATATGCCGCTCTAGACAGCTGGAAAGTAGTGAAGGCAACCCCACCAACCATAATGCGGAGAATATGGTGACACTCCTCAAGAAAACCATGTGCATCCTCTGAAGCTAAACCACTGAAAGTAGGAGGGTGATACTTCTAGAACCTCTCGAGCCTAAGTTGCCCCTCCTCAAATGTTGCTGCCCTAACCACGGGTTGATCCAGAGCAATAGGCTGTACTGGTACAATCTCTGGACCTGATCGACCTGGACCCGCTGCTCTGGTGTACGGACTACGGGGAGTCTATGCTCCTCCCCCCAGCCTGAGATGTGGCTGGAGCAAGTGGAATCAACCACGCCTGAGCTAATGTACCGAACACGGTCAAGAACTGTGCGAGGGTCTCCCGAAGTGTTGGGGTGGCAACAGGCACCTCGGGTTCCTATACCATGACTAGAGCTACTGGTGGCTCCTCTGTCGCAGCTCGGGTAGGTGCTCTGGCTGCACCACGTGCCCCTCCTTAGCCTCTGCCCCAGCCCCGACTTCTCACGGCTTTAGCGGGGGGCATGGGTGTCTGATCGTTGGATCCAGCTGTACGTGTCTTTACCATCTGTGAGAGAACAGAAAATCAAAGATTCAGTTATCGAAGTCAACCAATTCGCACGATAAGGAATCAAAGAAGTGAATTTTTTCTTAACATTTCCATAGCCTCTCAAAGATAAGTACTGACGTCTCCACACCAATCTGCAAGACTCTACTAAATTTGCTTATGACTCGTAACACCTATGAACCAGAGCTCTGATACCAATTTGTCACGACCCCAATTTCCCTCCGTAGGATGTCGTGATGGCACCTAGTCTCTACGACTAGGTAAGCCTAATAGATAATGATAACTTGGCAGAAACAATTATCAAAATGCTAAAACAAAGCTGAATAACTAATATAACCTTCCGAAACAAAATAGAATCTAATCAATACACTCCCCAGAAACGGTGGAATTGAATCATAAGATCTATAGAATAAAACTAGAATATCTAATGCATCATTGTCTGAAAAAAATACAACAGGAATAAAATAGGGAAGGGGACTCCGAGGCCTACGGACGCTGAGCAGGGATACCTTGAAGTCTTCGTGAGGCAGCTACAAATGATCTCTAACGACCGGCACGAGCAGACGTACCTGGATTTGCACAAAAATGTGTAGATGCATAGTATGAGTACACCACAACGGTACCCAGTAAGTATCAAGTCTAACCTCAGTAGAGTAGTGACGAGGCCAGGTCAAGACAGCTTCTAGGATATAAATAAGCAGTATGGAAATGTAATATGGATAAATAGTAGAAACAGAAGAAATAATCGATACGAAACAAGATAATAACATGAACTAATATCGGAAATTAAACATGGGAATACATAGAAGAAGCGACTGAAGAGAACCAAAATGATCATATATGGACAATAACTGCTAAAACGAAGAAGAAAAAAACAGCAAGAACATTTCCTCCAAAAGCTCTATGCAACATGAGAATAACAACATAATAACACAACGAGGTACCGCCTCGTGTACAATAAGAATCACCACTAAGGTACCGCCTCGTATAAATTAAGAATCATAATCGAGGTACCGCCTCGTATCCACAATACACAATCTCAATCACAATCTTTTCTTATACCGTTGTGCGAGCTTTAATTTTCAAATAGATTTGAAAAAACCAATTTTTTCGAAATAGATCCACGCACTTTAGTCACCTTACAACGCCGCGTGGCTCACGTAGTTCTCCTACATGCAAAACGCACATAAGTCCCACATTATGCCGCCGCATGCACAACAACCTCAAGCCTTATACCACTGCATGTACGTCAATATCACATTACAATAACAACTCGCACCACAAGTGCCAATATATCACAATTTGCCAACAATCTACAATATTAATATTTTCACAACAATAGCCCACGATTCTACCACAACGGCTACAAGAATATCAACAACAAATAATGAATGTAAAATGCTCAAAAAGGAAGATGTTTCAACAATAACAATTTTGGCTCAACGTGATAACGGCTTTCACAACTTCAACACCAATAACTCCACAATGAGAGGCTATGTATAACAACGATGTTAAATAAGAACAACACACAATGGAAGAGATAATGCGTAGCAATGGCTTCAAATAATGGAAATCAACAATGAAAGAGATAACATGAACAATAACTTCAAATAATGGTAATCAACAATGAAAGAGGTAACATAGACAATAACTTCAATTAACGATAATCAACAATGAAAGAGATAACATGTATAATGACTTCAAATAATGATAATCAACAGCAAAGAGATAGCATGTAATAATAAAAGAGGCAACAATTTCAACTAAAGCATGGAAGCAATTTATCAATTAGGAGGTAGAACAAATGTTAACGAAATCATTTAAGGCATGTAACGATAGACTAACAAAAGTAAGAATAGATTGACTAGGAGAATTTAGAACATGATATGGAATTTCAATTAAAGCATGGAAGCAGTCTAAGTAGCCTAAACCGATCAAATACCACGTACAACCCGTGTACCCACTCATCACCTTACGTACACGGATTTCACATAGCACAATTGAATCAAACAATACCAATACTAAGGTGTAGTTTCCCCCACACAAAATAAGACAAGACACTTACTCAACTAGGCCAAATCAACACTCGTAAATAGCTTTTCCCTTAAAATATGCCTCCACACAACTCAAATCTTAGCAAAATCAACTTAATATAATCAAACAATGCTAGGGAATTCAATTGCAATAGATAAATCTAAGATCTTTATACTTTTTCCAAAAAGTCAACAAAAGTCAACCAAGGGCTCGCTTGGTCAAAACTCGGGTCCAATGGTGGATTCCTTCTACCCATGACCAGTACGAGTTCATATATATATATATATATATATATATATATATATATATATATATATATATATATATATATATATTCTTAGTTTTAAAATCTGAGTCCAAATCGACTATCAAAGCTCAATTTCATATTTTTCAAAAACTTGACAAAGATTCACAATTTTTTACTTTGATTCACATGATTTTGACGTTAAAATCTAAGATATGTTGATGGTATAGGATTAGAAATAGATTAGAATCACTTACCCAAGGTTTGTAGGTGAAAATCCCCTTTTCAAATCGCCTCCTATCGAGTCTAGAGTTCAAAAATGAGAGAATGAGTTCAAAATATCCGTCTCCCAGCCCATTAACCAGCTGTAGATGTCAAATTTGCGACAAAGGGTTCGCATTGTCGAACCCTCGCAATTGTGGACCAGGACTCGCATTTGTGAACCCTGACAACCTAGGAAATCAGCGCATTTGCGAGAAAGGCTTCGCAATTGCGAAGCTGGGACCTTTGCGAAAGAGAAAAAGTGTTCGCAATCTCGAACTCTATCCAAATTATGCTGCCTTCGCAAATAGGAAGGGGAAGTTACATTTGTGACAACTGCCCCCTTATGACACCTTAGCAAATGTGACCGTGGTGTTCGCAGTTGTGACACCAGTGCACTAGACACCAGATTTTTGCAAATTTCAGTCCAAACCACTCTGAAACATGTCGAAAACAGCTCCAAAACAAACCTCCTCACAAGTCTAAAAATATCATACTAACTCGCTCGCGCGATCAAAAGACAAAAATAACATCTAAAACTACGAATCAAACACTAAACCGCATGAATTTCAAAGTAAAGTTCAAGAATTTCTAAAGTTACAACTAGACATCCGAATCCTATCAAATCAACTCCAAGAGACACCAAATTTTGCATACAAGTTCTAAATACCATAACAAACCTATTTCAAGTCCCAAAATCTAATTCCGAGCTCGATAGATGAAAGTCAACCTACGGTCAAACTTTTTAATTTCAAATTGCCAAATTTTGGGAAATCAAATCACGATATGAGACTATTAGAGCCATAAAAATACAATTGCGGGGTCGTTTTTACAAAAGTCAAAGTTTGCTAAACATTTTCTAATTTGAACTTCTTAGTCAAGAATCAAGGGTCCAAATCAACCTGAAAGCTCCCAGGAACGAAACTGCCCAATTCCGCAAGTCATAAAATCATAACCACACGTGTGAAGCATAAAAAGGGGTAACAAGGCACAATTACACAAAACGACAGATTGGGTCGTTACAACTTATGTTTTGGGCTGGAATTGATTTAATAATTAGCCATATTGTATTTAATTGGGCATTTGCAATTGTATCCTTTTAGTCTTTTAACCTCTTTAAAATTTACTTAATTAATTCTAATGATAAAAATATTATCATCAAATACACTATAAACTATTGTAATTAATTGATTGTTTATTACAATACTTTATTTACCAAATTATGAAATTAATTTCGGATTAATTTAAATAATAATCAAGTTATTCAAAATCAAGGATTAATTTGTTAAATTAAGTATCAAAATATAGAATTTATTTTAATAATTTCAAAATAGTAGGGGCAATATATATTTTATAAATATTTAATACCAATTTATTAATTCAACACTCTTAATTACTAAATTTCTATTATATTTGTACGAAAATATGTATAATTGATTAAAAAATATTTTCACCATATTTATTGTAAATTATTAAGTGTAATAAATTAATTTTGAAAGGGAGGATTAAAATTAGTCGTCAACAACTATTTGAATGAAATAAATAGTACAAAAGATAAGATGGAGACTTCAGGGTCAGCGAACATCATGCAGCTCTACCTCAAGTCTCCGAGTAAGCATAATCTGAGCAAGCCTCCACTAAACACTACTGGGACCAGCATCAGAATCTGCACAAGAAGTGCATAAGTGTAGTATGAGTACAACCAGATTCCATGTACCCCATAAGTGTTGAGCCTAACCTCGACGAAGTAGTGACGAGGCTATAACAAGGCACTCACTATAAACCTCTACGAGTATATGTCAATACAATAACCGAATAGAGAAGCAAGAATTTGACATGGAAACCGGAACATAAGTTACATAACAGAGGGCCCTTGAATATCATCTATGCTCAAGTTCACAATACGACACGGATGCGGAACCAACATGCAAGAACAATCATAATATATCTTTTCTATTGTGGCACATAACTTTATCCACAGTTACATTTATACAAATGTCGTTGCAGCATGTAAATCGATCCCAATCAACATCAATATACGTTGTGACTTGACCGATCCCAAACAACAATACCCGTATCCGTTGCGGCGTACAACACTATTCCAAATAACAATATCAATATCTGTTGCGGCATGCAACCATATCCCAAACAACATTACCAATATCCGTTACGGCGTGCGACCCGATCCCAAGCAACATATCAATATGACAAACAACTACGTCGTAGCTCTCAACATAAGAGAAAGGAACCAAGGCAAGTAAATACTCTAAAAGTAAACCAATATAACAAATCAGAGCGAAATAGAAGTCAAGGAAACTAGACAATTAAAGGCATATAACAAGTAAAACCGGACAATGAGTAAAAGCATGGGTGTATGTAACATGTAGCAAAAGAAGGCATGCATCCAGGAAATAATGTATTTATCAAATAAGGACAAGTAACAACGAAGGCATGATATAGATAGTAGCACAAAGTAAAAGAAGAGATGCTATAGCTAAAATGCACAACTAAAAGCCCACCCCGCATGCTTAACCCATGACAACGTATGTACACTCATCACCTTGCACATACGTCATCCCCACACATGAAATCAAGTAGCAAATAGACTAATCAAGTTTATTTCCCTCAAGTCAAGGTTAACCACGATACTTATCTCTTTCCGAAACTAAATCAGCAATCAATCACGGCTTTGCCTTTCAAACAAGCCTCCAAACCAACCGAATCTAGCCAATTATCAAACAAACAATCTAAAATAAGCTTTATAAACAATCCACAAAGGAAAAAAGTTCAATTTTGATCATTTTTAAAAAGTCAACAAAAGTCAACCCCAAACTCGCTTGGTCGAAATCCAAGATTTGAACCAAATCCCGATTAACCATTCGCCCCGAGCCTAGTTACATAATTTGCTTTGAATCCTACCTCAATTTGAGGTATAAATCTCAATTTTACAAAATTCCTTAATTCTACCCAAAATCACTAATTCTACCTTAGAATTCATAGATTTGATGATAAAATTCATGGAAAATTAATTGAAATTGATTGAAAACTAGTAAAAGTTGCTTACCATTAAATTTGGGAATAAAGTCCTCTTCAAAAATCGCTCCTAGAGTGTTTAAGGTTGAAAAATGGTGTAAAATGAGTTAAGATTCGACATTCCACTCTTTTACCCAGCTGCAGACATTGCAATTGCGATCACTTGTTCGCAATTGCGAAACACTAATCTCAAATGCAACCACCGCATTAGACCTACATGAGTCGCAAATGCAAAATAATCCTCGCAAATGGGAAGAGTCCCTTCATCGCAAATTAAGCTAAGCTTCGCATTTGCGAATCTGCCAATCCCTCTAAGTCGCAAAAGTGAACCCTGGGTCGCAAATGCAACGACCCACTTTCCGCAAATGCTTGCATTTTCATAGTCTACATTCCCAGCCCCAAATTCGCATTTGTGAGCCCGACATCGCAAATGCAAGACTCGCAATTGCAATCAGGTCTTTGCAAATAAAGAGCTGCAACCTGAGCACACCAGCTGTGGTGCATCAGCAGTTCTAATCCATCATGCAATGCATCCGAAACTCAGTCAAACCCCTCGACCACCAAATCAAACATGCACACAAGTGTAACAACATCCTACAAACTTTCTCGCTACCTCAAATCATAAAAAAAAGTATCAAATAACAAGAATCGATCACCAAAACTCTAAATTTAAACTTAAAACTCAACTTTTTGCCAACTTTCACATAATGCACTGAAATGTGCTCGGGTCACCCAGGACCCCAACCAAACGGACGTACATGTCCAAAAAAATCATACGAACCTACCAAAATCGTCAAAATATTGATCTGATGTCGTTTATAAAAATGTTGACCGTGGTCAACTCTAGTCTCATTTAAAGTCAAAAAACACATTGTCTTCTTAATGTTACATAAAAGCTTTCCTAAAAGCGACACTGTCCACATACACAAATCAATAAATATTAAATGAAGTTGTGAGAGGTCTCGGGACACACCGAAACAAAGGCTAGTTCTCCAAACGACCTATCGGGTCGTTCACAACCGAAATACGCTCGTGTCACTCGGGACCCCAACCAAACATGCATACAAGTCCAAAAACATCATATGAACCTACCACAACAGTCAAAACATTGATCCTAATTCGTTTACTAAAAATATTGGCCGTGGTCAACTCAAACCTTATTTTAAGTCAAAAATCACATTTTCTTTAAAACTTCACACAAACTATGCACGCAAGTCAAAAATCACTAAATTAAGCTATGAGAGGGTTCGAAACATCAAAAAAAGGAGCTAGTTCTCAAAACGACCTATCTGGTTGTCCCATTCTCCACCACTAAAAAAACGTTCATCCTCGAACAGACATAGAAATGTACCTTGACTGGTAAAAAGGTGCTTGTATCTACTCCTCCTATCTATACGAGACTCATACTACCACGTAGCCTCCTCGATCGGCTGACCTCTCCATTGCACTTTCACCGAAGGAAAACTTTTAAACCTCAACTTTTTAGACTGTGGGTCTAAATTAGGCACTAGATCTTCCTCATCGGTCAAATTATCATCAAGCCGTACCGTGCAGAAGTCTAACACATATGACCTATCCTCATTGTACTTCCAATGCATGGAGACATGAAATACTGGATGTAGGAGGAATTGCAAGCCTATAAGCAACATCCCCAACTCACTTAAAGATCTCAAACGGGCCAATAAACCTTGGGCTCAACTTGCCCTTATTCCCAAATCGCATCACTCCCTTCATAGGCGAAACTCAAAGAAGAACCTTCTCACCCACCATGTAAGTCACATCTCGAACCTTCCGGTTCGCATAACTCTTTTGCCTAGACTGAGCTATATGAAGTTGCTCCTGAATCACCTTAACCTTCTCCATAGCATCACGGACCAAATCAGTGCCCAACAATCTAGCCTCAGCGGGTTCAAAACAACCAACTAGCGAACGACAACGCCTCCCATACAAAGCCTTGTAGGGAGCCATCTGGAGGGTTGGATGATAGCTGTTGTTGTAGGCAAACTCCACTAGAGGTAAAAAAAATGGTCCCACTAATCCCCAAAATCCATGGAGCATGCCCGCAACATGTCCTTAAATATCTGAATAGCACGTCGGACTATCCTTCCATTTGAGGATGAAATGTAGCACTCAGCTTGACCCACGTTCCCACCTCACACTGCATGGCTCTCCAAAAATGCAATGTGAACTACGTGCCCCAATCAAATATGATGGAAATGGGCATTACCATACAGGCGTATAATCTTCAGGATGTAAAGCTGAGCCAACTGCCCTGAAGAGTAGGATGTCATAACCGGAATGAAGTGTGAGGATTTAGTCAACCAGTCCATAATAATCCAGGCTGCATCGTATTTCCTCAAGGTCTGTGGTAAGCCTACCACAAAATTCATAGTGATGCACTCCCACTTCCACTTTGGTATCTCTAATTTCTGAATTAACTCATTTGGTTTCTGATGCTCGTACCTCACTTGTCGGCAATTCAAACACTGAGAGATATAATCAACAATATCTTTCTTCATTCTCCACCACCAACATTGTTGTTTCAAGTCACGATACATCTTCGTGACACCTAGGTGAATGGAATAGCGTGAACCATGATCTTCCTCAAGGATTAGCTCTCCCAACCCATCAACATTTGGAACACAAATCAGGCCTTGAAGTTGTATAACACCATCATCTCCAATCACAACCTCCTTGGCATCACCCCCCTTGCACCGTGTATTTCAACACCAGAGAGTGAGGATCATCAAACTGGCGAGCCTTGATGCGCTCCAACAATGATGACTGTGCCAAACCACAAATGAGAACCTGACTAGGCTCCAAAACATCCAATCTCACAAACTTGTTTGCCAAAGCCTAAACATCCATGGCTAGTGGCCTCCCTACTGCCGTTAAATATGCCAAACTGCCCCTGCTCTCTTCCTTCCTACTCAATGCATCAGCCACTATGGTGGCCTTCACGATGATATAGTATGGTGATATCATAGTCTTTCAGTAACTCTAACCATCTCCGCTGCTGCAAATTAAGGTCCTATTTAAATAGGTGTTAGAGACTCTAATGTTCGGTATAGACCTCACATGGAATGTCATACAGATAGTGCCTCCGAATCTTCAGCACGTGAATAATGGTTGCCAACGCTATATCATGAATGGGGTAATTCTTCTCATGAACCTTCAATTGGCGAGACACGTAGGCAATCAACCTACTATCCTACATCAATACTGTACCGAGTCTAATATATGATGCGTCACAATACAAGGTGTAAGGTCCCGAACCTGTAGGCAACACCAACACTAGGGCTATAGTCAATGCAGTCTTGAGCTTTTGAAAGCTCACCTCACACTCATTGGACCATCTGAAATGAGCACCCTTCTGGTTCTACTTGGTCAATGGGGCTGAGGTAGATGAAAATCCCTCCACGAACAGGTGATAATAACCCGCCAAACCTAAGAAGCTCCGAATCTTTGTAGCTAATGTAGGTCTAGGCCAGTTCTGAAATGCCTCAATCTTCTTAAGATCCACTTTCATCCCTCGGAAGATACAACATGGCCCAAAAAGGCAACAGAGTCTAACCAGAACTCACACTTCGAAAACTGGCATATAAGTGATGATCCTTTAGAGTCTGAAGTACTATTTGTAGGTGTTGCTCATGTTCCTCTCAACTGCGGGAGTAGACCAAAGTATCATCAATGAAGACAATCACGAAGGAATCCAGATAAGGCTTGAACACCCGGTTCATCAAATTCATAAAGGTTGTTGGTGCATTAGTCAAGCCAAATGACATCACCAAGAACTCGTAATGACCATAACGAGTCCGAAAAGCTGCAGTAGTTAAGATGTTTCATTTTTAGATAGCATGAGGAAAGTACATCTCTATACCTACATGTCAATATGCAAGTGAAATCATGAATGTCACCAAAACCGAGTAGTACGAGGGAATGCATCTCTATGCCTGTATGTCAAGTACGCATGTCACATGCAATGCACCTCAGTTATGAACACATGTACTCACACTCTCAGAGTACTCAATCTCACTGCCTCGTATTCTCACTCACCATGCTCAATACTCGGCATACTCAGTCACTCAGTAATGTACAGGCCAGATCCAGCCCAAACATAAATAAATCCAGGACAAATCCAACCCAAAAATCCATAGCAACTGCGCCCACTGTGGATGTGCAGACTCCAGAGGGGCTGATCCAGCCCAAGCGCTATAATAAGCCAAATCCTGACATTAATCAATAAAGCCTGCTGCGGCATGCAACCCGATCCCATATATATCACTCATAATAGGCCCTTGGCCACAGTCAGTCATCAATCTCTCCGTCTCTCGGGCTCAGAAGAATCATGATAATCAGACCAAACAGTGATGATATGATGTATGAATATAGGACAACAGAGACTGATATATGATATGCAAATAATAGCTGTGACCGAGTATAAATTTCAAATTAAGCAATTATTTCAATATGTAACACGACCTCGATGGGACCCAACATTACCTGCATGTGGCCTAAGCATGATTTCTTACATGGATCACAGCTCAATTACACTAGTAAGTAGAGATTTCACGGTTACAGATAAGATTAGGTAACTAAATAGTACCACAGAAATAACTGAGTCACAATTCACACGGTGCACGCCCGTCACTTAGCATAGGCGACACCTCAACACCAAACACATAACACACATATTTAGGGGTTCATACCCTCTACACCAAGATTAGAAGTGTTACATACCTCGAATAAGACAAATCCAACAGCGAGCAACCCAAACGATGCTCCAAAAATGCCATCCCGAGCGTATCAACCTCCGAACGGCTCGAGACTAGTCAGAAGCAACTCGAATACATCAAATAATGCCTAAGGAAACAATTGAAATTATAAAGGTTGAATCTTTAATCAAAACCCCAAAGTTAACCAAAATGTCAAATTCAGGCCCGCACCTTGCAACCCGACAAAACTCACAAAATCCAACAATCCATTTAATTGCGAGCCCAACCATACTAGTTTCACTCAAATCCGACTCTTAATCAACGTTCAAAACTCAAAAATTCATTCTATGAAACTTTAGGAAAAACCCCCCAATTTCTCTTTTGAAATCATCAACCAAATGCCAAAAACGAGGAAAGATTCCTGAAATATATTCAAAAGCGAGTTAAGAATACTTACCCCAATTCACGTGGTGAAATTCCTCTCCCAAGTCGCCGAAACAGAGCTCCAAAATCCGAAAATGATGAAAAATTACCAACTCCCCGAAATATATGTTCTGCCCAGGCATGTTTGTATTTGTGAATAGATTTGCGCTTCTGCGGCGTCGCTTGTGCTACCAAACTTGCGCTTCTACAGACAATCACTGGAATTCGCCTATCACACTTGCAAAACAAATTCCTCTTCTGCGCACACGCAGGTGCGACCATTGCTTCCGCTGAATCACACCTCAGTTCAAACTTGAATGATCTTTGAACTACCAACTTTCAAAACTCGCGCCTAAACATATAAAATCAATCCAGAATGAACTCAAATTTTGCACATAAGTCCCAAATGGCATAACGAAGCTATCCCAATTCCCAGAACTACAATCCAAATCCGACCGATATCCTCAAAGTCAACTCTCGGTCAAACTTATGAACTTTCCAAACCTTCAAATTTCCAACTTTCGCCAATTAGTGTTGAAACCTTCTACAATTATCCAAATGCAAATTCGGGCATATCCAGAGTCCAAAATCACCGTCCGGACCTAGCGGAACCATCGAAACTCTGTTCAGGGGTCAAGTTCACGAAAGTCAAACTTGGTCAACCCTTTCAACTTAAAGCTTCAAACATGAAATTCATTCTTCCAAATCAATTCCAATAACCTGAAAACAAAAATCGATGATTTACACAAGTCATAATACATCATACGGAGCTGCCCATGCCCTTAACTACTGAGCGAAGTGCACAATGCTCAAAACGGCTAGTCGAGTCATTACCAAGAGTTGTTCCAAAGCTATCAACCGCCGTGTAACCTTACCCTGCGCGTACCCGTGGGTGATCTCACGTCACCCTAATCCATATAAGTCAGATGACACAACTTAACTGAAGATTCTAAATTCAACCTTAGCCCATAACCTTAGAATCCAATTTCAAACATCCGTAATTTCCTACAAAACTCGAATCTTGCATCTACACACTGTATAAGTCTGAACAAGCTGCATCAAGACGTAACCATATCCCAAGACACAATCACACGATATACCACATAACTCAAATACTCATAGCAATAATTTCCGACTACAATACTGCTCGAAACAAACTCGGTACCGGTAGTAAACCTCATATCAAACAAAACCTCATTCTAAAATCTTCGTACACTGCTGATGATGAAAGAAACATGCATAAACTCGTAACCACTTATCAGATCAACAAGTCATGGAGCCCTCTCTCATGCGATAAGAATCAAAGCCAAACCCTAAGTCGACTTCCGATATTATTCCCCCCATCCATATTGTAATCAAATCTGATAGTACCCATTCTAGGTCCAATGACACCATCTCATCGAACACAACCATTCTATTGACATGCCACACCAATACAAAGCTAAGACACAAACCGTGCAATCCGTGCACCAATAAGCAACAATTCAAATGTACTCAATCATGGAAAATGACTGAAAGGAGAGAACCATCCCGTAAACTCAACAAACACCACCAAAACGCAATGCTACGAACCCATCAACACCACAGAACCAAACATACGAATCTAACACAAAGGATCACATCCCAATATAACTTCGCTGCAATGTGTGACCCCATCCAAATAATGGTCTACATGAAATACCTTAATTCACAATGGCCAAATTCAACATCCACACGCAACTTGATATCTAGTACCAAAAGTTCATGACCATAACCATTGAGAAGTAAACAACACCATATGCCACAGCCCAGAAAGAACATAACCAAGGGGCAATCAACCATTCCACACCCCAATTCACCAAGTCACACGAAGTACACTATAAGGCTCAAACAAAACCACACCATGTGTGCATATAACCAACCAATCACAACCCCTCATAGCAAAGAAGAGTAATACATAGATCATATCAAAACAAGAATAAGCTCAACTCTAACAAAACTACACACCCTGCAACACTAATAGTTCTGAGTCAACAAATCCGACTCGGTGTACAATACACATCCTAATTGGGCCTACCAATGGGCCCCTAAAATCAACCTTGATCGTCCACAAATAGATAAATAATCCTTTAAAATTCCACGATGACAGCCATAACACATACTAACATCTGATCCTAAGTACATAACCCCGAAACATCTTCACAGTACATAACCCCGAAACAATCTATTTTCGAGAACTCTCCTAGTCTCCAAATCCATAGAACACACGAATCACCATCTCTGATCCTAAGTCCACCGCTCGAACGTCTAACACATATCTCACACACGATCATCCCACGAGGAATACTTCTATAATTGTTTCGTGCCACATCGAAAAATCTGAATATCAGCGGTCGATCAACCAGGAGAGTACCGCAATGCCAATGAAGTGTCCTTAAGTCAAAACACAATGCACCTTCTAAAAATGTGCACCCTTCTCATGAAATACTAAGCAGTAATAGCATTCATCTATACATCTTAAACCGTCCATGTTGTCTAAGAATTCATGACCTTTCCTTCCAAACTAACCCGTGACCTTGCACACGCAAATCTTAATCCCACACAACATACCGCATCTATTATTCCATCATATGGAAAGTACGAGAATCTCATAATCAACTCTGAGTCACTAGTAGAACACATACCCGATCAGTCAGAAACCTTCCATTGATACCATCCAGGAGAAAAGCACGATATGCAACATGCTCCTTACACCGGTAGGAAATATCCATCTCAAACCGTGGTAGAAACCATCAAAACTCTTCGAAACCTATTAACATGCAACCAAGCCATCCGAACTGAATCTCTCTAACTCAACCAAGCCACGCAAGTCGCCAAACCCAAGAATATTACCACAAAACGCCTGTAAAGCATCACCTCATCATAAGAACCAAAAGTACCGAGCGTACCATTACTATACTGATCCAACCTACTACCAAGTTGTCCTGTTTCCTCCGAGTTTCTTCTAAATTGCCTTTAAGTTGACACTCCTCCTCGCCATAATACCATGATCCTCAACCAAAACTCACCCCACAAGATCCTAGAATAAAATCACACCTTGCTAAGGTCCATAAGCCGCTGTATACCCTCTTAAGTACCCCAAAAGTACCACCACTGAGACACCCACTCTGAAGAGACTTTCTGTGAATCTAAAGCTGTTACTCTCACCTTCTTGATGCTGAAATGTAGAATCCATAATGATATAGAGATGCCACAAGTATCTACACCATCCAACTTCAATATTAGATTCTAGCCATATACAAATTCAAAAATTTCTCAATTGCTGCATATAAATCTTGAATCTATTAGAACCTTCTCGAGAGTCATCCACTCTGCTCAAATCTCAATTGCACCGACCAAACGGGCCGAACAACTTATGCACTGTTAGCACGACAACACCCAAAAAAGTAATTCTCACCTTTAAGCAACCGAGCAATTTCGTTCTCCACGCATACTATATCCTCCACGAATAACAACTCAATCATCCCATGATTCTCATATACCTATAAAGTGTAACATAATCCGTATCTAGAAATTCCTTTACTCGGGTTATCCTCGATCTTTCGCAAATCACATCTGATTCACAACTCTGCCTCAAACCGAAACCAGCACAATACATAACCATGCAATCAAATTGGTGATAGCAGACTCCCCCACTTGGCTCAAAGCCATATATCAAAACACTCGATAACTCACAATACCCATACTCTATTTCTACCATAATACCATAGGGAGATTCAACTAAATCCTTCATAAGCTCAGATAACACAAACCATATAGCACCTCAAATCATCTACTAAGCTCGCATATATCCATGTGACGGTCAGGTCAACTATTACAACTGATCCAAACTCAAATCGCACAAATATAACCCACTGGTAGTAAAGAAAGCCTCCACACAACATCATAAGGATCATACATCCGTAGATTACCCCACAGGTCATCCCGTTTAGCTTCAACCTAACATCTCTCGATAACCTTTCACAACCACAACTACTACGCTATCGCTTAATTTTCCTATGTCAAACTCATAACAAGACATGAAAATCTACTTCGTTCCACAATTAAACAACATGAAAAATCTTTCAACACATTCATAACTCGAGACTATACGTCACATTAAGAAAGAAATCAAGCACTCAATAGTCCTTTTCACATCCTAAGAAAACTCTTCCCGTCACATTCAAACCGTCTGAACACATTCCGCATTCACATCATACTCATCATATGGTCATCCAACCATTCATCGAGCTACAAATTCCACTAATAGGGACACTACCGGACTCATAAATCCAAAAGCACGTTCTCCCACAATCGAAATCCCCGTGCTCGAGTTACACAGTCAAAACCTAGCCTCAAGTCCTCTAGACTGGCCTATCATGAGCACACAAAAATCATATCTCGCACCTCATCAATAGAATTCACAAGCCGTCGAAGTACAGTTGATACCATGTGCTCATATGCGCACATGAATGCGTGGAAGGGATTCAAAGAGTTAAACTTTAAGGTGAATCAATGCAGCACGATAAGGAAAGAAAGATGAGAAGTTTAACCTAACCTAGTAGCCTCTCGAAGAAAGGTATGGACTTCATCTTACCGATCCGCAAGATTCTACTAGACACTCGCTTATGACTTGTAGAACCTATGAACCTAGAGCTCTGATACGAACTTGTGACGACCCAAAAATCCAACTAGTCATGATGGCACCTTACCCGACCTGCTAGATAAGCCAATTAATAACTATCCAATTTAATGAGATTTATTAAGAGAAGAAATGATAATACAACTGCTTTTATAAAAAGAATTTCCCAAGGACTGGTAGTACAAATCATGAGCTTCTAAGATCTAGATTTTTACAAGACTGAACTGAAATAATTACAACATCTGGTTGAAATGTAAATGAACAGAATTCGAATCTAATTCTACCAAGGAGAAGTGATAGCCATAACTGGAATGCAGGTACATCTTCAAATCCAACTCCCGCTGTATGCAGCAACATCGGCATCAAACATCTGCATGCAAGGTGCATAAGTGTAGTATGAGTACAACCGACCCCATGTACTCAATAAGTAACAAACCTAACCTTAGGTTGGAAGTCGTGATGAGCTGGAACAAGGGTCGGCGTCCAACACCAATAGCCGACAACAGTTCATAAAAACATAATAAAAATGATACAAGAAATAATTCATAGGTACGATGCTCAACTCATTCATAGTTACGGGAAAATAGGCATGTTTTTCAAAGATGTCAGTAAAACTCAGTTCTTTTCACCAAATCACCAGAGTAAATCTGAAAACTGTAATTTTTCTCCAAAAATCTTTCAACAATAATTAAGATGTTTCATTTTTAGATAACATGAGGAAAGTACATCTCTATACTTACATGTCAATATGCAAGTGAAATAATGAATGTCACCAAAATCGGGTAGCATGAGGGAATGCATCTCTATGCCTGTATCTCAAGTACGCATATCACATACAATGCACCTCAGTTATGAACTCATGTAATCACACTCTCAGAGTACGCAATCTCATAGCCTTGTATTCTCACTCACTATGCTCAATACTCTGCATACTCATTCACTCAGTATTGTACAGGGCAGATCCGTCCAAACATACAGGGCAGATCTAGTCCAATGCAAATGAATCCAGGACAGATCTAGCCAAAAAATCCATAGCAACTGCGCCCACTGTGGATGTGCAGACTGCAGAGGGGCCGATCCAGCCCAAGCGCTATAATAAGATAAATCCTGGCATGAACCAATAAAGCCTGTTGTGGCGTGTAGCAGGATCCCATAAATATCACTCACAATAAGCCCTCGGCCTCACTCAGTCCTCAATCTCTTAAATCTCTCCAACTTAGAAGAATCATGATAATTAGCCCAAGCAATGATGATATGATTTATGAATACAGGACAATAGAGACTGAGATATGATATGCAAATAAAGCTGTGATTGAGTATAAATTTCAAAATAAGCAATTAATTCGACATGTAACACAACCTCTGTAGGTCCCAACAGTACCAGCATGTGGCCTAAGCATGATTTGTAACATGGATCACTACTCAATTACTCTAGCACGTAGTGATTTCACGGTTACAGATAAGCTTAGGTAACTACACAGTACTACATAAATAACCGAGTCACAATTCAAACGATGCACACCCACACGCCCGTCACCTAGCATGTGCGTCACCTTAACACCAAACACATAACTCACATATTCAGGAGTTCATGCCCTCAACATCAAGTTTAGAAGTTTTACTTACCTCGAACAAGCTAAATCCGACATAGAGCAAGCCAAACGATGCTCCAAAATGCCATCCCTCGCGTACCGACCTTCGAACGGCTCGAAACTAGTCAAAAGCAACTCGACTACATCAAATAATGCCTAAGGAACCATTTCCAAATGATAAAGGTCGAATCTTTAATCAAAACTCCAAAAACAACCAAAAAGTCAAACTCGAGCCCGCACCTCGGAACCTGACAAAACCCACAAAATCTGATTCAACCCATTTAATTATGAGTCCAACCATACTAGTTTCACACAAATCCGACTCTGAATCGATGTTCAAAACTCAAAAATTCATTCTATGAAACTTTAGGAACCC